>CM074732.1:17850254-18048782 GCA_037367245.1 Phrynocephalus guinanensis
GAGGGGGAAGCGTGTGATGGAGGTGATGCTTGGGGGGGGGATATTGTCTTCTTGGCGCTATCCGCGTGCTGTGCAGTTTGCACAGGAGTGCCTTAACTGGAAAGGAGACTCACAAAGAGGGCATGAGAAGGAGAAACCCTTTCCCCCCTCCCCTACTGTTCCCCCAGGATCTGCCCCCCCCCCTTGCTGGGTGCGTGAGACATGGTTGGAGGGGAGGAAAGGACGCAAAAGTTGACTTTGTCCCGGGCACTCCAATCTCTAGCTATGCCAGTGCAATTCAGGGGTGGGCAACGCGTGCCCTTTCCCAGGTGATTGCGTGTGCCTTGTCCCATGATTCTCTTACATCTGGCTAGGCTGGCCAGGAATGATGGGAGTTGGAAAGACAACCCAAGCTTTCTTGTGTTGCGATAGAATAATGTTGGGATCTGGAGGTTGGGCACAGTGGAAGGTGTCCTGGGAGGGAGCAGCAAAACAGACCGGCTGGTGACTGTTCCCCAGGAACCACCTGCTTGACCGAGACTGCCAAGGCCCATTGTGCCCTTCCTGTTCTGCTTAACGTCCCCTTTTCTGTGCCCCTCTCCTGGTTCAGATACAAAGCTCCCCCTATCCAAGTTGGGAGGTAGTGGTGGCTGTGGTGATGCGGCTGCTGGAGGGGACAGACTGTGATGCCAGTCCTTTAGCAAATCCCCAGCAAAAGACTGGCAGCTGGTACTCCTTGTCCCTTATGCTGGTATTCGGAGAGAACAACTAGCCCGAGGACCGGCTGCCTCCTTGCATTTTAATGCCAGGAACCATTTAAGGCAGCCGGATGGAGCAGAGGGGAAAGGGACAGTGCCCTGTCGCACATGATGGCTAGTGCTTCTGGCCACAGTACAAATAATTAGCTGGCTAAGGGCAGCATATGTGCCCGCACGAAAGCAGCAGCGGGGAGGCTGATGCCAGAGTGACACATTTTGTTCCGTTTGCAATGGGGAGGATTTCAATTCCACGTTAATCAGTCGCTTACAGATGGCATGTGCCTACCTTGGCATGTCCATCAATGTTGTCCATCCGTCGGAAGCGGGGGCTGAGGGGGGCAGGATGTTGCTCTTGCCGGTGCCAGTCCCACCGCCCAAGCAGCTGAGGTTCAGTGGGTTGGGCTCACGCTGCCATCTGGCCAGGATGAAGTGCTCCAAAGTCAGCAGCCTCCGTGGTTCAGAAAGATGTGGCTTGGTGCCTGGCAGAATGGGCGGCGGGGGGGGGGGGGGAGCTCCAGTCTTCCTTTATCCTTCCTGCTTGGGTCAGGCTGACCTCTAGGTGAAATAAGGGGGGGGTATATACCAAAGTTACCCGCCATGGTTTTTTGCAAGCATGCTGTGCTGACACACAGGGTATTATTGCCTCATACCCTCAAGTGCATGGCTAGAACCTGACCGAGTTAAATGGTTATAAAGCAAAACATTTCAGCCTAGGAGTCAGATGGCTCCATCATGGGAGGTTAGGTTTGTCTGGATTAGTCCAGAGCTTGGAAAAGTTACCCTAAGAAGTACATTTCCCCGACTCCCCCAGCCAACATGACCATTGACTCTGTGTCTGTCTTGGGTAATGGTTTGCGTGTGGCTGTGGAGAGTCCAGGGAAGGAAAAGAAGACTGGGGGGTGTCCAACCTGCTGTCATGTATTTTTCCAACTACTCTGCAAGACAAATGTATCTCCAGATGAAATGTCTCTGACATCCCGGGGGAAAGTAAACATTTCACAAAGATGGGGGCGGCATTGTACGAGAGAACACCGCACTTGGATACTGAGGGATGTTGTGGAGGACTCTACACTCTTGCGATCCCTTGTAGCAATCTTCCTTCTGTCTTTCCATCTCCCCTTCGGTTTTGACAGCAAATTGAGGGTTGGGAAAGTGAGAACAGACAAAAGAAAATATAAGTGGTAGCTTGTATAAAAGAATTAATTTGTTCCAAATGAAATTCTGGTAAGCAAATTTTTCCTTTGTACACATTTTCCATGGGAAAGCATTGAAAACGGATTAATCCCTAATCGCAACCATTTTTCTGTTGTACGGATTTGCCCCATAGGTGATTCTGTTAAGCGATTTCCCCCTATCTCTGGATTTTTTTCCTTTACATGGATTTTCTGTTAAACAAACCACTTGTTATACGAGGGTCAAATGTACTTTTTTACCCAGCATGTTGTTAGTCTGTGGAACTCAGTATGTGGTGATGGCATCTGGCCTGGATGCCTTCAAAACAGGATTGGACAGATTCCTGGAGGAAAAGCCCATCACAGGTTACAAGCCATGATGGGGATGTGTAATCTTCAGGCTTAAAACCAGGGTACTTCAAGGATCAGGTGCATGGAGGTGGTATCAGGAGACAGATATCTAGTCTTGTGTGCTCCCAGAGACATTTGGTGGGGCCACTGTGAAATACAGGATGTGGGACTAGATGGGTCCTTGGCCTGATCCAGCATGGCGCGTCTTATGTTCATGTTTTCTTATGCTTCCTTATCATCCTTCTCTGCCCCATTGAGCCTCTGTGTCAGAATTATCTGCATAATTAAGAGGTAGGGAAAGCATACAGTTATTTGGATCCCTCCTACTTTGACTGACAGATACAGCACATTAGGAAACGCAGGAGTCCTTCCAAAATATACAGAAAATATCCTTGTGATTGATTATGCAATAGGTGTGTTCCAACTGGATTCTCCAGTTGGCAGGCAGAGTGCTGAAACGGGGTCGGATTGTGTGTGTGTGTGTGTGTGTGTGTGTGTGTGTGTGTGTGTGTGTGTGTGTGTGTGTGTGTGTGTGTGTGTGTGTGTGTGTGTGTGTGTTGGGGTAATGTCACAGCATCTGCTTCAGAATTAGTCATACTTGCTCATAGCCCTATCCACAGGATAGAGTTAGCCAGGATTTTCTTCCATTCATCACCGGAGAGGCCTTCGCATTCACCATGTTGCCTCTGTTCGGGCTGCTGCTGCTGTGCGGGCCTTGAGGTCTGCTGAGGCGATGAGGTGGGAGCCTTGTGGGGTTGCTCTGCCCGTGGCTTGCCATTGGCCAGACACTGCCAATCAGGGTCCAGGTGAACTCTTTTCGTGGGGTCCCCTCCTCCCTTCTGTATTTTCCCATTCGTCCGCCCCTGAGAATTGGCAGCATCCCGGGCTTTGCATAATGTCGCAGAAGGTGGCACTTGATGAGTCATGCCCGCTCCGCTTGCTTGGCGCAGCGGCACTCTAGCACAGGCCAAGATTTCATACAGCATCACAGACTGTACATAACCGTTTGACATATGGCACCTGGGATGCAGCCAGATCTCCTCCCTCCCTCCCTCCCCCCTCTCTCTTTAATTCAGGTCACAGGATGCGTATTCATGATTAATTATCAAGAACCCCGCAGGACTGAAGCAGAGCTGGCGGGGGTCCCAAATGCTTCTTTACCTACAGTACGGTAGTGTGCATTGAGGGGAGGGGAGGGGAGGAACGCTGGCTGATTTCCACTGCTTAGGAGTCCTCTGTGCACATGTTTAACCTCACCAAAGTCAACAGGGCTGGATCTGCACATTGCAGAGAACCCACAATAAAGCCCCCCCCTCAAAAATAAAAAATAAAAATAAAAATAAAAATAAAAATAAAAATAAAAAACCCATAGCAGAACCACTTCCTATCACACATCCTGTTTCAATGCAGTAAGGACAGAGACGCTGGCTGCCCCCCCCCCCCCGGGCAGGAACACTAGCCAGGTACTCGCCAATGTAGCCAGGAAGCCTGTTGGCACTGGCCACCCTGCAGCTTTGTTGTCGCCTGGATGGGGGGTGGGGGGTGAGGTCAGTTTCAGCAGCTCTGCTTTTGCCACAGAGACGACAGCCCCCCACTGCCTTTCTCCCTCTGCAGGAGTGTGTGTTGGCAGCAGCAGGAGTGAGAAGGGTCCCCCTGGCCACCAAAGACATGTATGTCTGCTGCCACCACTGTATTCCCAGCTGCTACCATCCAACCACCTGCCAGACAAGCAAGCCCTGTGGAGAAAGGAAGGCTCTCTCACCCAGCTGAGCCCTATACTGGGTTTTAAAATGGCACCCGTTGTGACTAGTTTAAAGCCCGGTAGAGCATACGTCATGTGAGAGCGGCTTCATGTTCCAACAAGTCTGTACCAGGTGTGTAGCTTCAATACACAAGTTACCAATTAAGGTAATAGTGGACGTCTCCTTTTTCAAACAGGTACTCTGTAGAGATGGGCACGACTCAAAAAATGGTGTTTCGTTTGTCGTTTGTCGTTTCGGGGGTCCGTTTCAGTTCGTTTTCGTTTTTCATGATTTTTTAAAAAAAATTCATTTTTGTTTCGTTACGTAACGAAACGAAAAACGAAAATGAAAATGAAAAATTGCTATTTTGTTAGCATTCATTACAGTTCAATGTATTTGCCGCAACGAAAACGAAACGCACGACAAAATTTCTGTTGTTTCAGTTCGTTTCGTTTCATTTTGGAGACAAAATTCGTTTTTCATTTTGTTATGTAACGAAACAAAAAAATGAAAACAAAAACAAAAAATTGCTCGTTTCGTGCCCATCTCTCAGAATGTTTTTTTAAAAGCCTCTAATACCACATTAAAACATCACATGGATAAACAACGGTGGATGGAAATAATGCCATTTTAAATTTCTGCAGAGGTTGGTAATTGATGGTTTGTATTGGCTGAAATCCTGTTGTGCAGTTATGTCAATGGAGTAATGTTTAGAGATGACTTGCTGAAAGTTACATGACCTGCATAGGCTTAATCTGTTGCACACTGAGTGGGGTGACTTAGAATGCAATAGGTAGTGTCTATGGAGCTTTCATAACATTTGGCGATTTGAGTCCATCATCATCAATATATCTGTTACAGGATTTCAGCCATTTTATTTTATTTTATTTTATTTTATTTTATTTATTGTTAATGGTAAAAAGTGCTTTTCCTGACTGGCACAAGCCACTATCAAAGTGTAGGAATCTATAGTGGTACCTTGTATAAAGGAATTAATTCATTCCAAATGAAATTATGTTAAGCAAATTTTCCTTTATACAAATTCCCATAGGAATGCATTGAAAATGGAGTAATTCCATTTTATGTTGTACAGATTTTCCCCATAGGTGATTATGTTAAGCAAATTTCCCCTATCTCCGGAATTTTTTATGTTGTACAGATTTTATGTTAGACAAGCTGTTTATTATACAATGATCCACTGTATATAAACTGGGACGGATTCAGACATCTACTCAATCTTGTGATTTACTGGGCCCTAATTTCTTTTGAAACCGAATGAAAACCATTAAATAGGAAGGGACAGGAGAGGTCTAAGAGTGTGGTTAAATCTGTGAAGTCACATCCACATGTGTATCATGCATAACATGAAGCGATAACCAATTAAATGATGACACTTTGTGTGTATGAGACAACTAATATCAGATGCTTTGGAAGCCATTCCTTCTGAACTCCTAATAGATCCAAATACAAAATACAGAGGACCACAGAGTCATACACATGCCATATTGTATTTGCCAACAATATCTGCAGGATTGTATTAGTCAATTTTACAGAGCAAGCTGTCTTCTTGACAGTCCCTACAGCCACATATTGACCTGAGAATCCAAATCATGGGAGTGGCTGTGTTGTCCCATAACCACAGTCCTAGGAATTTTTGACTCTGCCAGGAATGAGGGTTTTGCAAATCTAAGGAGCGGGTCTTAATCACCCATTCAAGGGCAGGTCACTCCAGTATACTTTTCTGGAGCAAATCCATTACCCCTCCCCTCCCACCCCACACAACCACTACCCGTTGCTATATTCCACGGGATCAGGAAAGCTTTCGAGGGTGGCAAACAAAGTCACTGTCCCTGCTGATCAAAATGCCATGGCCTGTTGAGTCCATAAGACCTAGTTCCACTAGCCCACTGCTCATGTGAAACAAGGAACTCGTCAGACTTAGAAATAGAGATGGGCACGACTTAGCGGTATTCCCGTTTCCGTTTCCGTTACTCGTATCCGTTACTCTACGGAAACGGTAACGGGAATTACTCCGCCAGAATTCGAGCTCGAACCGACGAACGAACAATTTGGTCTGATTTGTCGTGCTCGTTACTTGCATCGCGCAATGCCAAGCGGCACAGAAAAAAAGTTTTTAAAAGCTTAAAAAAACCCGATTCCCGGCCCTAAAAGTAGGCGAAAACTGTCTGAGGGCACCTACCAGGCCAGAAGGGTGTTTTATTTGGGGGGGTTCCCCGCCCCCCTCTCCTTGGCTATTGCTTGCTACTGCTGCGCTGCTGGTACCAGGCTGGGAGGGCGCATCCATTTGCCATGCAGTGCGGGGGATCCAAAATGGCGACCGCAATATTTTTTTTGAAATCGTTGCCCAAAACCCCACCAAAGCACCACAGAAACATGCGAAAATTCGCTATTTTAAATGCTTGAATTTTTACAGTAGCAGCAGTGGGTTTTTCTTGCAAAAATAAGTCTCCGTTGATTTTATTTTATTTTATTTTATTTTATTTTATTTTATTTTTTTACACCTGCACATTCGCAATGATGGGCTCGCCCATGGGAGTGGACCATGCTAACCCATACGCCAGTACACTGTCCTTCTAAGTGGGTCAGAGAGGCACCCAGAGGTGCACCCCAATACTCACCCTAACCTCACCCGTAACTAGCCTAACCCTAGCCCTTGCGCTAACCCGTCTTAACCCTAAGCCAGATCTACTTGCATTGCACTACATGCAAGTACGTGAGACACAGCAGGTGCAAAGAGTCTGCCAGTCCGTCACTTGTGGCTCTGGCTGACTCCTGCAGCTCCCTCCAGGAGCCCGCTACCCCCCAAACCAGTACTAACGACAACGAAAAAACGAAAAAACGAACCAACTAATTTTTGCGAAATTTCGCGAAAAACGGAAACGAGCCAAAACGGACTGCCTCCGACACACGACAACTCGAAAACGTCATTTTCCCTAGTCGTGCCCATCTCTACTTAGAAATATGGGTGCATTTTTTATAAGTACCATTCCAGGCTCCATTGGCCTTCACTGATAGCTGCATCCTAAATCACTTTTATGCCCTTGAAATAGCAATGGGGAATGTCATCATGCACTTCAATATGTGTAACTCAGGTCTTCTGACAAAAATAAAACAAGACAAAAGACATGTGGCACCTTAAAAGACTAATTTTCATATTTTAATGTAACGTTTCGTGGACATGTCCACTTCTTCAGGCATATAGCAGCAGAATGAGGTGTGCAATAGAATATGTATGGAATATATGTTTCATACCAAATATTCATTGGCTGTTGTGGGTAGGTATATGAACGTTAGTTTTTCAGGTGCCACTTTTTTTGTCTTTTGATTTGTTTTATTTTCCTTGATTTTGCCTGGAATTCTTGCACAGACTAACACAGCTACCTTCTCCAAATCTTCTTTCTGATGTTCCACAAATCAGCTGGAATCTGCCCACGGTGGACAGGTGACCTCTTTCCTTGTGTCTGCTCTGAAATACTGGGGTGGGTTGCGGGCTCTGGATGTGCAGGAGGGGCGGAGTTGGGGAAGGTGGCCTCCTTCTCCACTACCTCCTCCTCCTCCTCTACCACATACAGGTTCAGAACTCTGCTAAGGGCATGTACCCACATCCAACATGCTTCTCCATGACACTGGTTGTGGGATAACCATATATAACAAAGCAGATCACACGCTGCTAAGCGGAAAACACGACAATAGTGTGAAGGAAATGCTCCCCCGGTGAGCTGTCCGCCCTCATCCTGTGTCTCCAGGCTGACCCAACAGAAGCTCGGGCTGCTGAGAAGGGTGAAGACAGGGAAATGGAAGCTACAAGTGGGAGAGAGAAGCTGGGGAGGAACAGCCACACATGTGGGCAAGAAAGCAGGGACTGAAGCCAGCTGTTGGGAGGCCACTGCAAGGGAAGGAGAGGAGGAAGGGCAAGAGGACTTGTGTCCCTCTACAAGCTTTGATGGGGAGATGCTCAAGAAGCACTGGGCCTGGTGGGCTGTCCCTTGGGAGAAGAAGAAATGGCCATCATTCAGCAACCTGGGACAGGAGCCAGGGTCCAGGAAGGGGAATTCAGCAGGGGCCTATTTATCTTCAGCCCACCTGTGCCCTTGCCCAGCACCATAGAGATCATGCTGACCTGCAGGGCATCCAGCCCCTACCTGAACATGCTGGAGACAGAAGTGCCAGAAAAAAGTGCCCGAGACAGCAGCAGACAGGAGTCGGGGAACACATCAGCTGGTGAGTAGTTGGACATACAAACCCTCCCGGAAGGGAGCAGAGTGGCTTGGAGCATTGTTGGAGGCTCAGAACCCTTTGTGGATTGTGGTGAGTCCAAACCCAGGGACTGGATCTCGGGTTTGTTGTGAAATCAACTCACCCTCTCAGTGAACTGGTGGGATGGGTTGTGATTGCGACTGGCACCCAAACTTTCCTTGTACCCTATTCCATGGACTTTAAGGAAGCCACAGCTGAGAAGGGCCTCCCTATCACCCCCATCCTTTGTGGGGCAGCAGTGCAGGAACAGCTGTGCAAATTTTGCACCCTGTGACTCTTAGAGAGAAACCAAGACCAACCCACCCACCAACGCTTTCTCCTTACAATGTGATTTCTCTGCACAAACTCTTTCCCCCTCCAGAAATCTCATGAGATTTCTCAGTGAATTCATTTTGTGTGTGTGTGTGTGTGTGTGTGTGTGTGTGTGTGTGTGTGTGTGTGTGTGTGTTTTAATTTATTGAAGATCTGTCAAACTGCACAGGATTATTACAACTTTTACACACAAGTTTCACTGGCAAAGGGCAGAAGGAAAATCAAATTGCAGCAGAATGGATACCGTCCCTGCCCAGAATGGGATGCATTTGGGAAGGGCCTTCAGCTGCACCAAATTTGGCAGTTTCCTGTGTTAGAACGGCAGGTGAAAATGGAGAGAAACAGGAAAGTCTTGTTTTTAGGAGGATGCCCGGTAATCTTGCCAATGCACCACGAGGTCTCAGAGAGCAGATCCTCATCGTGGCAAGACCGGGGGGGGGGGGGGAGAGACAGAGAATGAGAAATTTTATGAGTCTGCTTCACATCCCTGAGCAGGAAAGAGGCATTTCTCTGAACCTGTCAGCCTACCTTATCTCATGGATTGGCTGTGAGGGGAGTGGGCAAGAGGAGATCAAATATGACTTCTCAAGCCCACAGAGGAAAGGTAGAATATCAGTGGTATCAATACATTTTTAATGCCTTAATTTTCATATACTTTCAGTTCATGCAAACTTTAAGCCGATCCCCTCTCTTTTTGGTGATCTGTTTGTCTTTTGCTGGCAGGGGCTTTAAAGCCACTGAGTCTTGGGGCAGGCTAATCGTCTTCTCACACACAGCACCTGTATCCGGGTCTCTCCTCTCTCTTCCCACCGCCCCCAGCCCCAGCTGATGAATAAAATAAGGATGTAAATAGCACTTTCAGAACTCAGCTAGATTTGACACTAGCACGTTAAGATTTCCTGATCAAAGTTAAAGAGAATGTCTGCACACAATGACAGACTGTATTTCGGAAGGTGTCTCACCTCTCTTCCTTTACATTTGATGCCAGCAAACACAAAAATGAGACTGTGAAAAGACATTTCTCTCAGAAGACTCAATTCTTTGGATGGAACAGATAAAGATGATAAAGCCGGGTGTCACTGAGGAGACCTAGGTGGACAGGAGGACCTCTCCTCCTGAGCACCGCCTGCCCTGCCCAAGGTGCAAACAGAAGGAACGGGAGTTATAAAAAGGGAGGAATCATAACAAGAAAAGAGAGAGAGAAGAGAGAGAGAATAGAATACAAATGAACGTACCTGGGACACTGGGTCAGGAACAGGTACCTCAAATGGAGAAAGTGCAAATTGTGGAAGACAGGATTGGAGGGAAAGAAAAGGTGGGAAAGTAAAACAGGAATGAGTGGGAAAGCGGAGAGATAAGAGGGAAGTATCTGAAGTAGGGGAGGCAGACGAAAAAGAAAAGCCAGGGATCTTAGGCGGTTACTTCACGTCCGTTTTGTCTCTGTTAGTGTTGCGCTTAGGAGCAGTACAAAAAATGTTACTTCACGTCTGTCACGCAACTACTGAAATTTGTCTCCACCATGCCCCCGGAACGGGTGCTAAGCGCGACAATACTGTACCTAGTGCTGGGGTAGCATTTTCCCTTGTCCCGGTTGGTTCCCGGTTTCTGTTCCAAAACAAGACACCATGTAGTAACAACTGTCACACAACAAAACATTCATTTCTCTCAGAAAACTGTGTCTAGTTGTTTTTTTTTAATTTTGACTTTTCAGAAGCGAAATATTGAAAAATAAAAATATTATTCTCCCCCCCCCAAAGGAACAAGGAAGCTAGACAAATTCAGTGTTTGTCACAGTACAAGACCGTGAGGTAACACTTGTCCCAAGACAAGTTATCACAACCATGGGAACACTGAAACAGGGACAAAACCACGTGATCGCGACCAACGCTGTCACGGAACAAAACTAGTCGCAGAACAAAGAAGGACGTGAAGTAACTGCCTTACCCAGAGGCTGAGAGTGGATCTGGGTAGAGGATCCTTGGACCCCAAAGTGGGAGAGATTGATCGTACCTTGAGAGGAAACTGACAGGAGGAGGAGGAGGAGGAGAGTTGCAGAACAAGAGGGATCTTCTTTCTGGGGAGAAAAAGAGACCAGAGAACGGAGGAGCAAGTCCAGGGAGGAAAGAGTGCAGTGGAAACAGAGAAAAGAGAATGGGCTCAATGGATTATATCCCAGGAGGAAGGAGACGTGGCATGGTGTGACAGCTTTTTGATAATGACCCTGAATGGATTTGGGGAGAGGGACTCCCCAAGGGACAGATGCCCTTGTTGCCGGCTCCATCAAGGACATGGTTTGCTGGAGCCTCCTATGGACATTGCTGATTGTTGGATTCCATCTAAGAATGACCAAGGACTCTGCCAAGGTTCAAACCCATTTTGTACCTTGTTAGAACAAGCTATGATGTTCGTTGTCCCTGCAAGGGGGCAATGACAATAAAGATTCCTATTCCTAAATATAAAGACTGGTTCACAGAGTTTTATAGATGGTTCAGAAATAAATGTTGGCACTGTAAAAAAAATCAAGTCTTTATTGGGAGTCTTGGAGGAGATCACCGATCACGGGCTAGATCACTACACCCACACAATTATGGTAACATCTGGAAGAGGCTCAGCCAGGTCTCAGTTGTAAATTGTCTTCTAGCCATTCTGTGCAGCTGCCCTGGGTCTATCTCAGGAGAGGTTCCTCCGTTCCTTTGGGTGCTTGTGGCAACGTCCTGCCTCCACGCTTCTCTTGACTGTGGCAATGCCAGTTCCTAGAACATGCCAGTCTCTGCTTCCTGCCAGCCCAGCTGGTCTTTACAGAGGGCTCGCTGCTCCCCACAGACAAAGGGAGCACAGAGTACGGCTCTTTCTTCTGCCGCCGCTGCCACCACTCACACCTGTGCTTGTGCCCTTTCCTTTGCTTTTTCCTGACTTGTTCTCTCCAGACCTTCTGATCCCTTTGATATTCTTTGCATGCTGTTCCAGGGAGGGGCACACCCTCCAATTTGGGAACCATGGTTCTGCAAGTGCCTAAGAAATGGAATAAAATCGTTTGAAGGACAGATAATGATTTGCTGCTCGTTTGGATGGACTGTCACCAAATCCACTCCCTTCCTTTCTGGTGTTCTGGGATTTGGGGAAGAAGGGCCCACTTTTAGGTTCCTTGGAGGAAATATAAATATAATAATACAAAAATATCTGAATATGGTCAGACTGAGAAAAGATGGCTGCTATTAACACTGCCTTTGGCTGCAAGCATTTTGTCCGTGCTATCCTGAACCAAGCAGACAAGCAGTTCACTTCTACAGCCCCTTGGGTTTGCCTTCTCTGCACACACGCACACATGCACGCACGCATGTGTGTGTGCGCACGCACGCACGCACACACACACACACACACACAGATGGCTGAATAAACCATTGCCTGAACCATTGCAGGTGATGGAAAGCCAGATGGGAAAACTTCTTGGGTGGCTGCCCTTACGTGCCTGGCTTTACCCCAACAGAGGTTTGCCCCTTGTCATTCAAAAGTGTTCCTGTCTCTAAATTTAGTGGCATGGGTTCAATGGCAAGTGGGTGGCAGAGCGGCCTCCATTTTCTTTCTTTCCATGAGGGAGACCCCGGGCACTCAATCTTTGGCTCTTTTCTCTCTCTCGTGTGTGTGTGGGGGGGTGGGGGTGGCACAGCCTCCCACCCACCACCCACCCCAAAAATGCTTGCTGTAATTTTACCTAAAGCAGCAGCAGGCCCGGCCTAGAGAGAAACGGTGTGTGTGTGTGTGTTTATTAGACAAACACAGAGAGACACACATTTTCGAGTGCAGTTTGCCGCGTGACCACCTCAGGCCCAAAGGACTCCTCTTCGTGGCTTGAGCACCCTCCTCTCGAGCTAATGAAAAGTCCTTTACGCCGCCTGATTATCATCTCATGGGGAGTCGGGACGATTACATGTGATTGTGCAATTGCCCTCGCCCGCCAGAGCTCGGAGAGATAATACTTTTTCAAAATTATTTGAAAATTTTACACCCACGGCTGCCTAAGCCATCTTGATTGCGGGCCCTTTAATTACCTAGCACGAGGCTGCAGCAGTGAGCTCTGTGATTCTGTTTCCAGCTCACTTGCCTCAGAAGCAGCGGGGAGGGGGGACTCTTTGAAACGGGGGTCCCTGGTCCAAGGCTGGCATTTGCGGGGGGGGGGGGGAATGTGCTGGGTATCCTCAGCCTTGCCACTCACTGCTTCCTCTCCTGCCGGTGCTGCACGAGTTTGAGAAGCAGTAATCCAGATCTACTTTGTGCGAGTAGTATTGCAAGGAATCCTGAGAGCAAGTGTGTGACTTTAAGTATTATGAGTTAGAGTGCATCCAGCTCTGATGCGACACAAGCAGGAAAAGTATGAATACAGATCTACTTTATGGAACTATAGTAAGGATTCCTGAGATAATGTAACTGTAATTTAAGTCATCCCCCGTCATTTCGCGTTTCATATACTGTAGCCCCAGTATATCACGGGACCGCAGTATATGAAGGCAAGGGCTCCTGGAGTAAGCTGCATGGGCCTGTTTGAGGCCTCCTGCACTTACCCCAGGCCTGGCACTGCCGCGAACGGGCCACTGACAGGCTTTCTGGGCCTGCCGGAGGCCCCCGAAGTGGTTTCCAGCAAACTAGAAGTCACTTCCGGTGTCTTCCGGATCAACGGAAACCACTTCTGGGGAATGGTCAGAGGAGGCCAGTTCAGGGCAGCACCAGTTCTGACCCAACCCAGCATCCACATATTGTGTATTTTCGATTATCGCCGGTCGGGTTGGGTCCCTAACCCCGGCGATAGGCAGAAGATCAGTGTATTCTGAGTTACGCCCAATTATTAGTCCCAAGTCGAGTACATTATATCAACACTAGAGATGGGCACAAATCGAAAAAATGGTGTTTCATTTCGTTTCATTAAGGAGGTCGTTTTGTTTCATTTCATTTTTTGCAAATTTTTGTGGAAAAATTCATTTTGTTGTTTCATGTTTCATTAATTCGTTTTTCATTTTTACTCCTCCCCCCCCCAGCACCCACTGCGCAGCCCCTGGGGCCTGGTCGGCGCTGGGGTTTTTGTTTGCTTGTTTGTTTGTTTGTTTGTTTGTTTGTTTGTTTTCCTTTATTTTAGGGTGCCGAGTCGACCAGGCTACCCTTGGGGCTCGGTCGGCACTCCTTTTTAATTTTTTAAATTATTTTATTTTATTTTATTTTTTCACTTCTGGGTTTGCCCCGCGCTACAGCTGTAGCATGGGGCTTTTTTCCCTTTCTTTCAGCGCCAACCGCCCCAGGGCTTGGTCGGCGCTTTTTAAAAATTTAATTTAATTTAATTTAATTTTTTATTTTAGTGTGCCGACCAGGCCACCCTTGGGATCTGGTCAGCACTCCCTTATTTATTTATTTATTTCTATTTTTATTTTATTCCCCCCCCCCAACTTCTGGCTTCAGGCCCCGCGCTAAAGCTGTAGCGCAGGGCTTTTTTTCCTTTTCTTTCAGCACCGACCGTGTGGCCCCTGCGGCCCGTTTGGTGGTTTTTTTTAAAATTTAATTTAATTTTTTATTTTAGGGTGCCAACCAGGCCACCCTTGGGGCCCGGTTGGCACTCCTTTTTTATTTATTTATTTTTATTTTTATTTTATTCTCCCCCCCCCCACTTCTGGGTTCAGTCCCCGTGCTACAGCTGTAGCACGGGGCTTTCCCCCTTTTCTTTCAGCACCGACCACGTGGCCCCTGGGGCCCGGTCAGTGCTGGGGTTTTTTATTATTATTATTATTATTATTTATTATTTTAGGGTGCCGACCAGCTCATCCTTGGGGCCTGGTCGGCGCTCCTTTTTATTATTTTTCTATTTCTTTTCTTTTCTTTTCTTTTTCTTTTCTTTTTTTACTGCCAACCACATGGCCGTGCTACAGCTGTAGTGCGGCCATCGGCTATTTTTTCCTGGTCGCCATCCCAGAAGTTAGGAAGACAGGACCTTTGGACCAGCACCAGGTAGGAGACATCTCCGCCCCCTCCATTAACGAAACGAACCGAACCGAACCAATTTTTCTCGTTTCGTTTCGTTTCGTGCTAAATTTGCCCCTAGGGTCGTTATTCGTTTCGTTATGTAACAAACCGAATAACGAATAATGAAACAAAAAAAATTCATTTTGTGCCCATCTCTAATCAGCACTGATTCATTGTCTACACGAGGTGAGATTAGCAATTGGATCTAGACTTGTAAACTGTTTATGGTGGTTGCTGTTGTGATAGTGGCTGTTTGGGAGAAAGAAAGAAAAATGAAGGGAAAGAACAATAAAAGTACAAAAATGGGAACAGGTAGGAAAGCAATTGAAAGTGGCTAGAGCGAAGGTCACATCTTGCAAGAAAAAATTAAAGAGGTGGGTGCACAACAAAATTCTGGGTTGCATCATATCTTTATTGGATCACTACAAAGTTGTAGATGAGGATCACTAAAAAGTTATAGACAAAGTGAGTTTTCACGTTCTTCGCTCCTCTTCAGACATAGCTAGGACAAAATCTTTTATTATTATTATCTGTGTTTGGAGAAGAGACCTTGAGAATTCAAAAGCTTACCCTTTATGTAATTTTTTGATGATCTGATAGAAGCAGCATGCAACCCAGCATATTCTCTTTGCCCCTGGATCAGCGCTCCTTTTGTTTTTCTGAATGGAAAGAGGCCTTGGAATATCTGGGTCAGAGGGTTGTCTTTTAGCTTACTGGCTTGAATTTAGCATCGTAGTGGGCTGCATGCAGCAAATTGGCTTCACACATTCCTCAGAGGCACCTGGCTACGGAGGCAAGAGGTTGACAATTCATATTCTTCACTGGGCCTTCCAGGAGAAGAGCCAGCCTGTGTAGCCTTGGGCAGCCTGCACAATCCTTGAGTGCCCCTAGAGAAGAAGGAAATGGTAAAACACTTTTCATCCCTCTCTACCTGGAATTGACCTGATGGTATGTGATTATTATATACATTGTTGAGTTAGTTATGTTTACTTTGTTTTCTATTTTAGTTTTTCTATTGTTTATTATTTGTTTGTATTATGACGCATACTGTAAACTGCCCAGAGCAACCTTGTAGCTAGATGGCATGATATACAAATCTAATTTTAAATAAATAAATACCCCAATATGTTTTTACAAATTGCTTTTACAAAGCTAGCCACTAGAGGACGCAAGGAGGCATTTCGGGGTGTTTTTTTAATTGATTGTTTTTCTTTAAACCACCTGTACAGCTAGCAATAGGGATAGCGTGCTCAAATTAATCCAAATTGGGGGGGGGGGGACCTACAAGAGGTGGTTTCTTTCATTTTCGGTGTCTTTCATAGTTTATGATGGAGAGCCTCTAAAACACAACTGGTCTGGAATTTCGAAATGTTTTAAAAAACAAACACACCCCATCATATTTCATTAACATTTCCCCATTCAAATTTCTTCCATTTGACCCTTGCCTGAGAAACTACCTTACATTATTACCAGCAATTAAGTGTTGCAAGTCTTATCGGGTGCCAGTTAAATTCAGAGAATATGCTGGAAGGTTGGGAGAGGGAATAGTCTGAATCTTTAGGAAGGACTGGAACGGTTGTTCTTCCATTGCATGGTGACTTATTTATTGTTGTTGCTCAGACCGTTCGTCTGGCATCTACGTTGGATTGGTTTTATTCCCCACCGGCCTTCTATTGCTCTTCTACAGTGGCTGTTCCTCAATGGTTGCTTTTTTTAAAAATTGTATCATTTGGTTGCTGAGTTCCTCCATTTTCCAATTCCAGTATGTTCTGGATTACTCCCTTTTGGATTTCCTGTGGAGTTTTGGCCTTTTCGTTTTATTGATTTTTGAAAGAATTTCTCCCTCCAGTGCCTTGATTGCTGCCTAGAGTGCCTGCCTGCGAGTGGACTCCTGCCTGCACTGTTGGTCTGAAGCCATCAAAGAGACAGGGTGGAAAGCTGTCTCACCAACCCCTCTTATTTTGTCATGGGACCTTTTGTTGGGAGGATTGATTATATTTGCCCCTAGTATGCTTTATTTTGATTATGACAATTGGAATGATTCCTCTTGTTCATCTGTACTGTTGCCTGCTCATGAATAGATGAGGATGATGAAGATAGTGATGTGACGATAAATTTCAAATTTAAAGTCCAGTTGTTGCCTAGGTAGGTCTGGGCCTAATGGATTTTTCCTTTGGGTTTTTTCTTTGCTGCTGCCCATCTTTGAAGAAGACGATGGTCTGTCACTCTGGCCCAGTGTTTTTGCGATAATCTTGAGGGTTCTGTAAGCCTTAATTTGTTCTAGTGCCTGGAACCTGAATGGAAAACCATAATGAAAGAACCTAAGCTCTCTTCAGATTTCCTGACAAAAGAACTGACACAATAACCACTACCACCCCATGTATTGTGGGGGTTAGGGACCCACCCAACCCGCAATCATTGAAAATCCGCGATATGCGCATGGAGGTCGGGTCGGGCCTGGGGGGGCGGTGCATGATGTTGAAACATTGTGTGCTGCTTCTCCCTCCTCCCAGGGTGCGGGGAGCAGCGCGCAATGCCAGGGCTCCAGCTCACTGGTGCTGGGGTGGGGGAGAAAAACCTTTTGTTTCCCCACCCCAGCGCCAATCAGCTGGAACCCGGGGCTTGAGGAAGGGAGGGAGTTTTAAAAGCCTGGGCTTTTAAAAAATCTTTTTTTCCCTTGCCCACGCTCCGGACTCCAGCTGCTGGCGCTGGGGTGGGGCAGAAAAAACTTTTGTTTCCCCACCCCTGTGCCAATTAGCTAGAGCCCGAGGCTTGCCTCCCTGGAGGCATCGTGTGCTGCTCCCCCATGCCTGGGGGATGGGAGAAACGGTGTGCAATGTTTAAAATGCCTTTCGGGTTCCACTGTACTGTGGTCCTGCGATATAGCGAGACGGCAGTATATGAAACATGAAAGGGCAGGAGAGAACCCCAAATGAATCCAGCCTGGAAGTTTCTCCTCTGCACATTTCTAGTTGATAAAAACCTCAATGTTTTTTTTTAAATCTTTTCCCCCCAATGGAATTCAGTCTCCTTGGTCATGGCTTCCTAAATCTTCAGCCTCATCACCTTGGGAGTGTAAGACAGTCTCGGGGAAAAAAAAAAACAGTCCCTCAGCCCCACTGAGATTGCAAACACCTGGTTTAGATCTTCGCTTTGAACTCCCTGGGTGGGCTTGGCCAACAAGCTATGTCAGAGATACAGCATTTCCCAATCTGTTCCCAAAGCCCTGACCCAGCAAAGCACCCCCACGTGCAGCAGGAACCCGCTCCCTCGTGCACAATCACCTCTGGCTGGAGTCCACCTGATGGATGGAAGGCCATTCTGCATCACCCTTTGCTGGGCTAGCTGCAGAACTGGGCGGCGGGGGGCGGGGGCGGAGAGGGAATCAACATTTGGAGAGAAGGAGAGCTGAATTAAAGATGATAGCCTTCTGTTCTAGGTTGGTTGCTCCCCACGATCCATGATGTGGGGGATCCCCAAGCAAGAAGGATCGGGGCAAAACAACAGGAGGAGTGCAACGTATTTTGGGGAAGTTTGCTGGAGAGGTGATTTGTAATCTTAGGACTGATGCCATTTTTGGCTGTTCGCCTTTGGCTCTCCTGATGTCGACCGGAAAAGCAACAACCCTGCAGCCTGATAGGCATTTTTGGAATGAAAGCTGAACAATGAATGTTTTTGCTTTTTCTGGCTCCAGGAGCACAGACATTTGGCTGGCCGTTGAACCCCTGAATGGCTCTGAGTCAGATCTTACATGTGAGTACCGGCATTCCACAGATGGAAAAAAAGTCTGAAGAATTTGTTCTCACTTCATCTGAAAAGGCCTGTTTTCTCATTCACTTTCCCTGCGTTCCTAATTGCTCAACAGAGCACACAGCTCCTGCATTTATTTATTTATTTATTTAAAAGGCACAAAGCATACTCCTCTAGAAACCTTGTGGTATCCAAAGAGGACAAGCATACTCAGAAGTAAAGGGTGAAAGGAGAAACGTCCAGGGTGAAAAGGGCACCAGGACACATTGGTTCGGAGATGGTTCCACTAAAGTCCAATGGATGCCAACTTGGGTCATTTTTAAGGAGAAAGGTGGGATACAAATATTTTAAATAAGTAAAAAAAATACCCCAATACTTTCAGTGGGAGAGTGCTTCTACTCAGAATTAAGCCCCACACTACAATATCTGCTCCCCATATTTCCAGGCGAAAACATGGGGTGAGATGGTTTCTTAGAATGAGGTGGCATTTGCAGGACTAGAATCCCATCCATTTCCTGTTCTCACCTGGGAGCAACCTGAACACACTGTTTTTGTCTGAGGAGAGAACTTCCGGATCCCTCAGCAGGGCTTCAGTCCCATGACAGGTTAGGAGGTTATCAGCTCAATTGACCACAGTGGGACTTCCTTCCAAGTAAACATGCTTATTCCACAGGTTTATGGCTCTTCTCCTGGAAAAAAAAACAAAGAAAGAAACCCACCAGGAGCAAAGTTCACATGAAATCAGTGTTTCTTGTTAATTCTTGTTTGCTTCTTTGTTTGTCTAGCATTAGGAACATTGTCTTTGTACACCCGCACACATGAAAATCAGGCCTCATTTCTTCCCTCCCCAGATGCCTTCTCAAGCTTTGAGACCTTGGCAGAGAGAAACAGGGAGAGGAAGAGAGCCATCGCATTGCAATTTAAAACCAAGCTCGAAAATGTCCATAATCTGTCAATAATTATGAATGCTGAAAGGCAAATAAACACCTCAGCAATTTAATTATTAGAGGTGCACTTAGCACACAAGGAAGCTTTAAACAGGGCCGTTCTTTCACACGACACTGCACATTTCCAGAATTTCAGTTTTCCCTCCTTTATTTTTTTTAAATTTTCTTTACAGATCAGTGTTAATTAGACGAGCCCCTGGTTAGATAGGTATATGGAAATAGTGTTGTGTTGGGCCGTATCCAGAGTTAATCATACTTAGGACAGATTCATCAAAGCCGTGAACTTTAACTGCCAGTGGTTTCAGTCAATTTGCCCTTAGTTATGTGTAAATTTGAACCCCCTAAAACTCCTGCTGTCTAAAATGGCTGCAAAGGAGTTTGAAGTTTGGACTGGGAAAAAGATTCAGGAGAGAAAGTCCCCTTCCCCTCCATCAAAGTTACTGACCAGAACTACTTTTTAAATTAGCAATAGGAATTACGAGGGTTCAAAGGGATTTTTGACACCTAGAAACCCGTGGGTACCTAGTTTTCTAGGAGACCCAGGAGAGGCTCACCAGTTCCTCCTTCTGCAGCCATTTGGAGACAGTGCTTTTTGGCCAAGACCACACATGGGGCAGGGCGCACAACCTCATTAGCTGCATATACTGAAGGTGATTTCACCTGGTTCCTCTCCTGGGAAGCAACCAGGGGGATTTGAAAGCTCTCTCTCTCTCTCTCTCTCTCTCTCTCTCTCTCTCTCTCTCTCTCTCTCTCTCTCTGCTTCTGCAGCCAGGCATAAAAACTTTCTGTCAAATCAGTTCGAGCTCATGGTTCCACTCTGATGGTTTCCTAGGTGTTAAAGTACTCAGAAGAATCAAGACAGATGACGCATCAGGATCAGCCCACCCATCAAGGTAAGGGGGTGCTCCCTGTACCTCATCCTCAACTGTCCCACTTCTTCAGAAGGAATTGTCTGCAGGGACGCTTGCCTTCCTGGCCCCCTCTTTCTGTATAGATTTCTGCAAGTGCAACTGTGTTGGTGCACATGAGAAAATGGATGCCTTTCCTCCTTGCTCTGCTGAACACTGACCCCCTCTGCCCTTCTGCCTCACTAACTAGAATGGGTTAGCACAGTGGTTCCCAACCTTCCGAATGCTGTGACCCTTTAATACAGTGTCTCATGTTGTAGTGACTCCTTGACCTGCTTGGCCACAAGCCCCCTTTGGCAGGCCACTGCCGCAGGTGCCATAGAGAATGTCCCTCTACTACAGGCACCCTCAGCCAATGGCAGCCTCCGGTGCCATTGACTGACACCCCCTCCAACCTATCAAACTCTAACTCATTTCTCCCCCCCCTTCCTCCCCCTCCTCCTCCAGACCCAAGCCGTTTGTGCCTTTTTCTTCACTGGCTCATGGCGACCCCCATGAAATGGTCATTTGACCCCCAAAGGGGTCCCGACCCCCCAGGTTGGGAACCACTGGGTTAGCACGTCTTGAGAGCCGAAAACCAAGTTTGTTCTTTTAATCCCAACCATTGTTCCCTGCCTTGCTGCTGCTACCTAAGAGGTGTGCAAATGCTTTCTCAGTAGCTAGGAAATAACTAGCGGGTCCTTTCTTGTCCTGAAAGTGGCCACCTCACTACAGGGGTGGTATTCCCAGTTGTTCAGGCAAATACACCTGTGTGGATTTAGTGGGCTACAATGACCCTCCTGATTGATTGACTGATTGATTCATTGATTGATTGATTGATTGATTCATTCATTCATTATGATTGATTGATTGATTGATTGATTGATTGATTCATTCATTCATTCATTCATTCATTCTGGGTGGCTAACAGCAATAAGGAAAAATAATATTTTTCATCCAGAAATCCCGTCATCCCTAGCCAAAGGCTGGTGAAGAACCTGAGTTGCCCACCCCCTGATCCAGAGAGAAGAGAGAAAATTTGTGCAGGCAACGCTTGTCCTGGGAACGGCTGTTATTGCTCCACAACCAGTGGAAGTGCAAGGGTCCTGCCTTGTATCTGACTATCCGGTCTCTTAAATCAGCTGAGATACTGTCGCACAGAAACACCCCAGCCCAAGAAAACCAACCCTGAGAAGTCTTGCTCCTGGAAACATGAAACACCTCCACCCAACCCTCCCTGAACATGCTTTTTGTGCGTCGTAATTGGCTCCCCAAGGGGTTTAGAGTCCTAATAATGAGTGAAACAAAATG
The DNA here is from genome assembly GCA_037367245.1 of Phrynocephalus guinanensis. Lineage (NCBI taxonomy): Eukaryota > Metazoa > Chordata > Lepidosauria > Squamata > Agamidae > Phrynocephalus > Phrynocephalus guinanensis. The sequence goes on from CM074732.1 coordinate 17,871,745, forward strand.
TACATGCAGAGAGAATATGTAAGATTTGTTGAAGATTTTTTTTAAAAAAAATCCTCCATTGTGGTGGAGTCAAGTGCTGAAACAACCACAGTTTGCCTCGATCCGAAGCCATCTCTGGCGCCTTAGGTACTGGTTGCCAAGCAACCCGCTGTGGGCCCAAGGGGACAACACTGCACAGCACAGCTGGGATGGCTTCTTCTGAGTCAAAGTGTCTGGGTTCAAGCCTTCAGAAGAGCCTGTATGAAGAAGGTTTGGGTTACTGAAAACCTCATGGACAATGAAATCACCTTGAAGCAGTTGCCGCTGCCTGCTAACTAGCCTGTGTTGAGCTTACTGAGGGGAAAAATCAGAAGAGGTGGATATTGATAGATATTTTCTATGTAAATCAATGTGGGTATTGATTCAGCATTTTCTGAACTAGAAACTTAGAAATATAACCTTGAAAGGCAGCAGTCAATCTGCCAGGAATGGGGAAATCTAGGGTGACTTTTTCATTTGATGTATATCCATCAGTACAACATGCCAGAGAGTCACATTATACATTAATGGGAATGTACATTTCATACAATCAATGTGCACAGACATTTCATCAGAGATATGTGTCTTGGCAATCAGGCTTCCAAATTATGCAAATTAACTCTGCATTGACTTTCTTGTTACCAATCACAAAAAAAGCAGAATGCGAGATGCATGAAAATGCATCTTATGACAAACAGATATCTTTTATCACTTGAGGGAGCACCTCTTCTAAACATGTGCTAAACATTTCATCTAAGTTGACTCCTAGAGCAGTCTGTTGAATGTGGAAGATAGCACCAAACACCAGACAACAGCAAGATGTAGTTCTTTGTTATTATCTGTTGAAAGAGAGACAGCTGTTGACAGTTAAAAGTAGCACAAACAACATGACGGAACCAATGTCCCCTGGTCACTGGTACAACTTCACAGATTTAGGACTATCCTGTGTTCCCATGCTATTGCATCTGAGATTACAACTTTACTGTGTAGGGTGGTTTGTGCTTTATTTTGAGTTTATGTTGACAATTTGTGTTCGGGTCTTCTAGGGAGAGAATAAGCACCAGTGGTTCTTGAAGCTAGATGTTAGCCTTGATGAGGGAAAGGGGGTGACTGTAAGCAGAGGCAATGTTTATGTATTGGTCTGCTCAGTTTCTGCCTGCCATTTTTAACAAGTCACACTCTCAGGGGGAGCAAAGACACCTTATAGTCACAAATGTTTTGCTCTGGGGACTCAGAAAAATGTGTCATATTATGTAATGATGGTAGTGTTGGGGAAAATCCATGGTCTCCCCACACACACACATATTTTTGTTTGTTTTCAATACACATGTCCTTATGCCGTGGGCACATCTACCTCTGGTTCATCTTGCACACCATCCATGGTCTTTACTTTCTCCTTGGTCCAGCACTGGTGTAGCTAAAGTTTGGAGCGCCTGGGGACAAAGTCAGTTTTTGCACCCTCTCCTCCCCCCCAACCGTGTCTCACCTATCCAGCGGGGGGGGGGGAGGAGAGATCCTGGGGGAACAGTGGGGGAAGGAAAGAAGGGTCTCTCCTTCTCATGCCCTCTTTGTGGGTCTCCTTTTGAGTTAAGGCTCTCCTTTGCAAACCGCACAGTGTGCGGATAGCGCCAAGCAGGCAATGTTATTTTTTCCAAGCATCACCTCCACAGCACACTTTCCCCTCCTCCTTTCCCCTGGCTAAGGCTTGGCGATCGTTAGCCCAGGGAAAGGATGAGAGGGAAGCAGGCAAAGGGATTCCCCCCCCCCAAGCAGCACCTCCGTTGCACGCTTCCCTCTCCTCCTTTCCCTGGACTAATGATCGCCAAGCTTTAGCAGGGTGAAAGGAGGACTGCTGGTGGGATGGCACATGGCTTCCTCCTCCTCCCCCTCCCCCTCCAGGTGCCCCCATATTTCTGTGCACCCCATGGCAACTGCACTCTTCCGCCCCTCCTTAGTTACACCAGTGTGGTCAAGTAGATGCCTTATGATGAATCCTTGCAAACACTGGCTTTTCATCATCAGTGGCATACTCGTTCCTCCAGAGTGTATCTTTCCTTCACAGCATGAATTCTTCCTTTTTAACCTTAAACCTGGCTTAGCGTTACAGTACATTCATACCAGGACCTATCATGGATAATTCTGGTCAACCAGGGTTTGGAACACCAGCAATGTTTAAGTCATTACCACAGGGGGGAAATCGGTTAAGACCAACAGTGATGCAATTATATATCTGAACCAATGGCTCAAGCAAACAAGAAAGGTACAGGGGAAGTTATCTCAGAGGCAGAGGAAAAGAAGGAGAAGGGAATGTGGATTCCCAAGTCTGCCTGGTCAAATTTATTTGGTTGGGAGCTATTATTTAGTCATTTATTTATTTAAGATATTCTTACTTTGTCTTTCTCCTTAAGAAGGGCCCAAGGTGGCTTACACAAGTAAAAGACGATATTTAAAGCTAAAAACAGTACAGTGGACCCTTGTATAACAAAGGGTTTGTATAACATAAAATCTGTACAACATAAAAATTATGGAGATAGGGGAAATTTGCTTAACAGAATCGCCTATGGGGCGAATCTGTACAACATAAAAATGGTCACAATTAGGGATTTCTCTGTTTTCAATACATTCCTATGGGAAATTTGTATAAAGGAAAATTCGCTTAACAGAATTTCATTTGGAATGAATTAATTCTTTTATACAAGGTACCACTGTAAGGATACAAATCCTAACAATGATCAAACAAACACAAAAGAACCACCAAAAACACATTCAAAGCAGTAAGGCACAACTATCCATTTAAAATACCCACTTAGACCAATACACTCTACTATTTTGTAGAGAAATATACATTTGTCTGGCTTTGGTCCACGTGCATTTTGCATTTCCCCTGTCTGTTCTATCCGATTCCAGTATCGCTCGTCCATTTTCTACTAAAAATTAAGTAAAATCCATAAATTCATCCTTAACACATGCATTTAGCACACAATTTCCCTGTGCATACAAGAGTTGAAAAGAGAACGGCATCGCAAAAATCCAGGAAGCACTTCTCCAAAATGTACAACGTTCTCACAGGATACTGGGCTCCCATCTTTGGATAATGTCATTCCAGGCTACCTATTAGTTTGGGAGGTGCAAATTAGGTCAGTTTGCTTAAAAATGCAGCCCAATTCTCCTTTATCTCCCACTGTTACATTTCCTTGCTAAATCTTTTCAAACCGGGGCGGGGGGGGGATAAAAATCCTCAAATGTCTATTCAGTATCAAGCAATTAAAATTGATTAATTTATGCAAAACAAGCTGATTTTATATGCAGTTTGTTGATTTGTGTGTAATTTGTTTCGGGAGCTGGATTTGCACTGTGAGTGTGGGAAGAGGAGGTGGCGGGGAGGGAGGAGCCGGCCTCCAGCTGTCTCTTGTTGCTGATTCTCCTTTTTCAGGGATGCCCTTCAAGTACAGGGCAAACACTCGCCCGAGTCTCTTGTTGAAACTTTAAAACATATTTTCCTGGGCTTCCAAATCTCAAAGGCAGCTGCCGAGAATCAGTACCATTCCATGCCACACGTTTTATCAACACTATCTCCGCTTCATCCGGAGTATCTGGGGGGAGGAATAATCATAACCTATTCCGGAGTCAGGATACTGGATCTGTTCAATTTCAGCAACATTGCGGCATTCATAACCTTGCCATTATCCCGGAGATGATAACCTAAGGCAGAGTTGTTCATTTTTTAAGTCATTGAGCAATGTCCTGGTTATCACACTCAGCACTTCCATAAATATCAGATGCAGAGCAGCATTTTGCTCTTCCAGAATCGCCTTTCGAATTCTCTGCTGGTTGTGTGTGTGTGTGTGTTTGTGTGTGTGTGTGTGTGTGTGTGTGGTAGCAATGGGAGTGGGGATGGCAGGCCAGCTGGCAGCAGAAGGACAACGTTCATTTCTGTACCATCCCTGGAAGGGAACACAATTCAAGAAGACGACGAAAAACCACCAACAACCACCGAAGGAACTGCTGTGTTGCAAGAATCCTGCACATAATGTTGTTTTCAAAAGTCACACACCAGCATCTTTGTAAGATAAATATCCTTTCAGATAGTATGGATAGGCTGTCTTTAATGTTTTATCACAATACCCCCAAAGTTGCAATTTGTCCTACATGACCATCAAGTCTCTCTCTCCCCCCCCATCCCCCGACTTTTGGTATGACATTGGCATGTTTCAATGTACTTGGTAGATTACCGGTAAATCAGTGGTGGGGAGCTGGGCAGGAGAAAAAGTGCTCAGTGGAGTTAATTAATTTTGTCTGCCTACTGAGTGTGCCTTGAGTTTCTCAGGCCCTTCTGAATTTAATTCTGAAAGTTGCTTGGATTTGGGTTAAAATCTAAAATTCTCCAGTGGAGGCAAGGACTAACCTTGGGAAGGAACACATAGGCTTACCTTTGGAGACTGCAACTATCTATACATTGTTGTTGTTGTTGTTGTTGTTGTTGTTGTTGTTGTTGTTGTTGTTGTTGTTGTTGTAGCCATCTGTCTGGGATGCTTTAGCTGTGGATTTTCTGCATGGACAGCGGGTTGATCTTGATGACTTTTTGTGCTTCTTCGAACTGAAATTTTATTTTATTTTTAATGATCCCTCATAATTGGCTTGGTATGGCTGTAATTGGAGTGCAAAGCATCTGGAATGCTCCAGATTTGGCATAATGCTTACTCCAGCCCAGAGAATGACAGACTTCCCTCTTCCTCCTGAATCCTGCACTTTGGATAGGATTTCAGGACCTCCTATGTCCAACAAAGGTAATCTTTAAAAAAAGCAAGGTGCCAGGACTTGCTCCTTTCTGCAATGATTTTCACTTAGGAAAGCACAGAATATGTTGGGATTATCTTTTAAACACTGCCTTGAACCCACACAGTTTATCTGAGAGACCGCCTTCTTCCATATAATCCGGTCCGCCCCCTTCGGTCATCGGAGAAGGCCCTTCTACGAGTACCGCCACCCAAGGAAGTGCAAGGGGCGGCAACAAGAAATAGGGCCTTCTCAGTAGTGGCACTGATACTGTGGAATTCCCTCCCCTTTGAGTTGAGAACCACCTCCTCCCTTGAAATATTCAACCGAGGCCTTAAGACTGACTTAGTTAGGCAGGCCTTTTGAGCCTCCAGCCTTCACCAACTTTTACAACATCGTACTTTTTTAGTTTCATTGGCTGGGGAGCTTTTTAAACTCTGCTGCAGCTACTGTTTTTAATCTTGTTTTTATTGTATTATATTCTATAGTATTTTTATAGTATTTTATAGGTATTGTGTTGTTTTTTATATTGTACTGCTTTTATTGTACTTTTATGAATTTGTTGTAAGCCGCCTTGGGTCCCTCCGGGGAGAAAGGTGGCATAAAAATAAAGTTGTTGTTGTTATTGTTGTTATTGTTATTATTATTATTATTATTATTATTATTATTATTATTATTATTATTATTATTATTATTATTATTGTCACCAAGCCCTCAAAATATCAATTCTTCCCAATCAAAAAGTGTTTTGGGATCTGAGAACCACTGATAAGCTATCCCTCAGTTTTCCCATAGAAAAGCACATAACCCTCCAGAAAGTGGTTTGAGCCACTTGGAATCTATTTTGACTCTGTTTTCATTTCCTTTGTGTATGCCTAGACACCACCTGGTGCTTCTATGTGTATAAGTTATGATTGCATTCCAAAACCCTACTGTCTTCTATCTTGATTGTCTCCTGTAATATGTTAAGCAAGCCCACCTTGGCAGTTAACCCTCATGTCCGGGTGTCACATACACAATCACCCACAGATGATGGGCTTCCTCTAATGCCCTCTCACACCTATTCACCTATTGTTATCCCTAAATGTCTGACCTATCCTGGCCTAGGAAATGTTTTATCTCCCCTGGATTGCTGTGCAGAAGCCCATTTTGTTGTCTTAAGCCTGCCCCCTTCCCCTGGCTATCTTGAATCTATAAAAAAAAACCCAACACCAATTTCTGGGTTGCGTTTTGCTCCTCTCCTTGTGGTCAAAACCTCTCTGCTTACTTTATTGGATCCAATAAACACGCAAACATAGAACTCTCTCTTGTCAGAACATTTACTGGGTAAGAATTGGTCTGGCGTTACAGCCACAGAAGCGAGCTTTGTGGACTGAACAAACATTCCAATTTTTTATGTCTCCTTCAGACAGCAGATTCTTCCAGAAGGAGTCTTACCCTGTGGAACTAAGAGCTGAAGTTTTTTACATTATTCATTGTGTATTTCTGCTGCAGGCTCCACTCTGCTGCAGTTTGTTGTTATTATTCCCGTTATCCTCGCAAAGTAGCAGAGTTGCCTGTTGCTGCTGAGCCGTGCTAAGAATGCTTAACTACATCGCTCTATCGCTGCAGTATCTAAAATTTTCCAGAGAGCTGAAGATTTAATCTTGCAACATGCCATGTGAAGTGGTATCCCCTCCCTAATGTGCAGGGTGGGTTGGGGAGGGAGGCAGAAGTAGCCAAACTATATTTCCTTTGCAGAGACAAAGGACACAAGGGGGCTTCCGAAAGGTTACGAAACACAGCATTTCAACAATTTTCTTTGGGTAATTGGAATAAATTATGCAGGTCTTAAAAGAATGATGTAAAGGTGCTTATTTTGCTTGTGCTTTGAATGATGTAAAGGTGCTTAGTCTGTCCCAGCTTTCCCCCAATAAAAAAAATGGTGAGATATTGAGAAATACTACCAAGTTTCAGAGAAGCTTCGAGGCACAGCCTGACGGACAGTTGACTTACGGAGTCCGCAGGGAGTCTCCCAAAGGACCAGAAGAGGGTTGTGGAAGACAGACGGAGAGCAGGTTCCAGAAGCAAAGCCAGAGGCTTAAGACACAGTGCTAGAGAGATGGCCGTCTGGCTGGCTTCCAGATCAAGCCGACGAGGCAGAGTCAGTGAAGCTCCTCAATGTGATGAGTTGCCAGGATAGAGGAACCAATTCTGGATCAAGTTCTGGAAGCTGGAAATGACCAGATACTACTTGGAATTAAGTCTCCTTTTTTATGCAACACCCGAAGCACCACTATGTTACATTATCTTTGAGAGATGGCTTCTTTGGGTGCACTATGCATTTTTTAAAGTTACTTTTATAAGTGTGGCTTTCCCCTAATGGTTTGTGTGCTGACTCATGCTGTGCCTCATACTGCTGACTCATGCTCTGATTGTGGGTGTTGAGGGGAACGTGGAGGGCAGAAGGCATGTGTGCTTTGGCTCACAGACCAGTGGTCTGCACTAGTCTGCAAAGGTATATAAAATACAGTTTGAAAATTGTCATTGTAACTTCCTGAGGGGGTGGCTTTGGGCTATTACTGTAGCTTTTCAAACTCTGGGAGGAACACCCGTGAGGAGCCACTTTTACATTCCAAAGCTTCTTCCTCACTTCCACCTGTCCCAATAGCATTGATCAGAGGCACTACCTCTTCCAGCCGTTATGAAGATAACACTGCTTCAGAGGAAAGCTGGACCATCCAACTCTTTCGATGGAGGCAACCCAGCTGAATAAGACATCTGAGCCCTGCTCGTGCCATTTTGGGTAGTGGGCGGCATATAAGTTGAATAAATAAATAAATAAATAAATAAAATAAATTCAAGCCTTTCCACCATGTGATATCCAGTGAGGTGGAAAGGATGGGCAAGGGATGTGGAGGTTCAGGGGCCTGCTTCAATGAGGAGAGACAAAGTTATACACAAGCGCAGCAAAGACGTTCATGTAGAAATGTTGCTTTTTAAGATCACAGCCGCGAGAATCTAGCAGGATCTGCTGGCATGCTCTGTTCCCAGGTCATTCAAAGCTTCACCCAAGCTAACACAAACCTTTGTCTGAAACATGTCCCATGTTGTTGTATTTTCTTCTTCTTCTTCTTCTTCTTCTTCTTCTTCTTCTTCTTCTTCTTCTTCTTCTTCTTCTTCTTCTTCTTCTTCTTCTTCTTCCTCCTCCTCCTCCTCCTCCTCCTCCTCCTCCTCCTCCTTTTGCACAGAGATCATGGGAAGTGTAGTTGAGAAATTAAGAGCTGAACAACGTCCAAAGGCAAACATGACCCAATCACAGCCGGCCATGTATTGGATTACTGTAACACCAATATCTCTTTCTCTTCCCCATATTCTTGAGCTACATCCCCACCCCACCCCATCCCTGTCTCCCTGACTTTGCTCATTTAAGCTCTGCTTTCTATGCACTGACCTTTCTAGGATGATTGCTGTATTGCCATTCCTACTGCCCCATCCAAACTACCAACAGGCAAGGTTCTATGCTTTCCTAAGGAGAAGGGGCAGCACTCTTGTCGGTTGCTCCTTTTCAAAAGATAACCCTTGTTAGAAATAAGGCAAGTCCCTCCAGCTGTTCTCTGGCATCATCCATCTGAGCAGGATGAGGCTGTGGTGTTGCAACCATGTGTACCAGCTACAGCATTCATGCACGCAACCACATGCTTCATCTACACCACTAATACTGTACATGCAACTGTACAGCCAGTGGGGAAACAGAAAGTATTAAACTGTGGAAAGAGTCAGCCTGGGAGATGATTCGGCTAAAGTAGCATCGCAAATGCACATTATCACCAGCAAAACAATCAGCATTAGGGGGCTTAACCCTAACCTTCTGATAACTGGCAGTACTTTCCATAATGAAGGTGTCCTTTGGAGCCAGGAGGGAGTGAGCTAAGGGCTTACTTTGCATGCAGAGAGACACAGCCATATGCCATTCCTCCCATCAGCCGTTTAAACAGCGCTAAGGAACCTTTGGCCTTCCAAAAGTCTTGCACTACATCTCTGCTAATCCCTTGCTCTGGTCCTCACTGGCTCCTACACCTGGGAGTCAAAGGCAAAACATGTGCATGGCCCGAAATTCGCCACTTTAAAAGGCAGGTAGCAGAGCAAAGCAGACAAGCTGAGAGAGACGGAGGGGGAAAAAAACACAGAGTTGGGCAAAAGGTGGCCCCCCTAGACCAGTGGTGAAGAACCTTTGGCACTCCAGATGTTTTGGACCACAATTCCCAGAATTCCAAGACTGTGCTGCCAATGACAAAGGACTGTGGAAGTTGTGGTCCAAAACATCTGGAGGGCCGAAGGTCCTCCACCACTGCCCTAGACATTGCAGGACTACAAATCCCAGCTCTCTTCAACATTAGCTATGCTGCCTGGGGTTGATGGGAGTGGGTGTCCAAGGACATCTGGAAGGCTGTTCCCTATCACGCCAGCTCGTAAAAGGCAGCTGCCTAAATCCCTGAGCATAGAAGGATGGGCCCAATTGGCTGGTCACATCCTGCAGCTGCAGCTCACTTGTATGGTCAAACCTTGGGAAGGGAGTCCTTGCTATCTGTGTTTATAGCACCACATCTGCCAGCTCCCTAATGCTAATGATGCAGACAGGTAGTATTTATTGATTTCTCTTCCGCTTGAAAATAAATTCCCAGCCTGCATTATCATACAGAATTATGCTGTTTGCTATTTCCTGAGTGGGGTTAATAGAACACAAGACCTTTCTCTACCTCTCATTCTCTCTGGACTTTTAATCATTTCCCCCTCTTCTGTTTGTTCACACTACTCTATGCAGCGGCGACAACAACAAAAGCAAAAAACCACAAAACTTTGCTATTGGGATTGTAGAGGTACATTTGAACTTCAGAAACACCAGGATTCCTATAGTATTTCCTTCTCCAGAAATCATCTAACCTGCACGGGTTGGTGGCGGCGGGGGAATGGCGTGTTCATTATGGAGTATGATTTCTTCCCCCTTTTGTTATTCAGAGCATCTCAAACAAATAACATACTCCATTCCCACCCCTGATTCCAATGGAGGGAGGATTTAACTGTGGCCAAACTTAAAGGCACCTCAGCTATGACTTTCAGTGGTTGAGTTTTATGCTGGGTTCTTTAGTAGCTTTACTGTCACTTATGTTATAGTACGTACCATCAAAGACGTTAAATCTCACAGGCTGATGTCAGGAATCCAAGCCTAAGTCCCCTCGCAGCCATCAAACACAGGTTGACCTTGAGCCAGACATCACAACCTGAAGCTAAACTCAGATGCAGCTCAAGCCAACGCAGGGTGGCAGGGACAGAATCTTGATGTAGCAAGAGTGGGATGTAATCGGTGGCAAAGTGACAGAAGTAAGAAGTCACTGCAACCCCCTTTCAATTGCTGAAACCACCAACCATTTTTCTTTCCTGCTAGAGCTCCCTTACTTCTGTAAGTAGAACACCAGGGGGAAGGGTTGCCCTCCGGCAGAGCTGACCTAATGGCAAAGATGTGTGACTCTCTCTGCCCAAGTTGTAGAGGAATCACAGGCTTCTACTGTTATGTTGTGCCAGAACCTTATCCCCATTTTCAAATGCAGCTTGCTACTAAGTGCCTGAAAATATGGGTTTGGGGTAGGGGTGGTGTTTCGAGGGGGACCCAAGTGGTGTTATTGCAAGCAAACAACACATGTAGCACATGATCTGCACAAATGAGTGTGTGAGTGGTGGGTACAAAAAGCCAGTTAGATAACCTTGTGTTTGTCTGGCCACCTTGCATTTTCTAGATCCACATACGGATTAGCAATCATGGGGCAGGGCAGGAGGAATCCCTTCTCACCTTGAGATCACTTTTTGCTCCTCCTTGATCTTCCTCCCCCATTTCCCCCGCCCCAAAATCAGACCAGCAGACAGACATACCTGGAGACATGAAAGCCAATTCTAAAGGCATCCATGGTACATTTTAGGAATCTTCCCTCCTGTGTTCTCCTGAATGGATCTTCTTAGGAAATCAAGTTGTAAGAAGCATGTAGCTAGCTTCCCCAGGCCTCGCTGCTAGCCTCATCTCTAGTCACTTCGGTTCTGTCCAAGCGCAAGGAGACCATTAAGGTGCTGCTGCTCTCTGCCAGTGACTGCTCTACAGCAGTGGTTCTCAACCTGTGGGTCCCCAGATGTTCCTGGACTGTAACTCCCAGAAACCCCTTCCATCCCAGCGAGCGGTGGGGGCTTCTGGGAGTTGGAGTCCAGGAACATCTGGGGACTCACAGGTTGAGAACAACTGCTCTACAGCATCCAGCCATACGGAAGAGGTCCAGAAATGTCTTTCCTCTCCTATTCTCTTTTTTTTCCTGCAAGGAGGCTGAAAGCAGAGCCTGCCTGGAAAGCAGGGACCTGTAGAAGGGGCAGGGTGCAAGAAGGCAATTGGGAAGTGTGTGTGGGGTGGGGGTGGGGAGGACTGTGTGATTACCTGCTTCCCCTCACTTCTTTCCTATTTGCAGTTATTTGCTGGCCCCTATCACAACTCGACAAGTACTTAGCCATGGTGGCCCACCCATGCTTGAAGTTTCATTTCTGCGTGTCCTTCTGGAAGGCTCTCTGTTTCCTTAACTCTGTTTCCTTAACTCTTCTTATTGGTTTCCCAGGCCAACCTTTGCTGACATTTTGACCAAATATGCACTCAAAAGCAATTCAGACATTTGACTCGGTTGTGGCTTTCTTTGTGCGCAGCTCTCTCTTTTATGGTAATCAAACGGGCTGCCAACATTTTCTGCTATGTACACCAGCAACGGGAACCAGATGCTTCTTGTTTTCCTTCAAAATAGATCTCAGCGTTGGTTTTTGTTTATAGGATTTCAGAGGATTGGCTTAAAGACAGCCTTTAATAAACCTGGCCTGCGTTGCCCTGAGTTTCCCAACGTACTAATAGTTTTTGGCTGTGGCTCTCCATTTTGATTTAAAAATCTATCCTCATCTCTCATACCAACGAGCCTCCCAAAAAATAAAAAACAGGCCAGTTTAATTCATCCAACGTGTTTAACTTACTTTTCATTCAGAAGAGATGGCTCCGTTTTCCAACAGGAAAGGGATGTGGAGAAGTAACTCCATTTCAGCTTATTTCTCGCACACACGGGCTAGCCAGAAAAGCAGAAGAGAAAAATTCATTTTTGCTCCCTCTGGCTTTCGTGCTTGCTCCTGACACCAGACGGCTGGCAGGTTTTTGGTACACAGACTCTGTATCGTGTCAGCTTTTTGTGCCTGGAGGTTGGTGGGGGTTCTGGGTATGTTCAGCCGCTCCCTAAAATTCAGGCGGTTGAATGTCTCTTTTGTGTTTTCTCCTTCACCAGAAGAAGCCTCTGAATTCAAAGCCTCTTGCTTTACCTGTTGTGCAGGTGTTGATGGAGGCTGGGATATAACTAGCTTTTAAAAGAAAGCCTGCATCAACAGTTGAAAAGTGAACTGGGACCGAAATCAGTAAATAAAGCTGCCTGTCCGACTTTGCTGACTCTCTATAGACTGGGGAAAGAACATTTCTAATTATTTCTGTGTCTCCCGAGTTCACTACTTGTTTTGTGACATTTTTGGAGAGCCTTCTTGAGCTGGTAGTGCCACCTCTTTTACCGGCCCTATTGTGTCTGTCAGCTCTCTAATGCCTAGACAATCTAGCAGGTGATCTTTCAAGGTTTTGCAAACATACACTCAGGTGCACGGCGGCAGTTGCACCCGGCCTAGCCAAGCCCTGTCAAGAATATTCGGTGTCACCTGCCGTGAAAGGCAGCTGAAGGCCAAGTAGGGAATACAGTCCAGGCTGCTGAAGGAGGGGGGAGTCCGATCCCTCCAGCCTGTCCATTTGCTCCCGCTGCTGCCAGACACGCTCCTTCCCAATTCCACTGCAACCTGGCCCAAAGGCTGCTAAAAGGTGTGTGTTGAGTACCCTGGAGGTGGCCAGCAATAGCTACATGAAATGGACACGAGGGGCAATAACGCAAAAGGTACGGTTAAATAAGCTCCACTTCGTCCACCAGCAACTGAGCCTGTACCAAATGTAAGGCCAGCGTGCTCGGGGGAGGGAAGGGCTGGAGTGGGCTTGAGATGGCCATGCCCTCTTCCACTGAAAGCAACGGGGCTGACTTCCACAATCCATAGAACCCTACAGACGAACACAGCGACCTCTTCCAAAATTCTACAGAATGTTCACCAGAAGTTCCAAGAAGGAGGATGGCATCGCAGGACATGGAGACCTTAAGGCAGGCATGTCCAAACTTCAGCCCTCCTGATGTTTTGGACCACAATTCTCAGAATTCCAAGCCTGTATTTCCAATGGCAAAGGACTGTGGGAATTTTGGTCCAAAACATCTAGAGGGCTGAAGTTTGGACATGCCTGCCTTAAGGCATGCAACTGTCCTCAGTGTTAGGTTCCAGTTGAAGGTCTCAATAAATATCCACCAGGAGATTCCCAGTCAGGACAGCAGGTGTTATATATCTCTTCCTCCCCTCCCATCTCCCTATTTTTTTCTTGTAATCATACCATTGCTGCCAAATAAAACTGCATTTTATTGAGTTCATGATGGCCTCTTGGGTGAAGCTTGGCTTTTCTGCTACTGTGTTAAGGCTTCCAAATATCATCAAAGGTATCAATAGGCAAAAAGAGAATAGAAAAAGTGTGCATATATAGACTGAAAATACTCAGGTGTACCATAGCAGCACCTATTATGCATAGTCATTAAAATCACATACTATGTTTTGGCTCAATTTTTTTCCATTTAAAGAAGGAAAATGCTTGAGAACATGGCATATCCCCCCCACACACACACTGTATACACCACGTCTGTAGAAGCTTCTTGTTGTTGTTTGTTTGTTTTATTTTGTTTTGTTAAACCACAGCCCCGCTGGAGAAAAGAGACATGCAGAACTTTCCCGTCCTTCTTATCTGTAAAGCAACGATAAATATGTGTGATTATGCTTGGCATGTTTTGAAGATCTCTTAACGTGGAGTGGTTACCTTCGAATATGTTCCTAATGTTTTAGACCACACAAGCAGGGCAGAGGTAGGGGAGAATTGACAATGAATGTGATTAACCTTAGTATGCCCAGCTGAGCCGGGAAATATATATGGAAATGGATCCAGGAGAGATTCGTTTCATCCTACCCCCTACCCACCCACCCCCACCCCCTTTTAATGTTTTGGTCCTAGAAGGCAAGGATACACCACTGATCTGTTCTGGTTCAGGGAGAGTGGTGAAAGAGTGGACAGATCTTAACATCAAAAGGCACGATTAGCCTCACTTCCTCTCTCTGATCTCTCAGCCAAGTCCTTTAACTTCATCTTGGTGGTTTCCACATACCACCTGGGCCACCCAAGGACGCAGGAAGGGTTTCTGCTGCACAGGAATGAAGGGGTGGGTGGGCAGGGAGGTCAACACCACTGCTCCACAAGCTCTGCAAAATAATGACTCCACGTGAAGACGCCACAGCCAAGCAGGGGATCCACACCTCCTTCCAACATGTGGAAGGCAGAACACAAGGACTACATAGTGATCTTCGCCTTCACCAACCTCTCAACGGCTGCCTGTTTAAGAGGCTGGTATTAAGTCCCGAAAGCCATTTCTTTTACTATATGCAACATATATTGTGCAACATATACTGTTACATATACAGTAGTGTATATGTAATTTAGCCTTCAGGACTTAATACAATATACTCACCACATACTGTTATAACAACCTTCTTGATCCCGCGACCCTTTAATGCACTTCCTGTTGTGGTGACCCCTTGCCTCTGCTTGGAAGAGGCCACAAGTGCCAGGACCCTGCCTGTCATGGAACCCGAATGTGAAGGGTTAAATGCTGGAGAGCAGCAGGAGGAGCCTTGTAGTTCAACTCAGCAGGCAGCTGAGTCTGAAGACACAGCTGAGGGCACATCTCCTCCTCCTATAAGGGCTAGGAGCAGGATCCTGCAAAAGGAGAACTAACAGGAGAGCTAGGGAAAGGATCTTTAATGATAGGCGTAGAATTAGATCTGAAAACCCTGAGTTCTAGCAGGAGCCTTGCCAGAGATATGGGTGTGCTCCCTGTTTTAGGATAAAGCTAGCAAGTTTATCCTGAACCCTCTGTGGGAGCACTTACCTTGCCACCACGTTCCTGTATGTTATCCTGACTTTATTTCCTGACCTTGGACAGGCTTTCTGACTACCGCATTCTCTGTTTCCTGACCTTGGACCGGCTTCCTGACTACGACGTTTCTCTGTTTCCCTTGAACTTGGCATTTGGCTCTGTAAATTATTCTGGATTGACTCGGACTGTACTTTGTACTTTATCTGGATTACAACTAAAGTTCCTGGCAAAGAACTGAACTTGGCTTGCTGTGTGTTCTGTGTGCGGGGCTTGACAACAAGCCCCCTTTGGCAGGCCACTATGCCGCAGGTGCCATAGAGAACTTCCCTCTATCTACAGGCACCCTCAGCCAATCACAGCCTCCAGTGCCCTTGACGGACATCCCCTCCAACCGATCAAGCTGTAATTCACTCTTTCCTCCCCATCCTCCTCCAGACCTAACCCATTTGTGCCTTTTTCCTCACTGGCTCATGGCGACCCCTGTGAAATGGCCCTTCGACCAACAAAGGGGTCCCGACCCCACCCCCAGGTTGGGAACCACTGTGTTATATAGTATATAGTAATTTACCCAGCACGTACCCAGGACATTATATTGTTCTATTTGGCTTCTACTTGTTTTGTCTGCTTTCATGTAAACCCCCTGGAGTTCCTCAGGGAAAGTCGGTGTGGTCTAGAAATGCAAAAATAAATAAATAAATAAATAAATAAATAAATAAATAAATAAATAAATAAATAAATGTGAGGGTTGATCTGGAGAAGCAGCAGCCAAAGAACTGAAACGGGGGCATGTTTTTCTGCTTACTGTTTCTTGCTCCACATTTCCTCGCTCATTATTTTTTCCCATGTTCTCTTCTTGTCCATAAGCCTGGGATTTGAACAGCTGTGCTGTTGCTGTCGTTTTACATGACTGATTGTGGTGAGGAGGTTCTCACACACTGAAGGCATCAGGGTGGAGGTTGTGGTGGCCAGCTGATTTGTCTGCAGTAGAAGGCCTCGTGTGAGAATTAGGATTACAGGAGGATCTTGGACACAGAGGAGAACATTGCTGGATAGTGGATCACTATGGGAAAGGAAAGGATATGTGGAACCTCCATTTTGATTCTACTGCCAACAAACTGCAAATTACAGAAAAGCAATGCCTCTGCAGCTCTTTCCTTCTTTTATTAATATCCCAGCATAGCAGAGTTTAAAATCATAGACGTATTTAAGATATAAATAAAAATCAAACAAATTAAAATGATTAGGGTGTATTTGACCAGAAGCAGGCCACTTCAATTACGTTATCTCAGCAATTTGCTAGACCTTATTTAAACACCTGGCGGGGCATAAATTGCATGTACATATGCGTGCTGCATAGGTTAAATTTCTCTGAAGTCACAGATAATTTGTCCTTTATCCAAGTAGCCCCATTTTACCTGAACATCCTTTGATCATCCTACTTCACTTGGAAGTTGACAGTGACATCCAAATGATCCAGCTAGAGTCTTGCCCTGGTAGGAGACACTCTTCAGCATAATCCATTCATTTGGCAACTGCATTGTATTTGTTCTCCATAGGTTTAGCCAAGCCTCTTCTGGTTTAATATTTATTTAGATCTTGAGATATGTGCAGAAAACCTTTCCTTGATTTTTGCCATCATCTAGAGCAGTGGTTCTCAACCTGTGGGTCCCCAGATATTCGTGGACTGCAACTTCCAGAAACCTCTTCTAGTACAACGAGTGGTGGAGGCTTCTGGGAATTGCAGTCCAGGAACATCTGGGGACCCACAGGTTGAGAACCACTGATCTAGATCAGTGGTTCTCAACCTGTGGGTCCCCAGATGTTCCTGGACTACAACTCCCAGAAGCCTCCACCACTTGCTGTGCTGGAAGGGGTTTCTGGGAGTTGCAGTCCAGGAACACCTGGGGACCCACAGGTTGGGAACCACTGATCTAGAGGGTTGGTGTCCATGAAGTGGGTAGATTTAGTGCTGTATTATCTTATTTCTTTTGTTATTTGCCAGCATCTCTATTACTGGAGGAGCAATGGCAGCTGACTAATAGACTTTTTCAACGGCAGTAGGTTTCAGGCAGACATTAACAATCCTGCATGATTCAGTAAAAGCTACATGTACTTGTCTGACATGTGTAGATTTATACCAATAAATTTTGGTGCATGGGGAAGAAAATCCAAATGCGTTGGTATTAAAAGTATTCTAATAAATGGTGGTCATTTGTTTCCATGAAGTTGACCCGGAAAGACCAACAGATTTAGAACTTTAAAAGCCTAAGATCCATTTTAAAAGGATGTAAGTCGTAAATTTGTCAGAGAATCTCAAAGAAACCTGTCTTGATTTGCAGCTGCACTTTGAGCACAAAGAAAACCTCACCTTACGACCAGCGCAATCGGCCATCTTTCTTGCCTCTGCATTTCCTCCGCAATCACTGCCCACAGAAAGTTCTCCATCTTTTCTCTTCTTTTCTCTTCCCCATCTAGGTTTAGAACGTCTCCCTATTTCCTCTTGAATAGGGTTTGATTGGGCTTTATTTCCGCGGGAGATTTATACGCACTGTCAAGATCTCCAGTTGTTCCTCTCCGCTTGATGACAGCCTACTCCCAAATTAGATTCATTGCTGTTCTTAAGGATCCCATAATATTTTAATGCTCAAAACAATAAATTTTGTTTCCCATAAGTTTCTGTCCCTCCCTAGATCGTTGGGATGCTCAATAGGCACACTCACCTCTCAGGGCTGTGATTTGTGGCTGTTTTTCCACGAAGTATTTTGCATTGGATTTGTGCTGTTTCCATTTGGGAAGAGCAGAAGGGAGTTTTTAACCTTGTGCATACACACACACACACAGAGAGAGAGAGAGACACACACACACACATACACACAGAGAGAGAGAGAGAGAGAGAGAGAGAGAGAGAGAGAGAGAGAGAGATTTAGAAGCTTAGATCACTCTTTATCACTTCTCAGGGAATGATTCTCCCTGTCCCGTCAAAGCTGTGATTTGCTGACTCCTTGTTGTGTTTTCTTATTAAAATGGTATCACAACAACACTTGCAAAAGCTGGCTTTGCAAATCCCAAACTTTCCCCTCTATAAATGTATTTTAGATTTATATTTCAGCGTCTCCACCTCCAGTGCCAGCCAAGGGACGTGTGCACATATACGTGATCGTCTCTCATCTTCTCCCCCCCCCAGCTCGAACTTTCAAATATATATGCCTTGGTGAAATTGCCCTCATTTCTATCAAGGCTAAGAGATGCTTTTTGCTTTTAGAAACTTTTCATGCTGTATGTTCCTAAAGCTTCCCTACTGGAGAGGTCTAAGAAGGACAGGATGGTCAGGATTTCATGCTACAATGGTGGATTATTGCTGAGCTATAAAGGGCACCTCAGCCCAGTTAAGCACTTTCGCTGTCTTTCTAAAATATGGCTTTGAAGTCTGCTTGGCTGTCACTGTCCTTGATGAGAGCTAAAGGGCACGGTCACCCCCAGCCTCCTGATTCAGCATTGCTGAATTAGGTAGCAGCTCCTCCATCTCCTCCCAGGCCTCTTTTTTAAAGAAGCCACCACAACCTGGGATGTCTTATCGCAGGTACACATGTGATTCTGATGTTCTCCCAATATGAAAATTCTTAATTTGCAGGCGTGCATAGGATTCCTTTGGAAGAACAGTTTTTCACCAATTTTCAGCTCTGCCTGGCTTTTGTCCCACAGTTTGAGAAAGATCCGGCTGCCTAGATGCCCTAAGCACATCCGATCTCACCTGATTTTGAGAGCTAAGCAGGGTTGGCCCTGGTTAGTACTTGGATGGGAGACCACTAGGGAATACCAGGTGTGTAGGCGTCTGGAATAGGAACTGGCAAGCCACTCCGGTATTCCTGCCCAGAAAACTCCATGGACACGGAGTCACGAAGAATCGGTCACGACTGTAACGACACAACACACACAAACACACAGGCAATAATCCAGCAAAGAGATGCCTCCATAGAGATTCTTGGGCTCAAATAGCTGCAGCTGTTTCACCATGACCAGAGAGTAGCTAAAAAGGTGCCCTTTCCTTCATAAGCACCAATCTTTCCTCCCCAACTCCCTTCCCCCAATAAAAGCTGAAGGTGTGGAATCCCGGAACTGCACCTGAAAACCTTCTTGGTCGCTGAGTCTCAAGGAAACTTGCTTCCACTGCCCAATGGTTTGTACTGCTCAGATGTCTCTCTGACGCTCAGCTCAGTGCTACCTGGTTGACCCAGATCTAGTCTTGCAGCTTTGAGGGAGCAGAGACAATGACTGCTTTCTTCCACAAGTCAGCCTTTCAGTGATTTGAACAGTAATGGCATGTCTTTTCTCAGTCTTCTCTTCTCTGATCTAAACATATTCAATTCCAGAGAGGGGGGAAAAGTCACATTTTAGACTGCAGTTCAAGGTGGTCCATTTTATCTCACACTTGAGCGATAGTCCCATTGACACAGGAGACATTCCTTCTCCCGTAAGAGGGATCCAGAAAGCACTTCAGGTGTTTTAATTTCTCCTCCTTTCGATTTGATACCCCTGCCCTTGCTTTTTTTCTTGAGTTTTGTCATGGTTGTCATTTCACAGGCAGTAGCAACTTCCTTTTCTGCAGGATATAATTTAGTAAGTGGCACAGCACTACAGTACATCAACCCAGCATATTTATTTATTTATTTATTTATTTATTTATTTATTTATTTATTTATTTATTTATTAAGCTTTTATACCGCCTATTTCCCAATGGGACTCTAGGAGGTTTACAAGAAGCATCAATAAAACAATAAAGCAATAAAACATCAATAAAAACCCATTGATGAGGGGCAGTAGAAGATGGCAGGGCAGAGGGAAACCCCTCAACTTGTAGCAGCAGGCGAGAGAAGGAAGAGAGAAAAAGAAAAAAGAAAAAAAAATTAACCAGAAATAAGGTCACCATAGGCCTCCCTATACAGCATTGTTTTTAAAGCTTTTTTAAAGGCCGGCAGGGACAATGCAAGGCGGAGCTCACTGGGTAAGTTGTTCCATAATGAAGGGCCCACAACCGAGAAGGCGCGGCTACGCGTCATCGACTTCCACGCCTCCCTCGGCGTAGCCACCCTAAGTGAGCGCGCCCGCGACATCCGTGTGGGTCTGGCCTCTGTTGACCTCTGGGAGATACGCTCCAACAGGTATTCAGGGCCCAAGCCGTGGAGGGTTTTGAAAACCAAAACCAGGACCTTGAACCTAATCTGGAGGTCCACGGGCAACCAGTGCAGGCGGGCCAGAACTGGGCTGATGTGGTCATATTTATGAGCACCCACCACCAGTCTGGCCGCCGCATTTTGTACCCGTTGGAGCCCCCGGACAAGGGTCAAGGGCAAGCCCACGTAGAGTGCGTTGCAGTAGTCAATCTTCGAAATCACAAGGGCCTGCACAACTGTCCTCAGGGGGGACTCATCAAGGTTCAGTTGGATCTGGGCGATCCTGCGGAGCTGGAGAAAAGCGGCCCTGGAGACTGCCGTCACCTGGGCTTCCAGGGAGACGGCTGAGTCCAGGACCATGCCCAGATTCCTAGCCCTGTCTGTAGGCTGGAGGGAAATTTCCCCCAGGCTAGGGAGGGGGCCATAGTACCTAGACGAGGGCGCCCCGAAGAACAGAACCTCGGTCTTCTCCGGGTTAAGTTTGAGCCTGTTATTCCTAGTCCATTCCAAGACCGCTTCCAGGCACAGATCGAGGGAGCAAACCGCCTCCACTGCAGAAGAAGAAAAGGAGAGATAGAGCTGCGTGTCATCAGCGTACTGATGACAGCGAACTCTAAATTTCCTGATGACCTCCGCCAGCGGCCTCATATAAACATTGAACAGTATAGGGGAGATTGCCGACCCCTGGGGCACCCCACAAGGGAGCGACCAAGGAGCCGACAATTCATTCCCCAACTGACCCCGCTGGAGCCGGCCATCGAGGAAGGACCGGAGCCAGCAGAGCACTGAGCCCCTGATACCCACCCTGGCCAGCCGGTCCAGTAGGTTACCGTGGTCGACGGTATCAAAGGCAGCTGACAGATCAAGGAGAACCAATAGGGAGGAAAACCCTCCATCAGCCTCTCTGAGGAGGTCATCCTGCAGAGCAACCAGGGCGGTTTCGGTTCCTCGAAACGGCCTGAACCCGGACTAGAAGGGATCAAGGATATGATTTTCCTCCATGTATGACTGTAGCCGAATGGCAGCCACCCTCTCGACAACCTTGCCCAGGAAGGGAACAATGGCAATCAGGCGATAGTTGGCTAAATTGTCCAAAGCCAAGCCGGGCTTTTTCAATGTGGGCTTCACCACCGTCTCCTTTAAACGAGGGGGGAAATCCCCTCCTGGAAGGAGGCGGTGGCGATAGAGGAAGCCCACTCCGGCATGTTCCCTCAGGCGGATTTAATGAGCCAAGCTGGGCAGGGTCGAAAGGGGAGGCCGCCGGCCGACAGTAAGCCAAGACCCTGGAGGCCTCTGCCGAAGAAACAGGTCCAAATTCAACCAAGGAAGGGGACCGAGGGGGTGAGGCCCCCAGGATATACAGGGAGGGACCACTGCAGCTGGAGTCCAGATTGGAACGGATGGCCTCAATCTTGGATCTTAAATAGGCTGCGAATTGCTCACTAGTGAAATCACTAGGAGGAGGCCTCCACTGACCAGGATTGGAGAGGTCTCGAACCACACGGAACAACTCTGCCTGGCGGTTCGAGGCCTCACCAATTCTCAGGGAGGCGTGAGCTGTTCTTGCGTCCCTGATCACGTAGACATAACGGCCGGTCAGCCGCTTAAGCGCAGCCGTATATGGTAGATACTCCACCATATCTGAAATAGAGCTGTGTCACATAGGATAATTTATATTTATATTTATATAAATATTTGGAAGCAATTTAAGCAACCACACATGCTGCAGACTGGGATACAGTAATCAGGATCATTCCCATTCACACTAAATAAACTGTAGGCCTAGTGCTATGCTGGAAAAGAGTGAAACAGTTTGAAAAAGTGTGTGTGGAGGGGAATTGATTGCTCTTCCTTAAAACACACGTGGTAGCAGGAAATAGGGCAAACCAAACTGCTCCAAAAGCAAACTAAATAGCAAGTTATGTGGAAACCTGACCAGCCTTCTGAAGCCATCCCAATTTTTCCATCACTTTCCTTGGGTGTGGCGACCAGAACTGAACACAGTAATATGAATATACTCTGACCAAGGCAGAATACGCTAGAACTCCTTAGAAGTAGACAATTTGGTGGGCTTCAGATGTTTTGGACTACGCCTCCCAGCACTTCTAACCAACATGCCCAATGGTTAGAGTTTATGGGATAGATAGATAGATAGATAGATAGATAGATAGATAGATAGATAGATAGATAGATAGATAGATAGATAGATAGATAGATAGGATGGACAAAAGCTGGCTTGGAAGTTATACATGTAAAATCAATCTAGGATTCTTAGCAGATCACAAGGTAAATCTGAGAAAATAATGTGATTTCAAAAGCCAATGTTATGGTAGCATGTATTAACAAAAGTATAGCATCCAAATGAAGGGAAATAATAGTATAGTACTACTCTGTTCTGCTTTGGTCAGACCTCACCTAGAGCCCTGTGTCTAGCTGCGGGCTCCTCCGTTTAAGAAGGAGATTGAGAATTTGGAATGTGTCCAGAGGAGAGCAACTGAGCTAGTAATAGACGAAATCCATTCCGCATTTTGGAACAACCATACCCAGGATGCATTGCACCCCGGAAGTTTGTGGAGGGGTGGGAGGAGTTTTTTCATCAATTTTGGAGCCATTCTGGACTTTTTTGCAGCAGCATTTGGACTTTTAGAACTTGGAAAGGTAAGGAGCAGAAGTTTCCTTGGTTTCTTTTGTGTTTTTGCATTGGTTTTGATTGCACATTTGGCAGGAACAACCTTTTTTTTTTTTGCTTTTGCATTCTTTCCCATTGCTCTACTTGCTGGGTGTCCAAAATTTTTGCAAGGAGGGCCAGATTTGGTGAGGTGAAAATGTGCGGGGGCCGACCATTCAGCTGCATTGGGCCCCCAGGCTGGACTTTGGACAAGTCTCTATAATATGCAAGGAGCTGGCAAGGATGCTGCAACAACAGAACCAGGGGCGGGTAGGCTGGGCAGGTGGCTGGGGGGATGGACAGAGGCAGGGAGGACAGGCAAACCATAAAACTGCAAGCTGGCATCTCCATCCGGTATGGGGAGGGGCCAGCTGGCAAAGATGCGTTACAGGCAGAGCTGTTGGGGAGAAGAGGCTGCAGGCTGCTCAAAATTTGAAAACGGGCCACATTTGGCCCCCGGACCTGACTTTGGACATGCATGGGTTTCCATTGTAATTTTGGTGGAAATGACCTGGGGTTGTCTTGGTGCTTTTTCTTTCATCCATCTTTGTGTTGCTTTCCATTCCACTGCGGTGGGGGTCTGGTTCTGCATGCCTTTAAAGTGAACTTTATAAAGAGATCTGAACAAACAAACAAAAACTTTTTTGCCTTTAGTCGGGCCCATTCCTATGGGAAATGTCATTTCGCAAGACAATTTTTTTCGTAAAATGAAAGGATTCTTAGAATGAATTAAATTCATCTTAAGAGGTACCATTGTCCATGACCAGCAAGCAATCAGAGAAAGGAGGTGGGAATATACAGCACAACTTTAAACAAAAGAAAATCAAAACTCAGGCACAGGAGAGGAGAGGAGGAACTACCAGAGCTGGAACCAGGTATCCTGGAGGAAGACGTTGAATGAGCACTTAATCTTCAAAGTGTGTGAAGTTGACAGAATACCAGCAGAACTAGTACTGTGGGACCACTGGCAACAAAAGCATTGATAGCACATGGTCAAAGTGTTTGGAAGACTGGTCAGTGGCCAAAAAAGTGGAAAGGGTCAGTATTTATTCCACACCAAAGAAAAGTGACATGAAAAGACTGTTCAGACTGCCACACCACCCCCTTAATACCACACTGAAGATCATCCAAGAAGGTATGAACTCAACCATTGAAAGAGAGGAACCAGATGTGCAAGCTAGATTCCAAAAAGGAAGAGAAATGTGTGACCTTATAGCAAATCTTCAGTGGATGATGAAAAAGGCAAAGGAATAACAAAAAGACCTCTATATGTGCTTTATTGACTATACAAAAGCTTTAGAGCGTGTTGATCCTGACAAGCTCTGGAACTGTCCAAAAGGAATGGGAATTTCACTGCACCTTGTCCAGCAGATATGATCTCTGTTCTCTGATCAAGAAGCAACAGTAAAGACAGCGTTTGGAGTCGCAAAATAGTTCAAAATTGGAAAAAGGCACTTGTCAGGGTTATATTCTATCACCTTCGTTATTGAACATATATGCAGAAGTGGTTATGAGAAAGGCACATCTGAAAGAATCTGCCATTGGGGTAAAAAATTGGCAGTAGGACTATCAACAACCTTCTGGGTGCAGATGACACAACACTTCTGGGGGAAAGTAAAGAAGATCTAGATGAAAGTAAAAAAAAAACTTGGATTGTGCCTCGACTCCAAGAAAACAGAAACAATGACAATGACAGAGAATGTGCAAGTCAGTGTTAAGATCAACAATGAGGTAATTGATGAAGTAAAGGAGTTTAACTTCCTTGGCTCTGAAATCAATCAAAATGGTTACTGTAGCCCAGAGATCAGAAGACATATATTGCTTGGAAGAACAACAATAATCAGTATGAATAATTTCGGGAAGAATAAAGACGTCACCCTCCCAACCAAATGCAGACTAGTCAATCTGATCATATTTCCAGTAGCTTCGTAGGCTTGTGAAACTTGAATGTTGAAGAAGGCAGATAGTAAAAAAGATGGATGTATTTGAATTGTGGGGCTGGAGACGACTACTGTGTACCTCATGGACAGGGAGGATTATCGACAAGGAGGTCCTAGACAGAGTAAAGCCAAACATATATTTGGAAGCCTAGATCACCAAACAAAAGCTGTCATACTTTGGTCATATATGCAAGCCAACTCACTCAAAAAGACTGTTGTGATGGGATTGGTGAAGGGCATTTGGATGGAACTCAAAGAAGCTGTTAATGATAGAAACACATGGAGAGCATCGATCCACAAGGTGACCAAGAGCTGGACACCACTGAACAAACAGAAGAAGGACAGAGAATCGCCCGAGCCCAGAAAAGTCCCACGCAGTCAAATAGGCAGAATGTGAGGGTGCAAAGCAAGCTCCAATGGTTTGTGTGGGCTGGAGTATATCATGCGAGGCTAGAGCGTTCACTTGTGGAGTTGCATAGGGTGTCATTCTTACTGTTGGTGGTTGTGTACTGCAATTAGCTTCCAATCGTTTTCAAAGAATTTCATTCCTGGTGGAGACCTTTTGCTCTGTGCTCCCACAGTCCTTTGCCACTGGCAATCTAAGCTTAGAATTCTGGGAGTTGTGGTCCAAAACATCAGGAGGGCCGAAGTTTGGATATGCCTGCTCTAGGTATTTGGAGACAAAGCAATGATATAGGAGGACAACGTTCCAAGTAGCCTGAGGTTTCTGAGATGCCTGCTTATTTCTCGCGTGGAAGGCATAGGTATGAGTCTTATTCGTGTTGGGTTTAAATTGATTTGTATCACATAATATGTACCTTCTTCTAATGCATCTGTTAGGAGTTCTTCTGCCATTTGAAAGTGCTCCAGCCGAGCATTGAGTGTGAGATTGTCAGCATAAAATAAAACTTTAAATGCCTTGAAGAAGTTGGTTGTTGATGTAGATGTTAAACAAACCAGGACCCTCTGCATTGCTCTGGATTAGGCTGTTGACTCCTCTTTCGGCTATGTTGCCCTCGAATGTGGACACAAAAAAATCTGCCATTTTGCAAAAGGGTGCCTGTTACATTAGTTAGCTTATAATCCCTGGTTAGATTTCAGAATATTTGCAATAGTCCTTGGTGGTGAACAGCACCATATGCTGCCAAGAGATGATGATGATGATGATGATGATGATGATGATGATGATGAAGAAGAAGAAGAAGAAGAAGAAGAAGAAGAAGAAGAAGAAGAAGAAGAAGATTTTATATTGTTTGCTTAGCCTCCTTTGTAAACCGCCTGGAGTTTCCCTGGGAAGACAGGCAGTATAAAAATAAATAAATAAATAAATAAATAAATAAATAAATAAATAAATAAAATTAGAACATCAGAGCTGAAAGGGACCCTCTGGATCATCAGGTCAAGCCCTTACCAAGGAGAATTGGGGAATTGAACCCCCAACATTTGGCTCCATAGCCAGATATTTAAACCAAAGAACTAGCCAGTCGTTTAGCAAAGGCTACACCTGTGAGAGCCTTCACATGTTCAAAGCACTCCTGGGTACATCGCAGGGGACGCGGGAGGATCCGCCCTGGAGAACCTGAGCGCATCTGGGTGTCCCTTGCACACAAACAGTGCTGGCAGAAGCACCAACGTGAGGGGGGTTTGATCACCACGGGAAGAGTCTGACCATATGGTTACTTCTTTCTTGTGTATATTATATTCCGGCCCGTACTAGATGAAGAGCAAAATCCTGATGGGATAAAGTTATAATATTATTTCATAAACTAGTGGATCCAGCACTGGAAATAATTAATTTAAATAAATCCAAAGCTTCTTATCCCCATTCCCACCCCTCAGGTTCAGAGCCTCCCTAGGGCTCCTTTTTGCCCCAAGGAACATTTGGGGAGCCTTCAGGAATGAGGGGAATGGAAGTCTTCAATTGCCCAAATCACAACCAGATGCCTGGCAGCCGTTCCACACTTGGCGGCGGCAATCAGGAAGCCGTTTTCGACTATTAGAATCCTGCATCATGTCCTGAGGCTTGCAAAGGCATCCTCCGGGCAAAACAGAGCCCTGGAAGAACATGGAATTGGGAGAAAGGAAAGGGAGGAAGTTTTCAATTTGTTTAAACTAATTATTTCCAGTGTCAGATCTAGTTTCCAGCAGCATAATGTAACACTACTACAGGGTTTTGCCCTATAAGTATTTTTTTTAGCTTTGCCAAACTTTGGTTTCAAAGAGATAAAACCCTAACTATGCTGGCTGGAGAGTTCTAGGGATTCTCATCCAAAAAAGGTGACTATCCCCAGTTCTGATATGGCTGAACTTGTACAGTTTGAAAAATTCTGCAAAGGAGGAGGAGGATTAAACAAAGATTTGAGAAAAACACCTTTTCCTTGCTTATCGGCACAGTAGGTGAACAGGACTACAATTCCAGAAGTTATTGTGAAAACTGAAACTCACGTTGGACTTAGAATGATAATAATAACGGTGTGCCAACAAGTCAATTCTGAATTATGGTGACCCTTTTTGACTTACGGCAACCCTTTCCAGTTAGACACAGTGGTTCTCAACTGGTGGGTCCCAGATGTTCCTGGACTGCAACTCCCAGAAGTCTTCCTCACTAGCTGAGCTGGCCAGGATTTCTGGGAGTTGCAGTCCAGGAACATCTGGGGCCCCACCAGTTGAGAACCAATGAGTTGGAGAATCCCCAGTAGTGGTTTGCTGCCCATTCCCTTCTTCTGGAAAGTGTGTAGCTTAAGCCACACCCCTAACTCTTCTTCATGGAAGCACAGTAGTGGATCAAACTCATCACCTCTGGCTCTGCAACTAGAGAACCAACTAGTCAGTCAGCCAGCTAGGGATTTAATCAGGCTACAGCTTTAATCATAGCCTAACCAGCTAATTTACTGAGATCAGACCTCTGAAGAGACTAGCATTTTGGATGAGATAGTTCACGATCCAATCTCATTTTTGTTCCTGAATTGTCCGAGTGAATGTGTAGAACTGACAGTGCTCATTAATCATGGATTTGCTTCATCCTTTTATTGCATTTTGTTATTAACATAAGAACCTAAGAACCTAAGAAGAGCCATGCTGGATCAGGCCAAAGGCCCATCTAGTCCAGCTTCACAGTGGCCCCACCCAATGCATCTGGGAGTGAACGAGACTAGATATTTGTCTCCTGATACCACTCCCCTGCATCTGGCCCTTGAAGTACCCCAGTTTTAAGCCTGGAGATTACACATCTTCATCATGGTTTGTAACCCATGATGGACTTTTCCTCCAGGAATCTGTCCAATCCCCTTTTGAAGGCCTCCAGGCCAGATGCCATCACCACATCCTGTGGCAGGGAGTTCCACAGACTAACAACAAGCTGGGTAAAGAAATATTTTCTTTTGTCTGTTCTCACTCTCCCAGCCTTCAGTTTGAGTGTATGTCCCCTAGGTCTGGTATTTTGTGAGAGGGAGAAGAGTGTCTTTCTATCCACTTTACTCATGCCCTGCATTATTTTGTACGTCTCAATCATATTCCCCCTCATGTGCCTTTTTTTCCTCATGTGTCTTTTTTCCAGACTAAAGAGCCACAAATGTTTTAGCCTTTCCTCATAAGGCAGGCGCCCCAAGCCAGTAATCATTTTAGTCACTCTCTTCTGCACCTTTTCCAGTTCCACTATGTCTTTTTTGAGATGCGGTGACCAGAATTGTATACAATACTCCAGGCGCTGTCTTACTATCGTTTTGTACAATGGCATTATAATGTTGGCTGTTTTATTTTCAATCCCCCTTTTGATAACCCCTAACATGGAATTGGCCTTCTTCACTGCTAACACACATTGGGTAGACACCTTTATGGAGCTGTCCACCAATACACCGATGCTCATTGCAGGGTGCAGTATTATGCAGAAGATATGAAGAGGGAGCATATCTGTAAAACATAAGTATTTTCAAACACACATTTTCTCAAATGCTTTTAGCCATCAAAAGCACCTTTTACCTGGAGAGTGCTAGATTGATTGACTGATTTGATTGATTGACTGATTGAGTGATTTCAAAATGCTATTTGGAAGAGTTAACGTTTTATAGTCTAAATAATCAAGAAGAACCGCATGGCCCCTCTCTAACATACACATCCCTCCTTGTATTTCATGGTCCGCTGCGTTCCTCACTCACCCATGCAGCTGAAATAAAAGGGGAGCCGAGCGGTCCATGCAATTTGTACTTTACCTTGCCGCTGATGCACGGAAGCTTTTCAGCAAGAAAAGACGGGAAAGGAAAAGGTGGAAGAAGCCATTTGAAAGCAAGGAAAACAAACAGAAACTTGGCAGATCAAGAGATGCCTGCCTCAAAGCGGTCGACCTTTCAGAAAACAATACCACCACGAAACATTAGTAGGTGTGGTGGGTATCAGTGTCGGTGGCAAAGGGGGAGAAAGGATGCTGGGAGGAGGGAAACCGGAGGGGGGAAGGAGGGAGGGCAGCTTTGTTCTTCAGTGGATGTTCTACAAGCCTCCTTTCCCCTCCCTGGACCGTTAAGCAAACAGCAAGATCAGAGGCTTGTGCCAAGCCGAAGTGCCTCCAGGCGTCCTCCTGGCCCTCCTTTTCTAGGACGATGTCTTAACCTGGCCTTAAAAGAGAAGGAAATAATATATCCTGGGCAGGTCTGTTGGTCCCAGTCATTAGTGACAGATGCCACCTTCAAGGGAAGTCACACTCCTCTTTCCAGCCATGTTTACTTTCCCCTCGGCTGTTAGTCCTATAAAAATCTGTCTAGTTGAAAGTAAAAGTTGAGTGTGACTTCACCCTTTCTTGGGAAATTGCCTCCCGGCTTGCAAGCCCTTTACAGTGGGACCTTGACTTACATGCCGCTTGACTTACAGCATATTTGACTTGCAGCAAGAAGGGGCCTGTTTGAAATGCGCCGTGGGCTCTGACTTACAGCTCGGAGCCCCGGCGCAACACCCCGGAATCGGGTGGCAGCCATGACCCAGCAATTGCGGCCGCCTCCTACAAACTGCTCCTGCCTTCTTCCTCTCCTCCGGCAGTGGCGGCTTTGGCGAGGCCAGCTCCGAGCACCTGGAGCTGGTCCTTGGCCTTGCCGAAGCTGCCGCTGCCGCCGGAGGAGAAGAAGGGCCGGGAGCTCGGGGCTGGCCTCGCTGGTTAGACAGTCGGCTCAGTCTTGTAAAAAATCTGGCTGCAGAAGTCTGGTCCACAATGGAAGCATTTTAGTTGGGGAGCTGTACAGTTATGGGTCTCTAATGGTAAGCATAGGGTTGTTCAGAACTTGGAACGTCAGGATAAAAACCAGTAAAACTTAAATGTTAGATATTGTTGCTATGAACATTAAAAAGTGGAGGCGTATAACTTGTGGACTATAATTCCACTGCCTCCTCCTCTCTTTGAAGAGACATTTCATTTACATCCCTGGAAGGAATCTCCTATCCCAGTCAAATTTGTGTTAAATTGCTGTTTTCGGGGGTCTTTTTCATCGTCTGGCACGGATTAATCCACTTTCCCATTACTTACTACGGGAAAAGTTCATTTGACTTAAGGCATGTTTGACTTATGTCTACACTTCCGGAATGGATTAATGACATAAATCAAGGTTCCACTGTATTCTGTTTTGTATTACCCCTGTTCTTTATTGTTTTGCTTTTTATTCCTTTATCTTTTTCTTCAAATACACCCTCCTTTACATAGCATCAATTATTGTCTCTTTGGTTTTTAACCTTTTCAGTATAGTCCTTACCAAAAGATCAAAATAACCAGCATAAAATTATGTTTCCTTTTCTCATTTTATTGTAGATTATATGATAAAGAAGGTGTCATTCTAGAATAGAATAGAATAGAATAGAGTTTTATTGTCATTATGCATATGCAAAATATGCACAACAAAATTAGAGTGCTGTTCCACTACACACTCTAAGCATACAAAACACATAAAACATATAAAACACCATACAAAATATTAAAAACTCTTAAAATTGCTTACAAAATTTAAAACACTACTTAAAACTGATTAAGATAGTGCTAAAACTGTCGCATTTAGCTTGGATACCGCTCTGTGATAAAAACTGTTCTTTAGTCTATTTGTCCTTGACCTAAGAGTCCTGTATCTCCTGCCAGACGGCAACAGTTCAAAAAATTGGTAGCCAGGATGCGAAGGGTCTCTCAAAATTCTAGATGTCTTCCTTGAGCATCTGGAGTTGTATAATTCTTCCAAAGGAGGAAGAGGACAGCCCACTATCCTCTCAGCAGTGTTTATGACCCTCTGGAGTGCCCTTCTATCTGCCACTGTGCAACTGGAAAACCAGACACAGAGGCAGTAAGTGATAGTGCTTTCTATAAAGCCCTGGTAGAAGGTTACCAACAGTTTCTTAGACAGTTGCTCCCTCCTGAGAAGTCTCAGAAGATATAATCTCTGTTGGGCCTTCTTAACCAGTGCTTCAGTGTTGGCACTCCAGGTCAAATCCTCCTTTAGAATAACTCCTAAGAACCTACTGTCCGTCACCCGCTCTACACAAACTCCATCAATAATCAGGGGCTGAGTGTCTGATTTCCTTTTTCGATAGTCCACTATAAGTTCTTTGGTCTTGTTGATATTTATTATCAGATTGTTGGTTCTGCACCACCGTAGCAGCCGATGCACCTCCTCTCGGTAGGCTGACTCGTCTCCACCAGAAATGAGTCCCACTACTGTTGTGTCATCGGCAAACTTGATGATTTTATTTTCAGGATGAGGATGAGTGCAGTCAGAGGTGTAAATACTAAACAATAGTGGGCTCAACACACAGCCCTGTGGAGTACCCATGTTGAGAGTGAGGGCTGATGACATGTAGTCACCTAATCTGACCCTCTGTGAGCGATTTGATAAGAAATCCATCATCCAGGCACAGATGGAATGACAAAAACCAAGGTCCTTAAGTTTAGATATCAGCTTGTGAGGTATAATTGTATTGAAAGCAGAGCTAAAGTCCACGAAGAGCATCCTTACATAGGTCCCCCGCAGCTCCAAATGGGTAAGAGCAGTGTGCAAGGTGATATCTATAGCATCTTCCGTGGATCTATTTGCTCTGTAAGCAAACTGATATTTATCAAATGTGCCTGGGAGGCAAGAGATGATATGCTGGTGGACTAATCGTTCCAGAGACTTCATTACAATGGAGGTAAGTGCTACAGGTCTATAATCATTTAAGCTGTTAATAGATGGCTTCTTTGGCAGTGGAACAATAATGGAGGCCTTCAGACAAGATGGAATAGTTGACTGGGCTAGAGACCGGTTAAAATTTCAGTAAAAACTCCAGCCAACTGGTCTGCGCACTCCCTAATCACCCAACCAGAAATGCCATCAGGTCCTGCAGCTTTCCTTGGGTTCACAGTTCTCAAGATGTTTCTCACTTCCCACGTTTCAACAAGAAGGAAGGGGCTAAACTGTGCTGATGGCTGTGATGTAAATACCTCTGTTTGTTCTGTCCCAAACCTAGCAAAAATTGTTCAGTTCTTCAGCCAAAGAAGCATTTCCAGCAGAAGGGGCAGCATAATTAGATCTATAACTAGTGATTTGCTGAACCCCTTGCCACATTTGCCTCACATTATTATTACTATAAAAACAAGCCTCAATCTTCTTCTTATAATCCACCTTTGCTTTTTTAATGCCTCTCCTCAAATCTGCTCTAGCAATGCTACACCTGATCACATCACCAGACTTGAAAGCCTTATTCCTGTCATGCAGGAGGCAACTCACCTCTTTGGTCATCCATGGTTTCTGATTTGGATAGATTTGGACACGTTTATCTACAGTAACAGTATTTATACAAAATTTAATATAACCCAGAATTCCTGCAGTATACTCCTCAAGGTCTGAGTTATCAAAAACATCCCAATTTGTTTCTTCAAAGCAGTCCTGCAGCTCCAGTGAGGCTCCCTCAGGCCAGTGTTTCACAGTCTTTGTTACAATTGCAGTTTGTTTCCTTAAAGAGATATAAGCTGGTGCTAAAATCAGGGACAAATGATCTGATAGACCCAAGTGTGGAAACTGCAGGGCCCTGTAGCCATTCCTTATATTGGAATAGACCTTATCCAATATGTTTGTTCCTCTGGTGGCACAGTTCACATGCTGATAGAATTTAGGGAGAGTTGTCCTCAAATCAACATGATTAAAGTCCCCCGCAATAATAAGCACAGCATCTGGAAACTTATCGTGCTGCCTGCTGACCGCGTCACCCAAATAACCCAGAGCTAAATCAGTGTTGGCGTCCGGTGGAATGTAAACAACCATGATTAAGACAACAGTAAACTCTCTGGGAAGATATATTGGTCTGCATCTGACCATCATATACTCCAATTCCCTGGAGCAATGACTGTCTATGATTTTAGCATTTGTGCACCAACTGTTTTTAACATACACACATACTCCTCCTCCTCTGCTCTTCCCACAGTCTCTGTTTCTATCGGAGCGATGTGTTGTGAAGCCCGTCAAACAAATACTTGCGTCTGGGACAGCTGGGCCGAGCCACGTTTCTGTTATCAGCAAAAGACAGCTGTCTTTGACCATCCTGCTTGTACTGGCCTGTAATCTGTTCATCCATTTTGTTAACGAGGGATCTCACATTGGCAAGAAAAATACTTGGGAGTGGCAGCTTCCTTGAATGGTTATGCAATCTCACCAAAACACCAGCTCTGCAGCCTCTCTTCTGCTTTCTTTCCTGCCTTCTCCTTCGTCTCCTCCTCCACCCAGCAGGTGCTACAATCCATGGAGAGCCGGGAGCTCTTGCAATATCAGCCGGTATACTATGACGATGAAGAAACTCAGCTGTGACTGCTTGCTCACTTCTCAGTCCAATCTTTAAGAGTTCATGTTGGTTATAAATATTAATTGCCCAACAGGATGCATATGAATCAGCTAAAAACACACAAAAAAGCAACCATACAAAGTGGAACGAAGAGCACAGAGCCGCTGCGTGTGAACGCGCCGCCATCTTGGAAAAACTCCCTTGGAAAAACTCTAGAGAGTGAAGTGATAGCTGCTCTGAAAACACTGAGAAGAAATGAATCACTGGGGTAGGTGGGATACTGATAGCACTGTCTCAAGCCAAAAAGTCTGGATCTTTCAAAATGCTAACAAGAATATGTCAATAAATCTGGAAAACAAAACAATGCCTCACAGACTGGAAATGCTCAAAATACATTCTAGTCCCCAAGAAAAGATGAATGCAGCAACTATATGGCTACTGTTCTAGTTTCACTTACAAGCAAAGTAATACTCAAGGTGTTGCAACAAAGGCTTTTACCTTATACGGAGTGAGAAATACCTGATGTTCATGCTGGATTCTGAAAAGGAAGAGGCACTTGAGAGCAATATGCAAATCTCTGAGGAATTTCAGAAGATCAGTCTGTGCTCTATATACAGAAAAGACTTTCAGTGGATCCTGATAAACTATGGGCTATTCTGAAAGAACTAGGTGTGCCTCAGCATTTGATTATCTTGATGTATAAAATGTATTGTGGACAAGAAGCTACTGATCAGATAGAATATAGTGTGACAGAATGGTTCTTCATATGCAAAGGTGCATATTATCTTATCTGTTCAATCTGTATGTGGAACATATCAAATGTAAGGCTGGATTAGCTTCAGATGAAGGAGAAAATTGGTGGAAGGAACATTAATTATGTAAGATATGTACAGTCTCATTGGCAGAGAGCAACAATGAGGTAATGTGACTTTGCATGAAAGGGAAAGCGCCAAAGCAGAACTACAATTGTACAGAACACTAAGACAAAAACACATGAGTGCACGACTTTAATATTGATAATAAAGCAATGCAATGTTGACAGTGAATAAACGGTTAGAAATTCTGTATGCTGTACCTTGGTTCAGCCATCATCCCAAACGGATACTGCAGTTAAGAAATCCGAAGAAAACCGAGGCTACGAAGGGCAGTAATGAAGAATTTTGAAAAGATGATCAAGTGTAAGGTTGGGTCACTGGAGATGAAGACCAAGAGTATCCACACTCTTGTCTTTCCAGTCACCATGTGTAGGTCTGAAAGCTGGACAGTTAAGAAAGCTGACTCGGGGTGGTGGTGGAATGATTCACTTGAAATATGGTGCTGGAGGATACTTTCTGGACTCCCAGAAAGACGAAAAGAAGATCTTAGATCTAATCAAGCCTGAATTATCTCTGACAGCAAAAATGACAAAGCTGAGCCTATCGTACTTTGGGCACATAATGAGAAGACAAAACCGAGTGGAAAAGATAATAAAGCTGGGAAAGACTGAAAGGAACAGGAAAATAAGAAGACCAACAGGAGATGGATTGACTCCACCTAGAACTGCAGGTCAGAGTTTTAGAAGAGCTGAGCAGAGCTACTGAGGACGAAGCATTTTCGAAATTGGTTGTTCATAGATTCACCATAAATCTGATCTGACACATAGCAATGACAACAACCCCTTCTAATATTTTTAGTCTGGATTTGGAATTTTAGGCTTGCAAATAAAGACCTTTGCATGACCTCTGTGGCTCCATCTGGGATCTTTATTTTTCATTTCCTTTGTTTTTGAGGAGATCCCCACCCCATTTCTTCTTAAGATTATTATTTTTTTACTGCTGCCCCTGCTTGGCTTGTCTATTGGCCACTTTAATTTAAAAAAAAACAAGAAAAAAAAACAGAATACAAGGGAAGGCTTCAAAAGTGTGTGGGGCGTGTGAGCCTGTGATCTCCCTATATTCTAATAGTGGAGTTCATTTATTTGTTTGCTTTTTTTAGTCTTTAGTTTTTTTTATGATTTATATACCGCCCGCTTGCAAAAAGGCAACTCAAGGCGGTGAACAACAATAAAATGAACATAAACTGAGAAAAAAATACTGTACAAAGAAAAAGCAATAAAAGGTCACACACACACACACAAACACACACACACACGTGTGTGTATTACAAATGTGTAGTTTGCTTGTTTGTTTTGGGGTTTATTTGCTTGCCTGTTTGCTTTTCTTGTATTTTGGGATAGAAAGAGTGTGTGTTCTGTCTCTCTCTCTTTTGCTAAATTTGTTGGGGGGTTGGGGGAATTGTTTGTTCTTTGGTGTTGGTTGCTTTGGTGAATGCATCTCTGTGTGCTAATTAGGCAGCCAGCGCCCTTTTCTCTATTGTGCTGCCAAGGTCCAGAGAGTCTCCCTTCCACTGAGAGGTGACACTAAGCTTACACCTTTTTTTGTTTAATTTTGGGTGCTTTGCTTCTTTTTGAATTGGTTGGTAGACAAGCGAGGCATATTTTGCTGTGGTGGTGACTGGAGGAGCATATTTGTCTGACTTCTGATGATGGTATACTATATAGTGCAGGGGTCCTCAACGTTTTTAAACAGCGGGCCGGTCCACCACCCCTCAGACACCACTGGGGGCCGGACCACAGGGGAGAGAGGGGCAAGTGGGGCCACCACCACCCCACGATCAGCCCATGATCAGTGCATCTCCGGGCCCCCCGCAAATGCCTCCTGCTCCGGGTTGTGCCACTGCTGGGATCCCTCTGCTGCGCCTCCTCCTCCTCCTTCTCATACAGTGGCAGTGGCTGGAGCAGCTCTCCTTCCTTCCTTCCTTCCTTCCTTCCTTCCTTCCTTCCTTCCTTCCTTCCTTCATTGCATCGGGAAGGAGGTGGCAACCCAGGCAAGCTCAGGCCCCTCATCACCTTCTAGGCGGCCACTCAGGATG
Source organism: Phrynocephalus guinanensis (assembly GCA_037367245.1). Lineage (NCBI taxonomy): Eukaryota > Metazoa > Chordata > Lepidosauria > Squamata > Agamidae > Phrynocephalus > Phrynocephalus guinanensis. The sequence goes on from CM074732.1 coordinate 17,908,097, forward strand.
AGGAGCAGCAGCCGCAGCAAGGCTGGCACCACTGCACACGGATCCAGCTGTGCGCCCTGGCCATCATGCCCTTGCTGTGCCCGGGAGGGAAAGCTGCCTTCTCTCTTGGCCCAGCCCGGACGGGCCTGACTTGATGCACCACAAGTGAGGGAGGGAACGAGCAAGGGCTGGGAACTGCCTCAGCAATAGAAGCAGCTGTGGAGGCTGGCTGGCTTGCGAAGCAGGGGGGGAGGTGGGGGGGGTCTGCAATTGGTCCCGGGGGCCGGATTCAGGACCCTGAGGGGCCGCATCCGGCCCCCGGGCCTTAGGTTGAAGACCCCTGATATAGTGTATGGTAGGCACCGTCAGAGCCTTTCTTCCTGTGTAAACTAGGGTCTGCATGGGTTTGATGGTGATTTTTCTTGTCTTTTCCATACTGTTGTTGTTCATTTTCAGATCTCTTTGAATGCCAGGAAACTATGGACTGAAAACCCAAAATGAAAGAATCCTGTGGATGTTTTCCCTTCCGTGTTGAAGGACAGGCACGTGGAAAACAAAATAGGTTCCCGAAACAAAAGAACACAGAAATTTCACCATGCACATTAGAGATGGACACGAAATGATTTTTTTTGTTCCGTTATTCGTTTCATTAGGTAACGAAACGAATAACGAGCCCCAGAGTAATTTATGAACTGAACAGGAAAAAAATTGTTTCGTTCTTCCCCGCTGGCGATGACAGCCCGGCTATCATCGCCCGCGGGGAGGATTGTCTAGAGAGAGCCCCGTTCTCACCTCCGCACATCATGCACTCCGCACATCATGCACTCTGCTGTCATGCACTCGCGGCCGAGGGTGGCCGAGAGGGGGCTGTGATCCCACCTCCACACGCGGAGGCGGGATCGCAGCCCCCTCTCCAGCGATCTCTCCCGCGGAGAAAACGAAGGGAGATGGGCCATGAAACAGAACAGAAACGACACACCATTTTTCTGTTTCGTGCCCATCTCTAGTGCACATCCCTAAAGAGAATGCTTCCCCCACCCACTGGAAAGCAGAACATTAACCGTTGAACCCAGCACCTCAAGGGTGCCAATCTTGTTATGAACATTCACAACGGCTGAACTAGGCAGCCTGGTTAAAAAGCACTACAGGGGAAATGTCCTTTTAAACAGCCATAGGATTCCTGCCTGACAGCCGAGTCAGGGAAGAACAGAGTTCCGGCACATGGGCTTGGAGGTTTGGGGTTGGACGACAGCTGCCACAGGCATCAGCCAGCATGGGCTATTGCAGGCCTGCCCAACAGGCCTGTCCGCGAAGGGTTCAAAAGTAGCCCACCATCCATCAATAAAAAAGTGAGGGGATAAGTTCTCCACCGCTCCCTCCCCCATCCCAAGGATCACCACTGTCCCAGCAAAGTTCTGGGTCTGCCAGCCCACTGTCTCAGCCGAGTGGGGCAGTTCAAGGGCCATGGCAAATTGAAAACTGTTCCCTCCAGAACAGATTAATTGGTTTTCAATGCATTCCTATGGGAAACCGCTGCTGTACTTACAAAAGTTTTTAGTTATGAGCACATGCTCGGAACAGATAAAATTCGTAAGTAGAGGTTTTAGTGTAGTAATTAAATGGGGAATAAGACAAGGATCATAGGAGAGAGGAACAGGTAGGGGAGGCAGAAGGGTACATCTGCCCCGGGTGCAGCAATCCGGGTGCACCTGGAGGGGCAGCAGGAGGAGGAAGCCATGCCCTCTCCTGCCACCCAGCAGTCCTCCTTTCCCCTAAAGCTTGGCAACGGCACGGTGGCTGCGGCGCCCCCTCCTCCCCTTCCTTGCCTTGGTGAGAGAAGTGTAAGGCGCGTGTGCTACACCACACATAGCCACACGCACAAACGCCTGCCTGCCCGCCTGTGTGCATGCACCTACCCCATGCCCGCAGGGTTGGTCCTCCCCCCCCCCGTTGCTGGGTGGGTGCGATGTGGGGGGTGGCAGGAAGGGTGCACAATGGAATTTTGTCCCCAGGCGCTCCAAATCCTGGCTCCGCCTCTGGAGAGGAAGGGAACGAGAGCAAAGAGTCACAGGCCGGCCTACCTGCCCCTGCTAGCAGTAGCGCTTAAACTAGACCTTAAACTAGACCTTGGCATTTTCAGCCTGGCCTCTTCCTGTATGGCTCCCAGTCTCCAGTATTTGGAGTCTGTTGCTGTTGCTGCTGCTGCTGCTGTTTCTGTTGTTGTTGTTTCTGTTGTTGTTGTTGTAGGATGAAGCTCCACCCCCGCCCAACTGTAATATTCACTAGGTAAGAATTCAAACAGTTAAAAAGAAGAAAGAGGGATGTATTTGTTAGATCATAGTCAGCTGTCGTCGTCGTGGGTGCTTGGGAGAGATCAGATCCCAGTCTCAGAGCAATCTGAACACAGAGAAATTGCTTTCATTAAAACGTTAAGCCTTTGATTACCGCTGTAGCCCATAAAATCAACTCCTGTCGTTTGGCAGCTGGTATAGAGAGGCACTGATGGCACATCAATGCGTTCCCTCCTTTCTTGCCCCCTACCGGGGGAGGGGTGGGGTGGGGGAATAAGGCACTGGCAATCAGGGAGTGCGAGAGGGGTGCGGGTGAGCTGGCTTTAATTTTATTTATTTCATTGGCCTTTTCCTCCTTCCCACAAGCAGAAAAGTACACGGAGTGGAAGCCAATTCCACTGCCTGGTCTAAATCAAAAAAAAAAAATTAAAAAAGCTTTTAGGCTTCCCAAAGTGTGGCGGGCACGCTGCCCGAGCCATAGCCGAATCTATTAGGGCTTAAACAGAGCCAGCGAGCGCAGCTGCTTCACCCTCTTGTTTTTCTATTACCTGCCTTTTAGCTCTCCGGTGTAGCAGCGAAGAATCCCCAGCCACAGTGATTTGCAGGCTGTTATAGAAGGACAGGCCTGACACTGATTGAGTCGCTTATCTCCCTTTTTTTTGTGCCCAGCCTGCTGACAGCCCTTCCCTCATGTATCAATCAGTGCCTTCGCCTCTTTTCGGCCCAGGTGAGGGGAAGAGCTGTCAGGGTCGCATTTTGACTGTCATATTCATGGGAGAAGACACTCCTTTCACCACACACAGGCTAGAGAACACAAGGCCAAGGAGGAGAGGCAGAAGCGGAATTTGACTGGCTTCCACCCGTGCCGTCAGCTCTTAAAGCAAAAAAGTGTTCTGCTGATAGACTGCCCCCTACCACTTCAAGTAGTCTCTGGGCGATTGACATTTTTTAATTACATTATGAAGGCTATACACTGCCCCCCAGCAAGCTGGGTACTCGTTTTACCGACCTCAGAAGGATGGAAGGCTGAGTGAACCTTGAGCCTGCTACCTGGTATTTAACCCCAGGTCGTGAGCACAGTTACAGCTGTAGTACGGCAATTTAACCACTGTGCCAAGAAGCTCTTAGTAGCTCTTGCTGTCCCTAGTTCTTTGCTAGCCTTGGCTGGATTTCCTTGGTATTCCCTGATGGTCTCCCACCCATTTTCAAAACAGAGCCTAAACTCCCCAGACCAGACCAGAACATAAGAAAAGCCTTCCTGGGTTAGGCCAAGGGGCCTATCTAGTCCAGGTTCCTGTATCTCACAGTGGCCCCACCAGATGTGTCTGGGAGCACACAAGACTAGATATCTGTCTCCTGCTACCACTCCTCTGCATCTGGCACTTTGAGGTACCCTCCTTTTAAGTCTGGAGGCAACAGATATCCGGATTTGAAACCTGCAGTGGACTTTTCCTCCAGAAATCTGGCCAGTCCTCTTTTAAAGGCATCTAGGCCAGATGTCCTCACCACATCCTGTGGCAGGGAGTTCCAGCTTAGATGTACAGTACAGTGTTACAGTGGTCACAACTGCTTGTGTTCCATCCCTAGCTTTTATTTTCTTTGGATGGGTTCCTTATACAGTGATACGTTGTATAAAGGAGTTAATTTGTTCCAAATGAAACTATGTTAAGCAAATTTTCCTTTATACAAATTTCCCATAGGAATGCATTGAAAACGGAGTAATCCCTAATCGCGACCATTTTATGTTGTACAGATTTGCCCCATAGACGATTCTGCTAAGCAAATTTCCCCTATCTCTGGAATTTTATGTTGTACAGATTTTATGTTATGTTGTTTTATGAGGGTCCACTGTATTAGGTTCTCTGTTGTTTTTTTGTTTTTGTTTTTGCGGGGTAGGTCACTATATTTAATGGAATGTTTGCTCCTTTGCCACATCAGTCTGTCACCATCACTATCAAGCCCTTTATTATTATTATTATTATTATTATTATTATTATTATTATTATTATTATTATTATTATTATTATTATTATTATTATTATTATTTATTTATTTATTTATTTATTTATTTATTTATTTATTTATTTATTTATTTATTAGACTTTTATACTGCCATGGCCAGACAGATAATTTGCACAAAATTAGAACTGGATTATCAGATTAAAGAACTGGAAAGGATCCAATGGTCAGTGAGCTCAACCCCTTGCTAAAATGGGCAACCCACTATTGACCACCCAGCCTCTGTTTAAAAATGTCTAGTAAACAATGTGTCACCTGCCATGGAGGTCCATTCCAGCGCTTACCTGTCTGGAAGGTCTTTCGAATGTTCACCTGACATCTTCCTTACAATTTGAATCCACTGCTTTGGGTTCTACTCTCTGGAGCTGCAAACGTGAAGCTTGCTTCATCCTGCGCATGGCAGCTCTTCATATATTTGAACACGGTTGCTTCCTCACCTTTTATACTTCTTTCAAGTGTTGTCTATTGTGTAATTGTGCTATAAACCCCCTACCTGGAGTTGCTTGGTAGCCAGATGGGCACTGCAGTATAAGCATAGAATGAATGGATGAATGAATGAATGAATGAATGCTCTTTTGCCTTCCTCAACCAGTCCTCATAAGGTCTTTGTTCCAAATGTCTAATCACCTTAATTGACTTCCCCTAGACCTGTTGCTGCTTCTCAATGTCCTTCTTAAAATCTGATGCCCCAAACTGGGGACATTGACTGACCTCCTGGTGCCTAAAGGTAGAAAAGAAGAGAAATTTAGAACAGAAAGAGGAGGTTCCCTTCTTCTCTGGCTGGATGCTTGTTGCATGGCCAGTTGTGAGACTGGTCCCAAATCACATCAATCAGCCTTTATTGGCATACAGGAAAAGAACAAAACAGCACAGTTACGATACAGATTTTAAAAGATAATGATAAATTACAAAACTAGCAACTCAGTGCATCTCTGCCTGTGGGCTAAAAAAGCTGCCACATTTTCTATCACAGCCGACTCTCCTGATGACAGAAGATACCTCAAATTATCAATGTCTGAGCAATGCCTCTTCTTCAAAAGGAGTGGGTCAAGAAGGTTTTTTTTTTTTACAAAAATGATCATAAAATGGGCAGTACAGAACCACATGGGAGAGTGATTCCACTCCACCCAGTGCACAGGAACAGTGCCTGTCACTATATGGAGTCCCATTGAATCTCCCATACAACACTGTTGATGGGATGGCATTGCATCTAGCGAGGGTATAGGCCCTCCGTTCCCTGGGGCATTTTAACAAGTACAGTGGTACTTCGGATAACGACTGCCCCGGATAACGAATAATTCAGGTAACGATTTGTAATTTTAACCCCCCCACACACGCCCCACAGCCCCAGCCTCCCTCCACATTTGTCTTTAACTGACCTGCGGGGGATGCAACAAGCAGAGGTGGGGCCTGGGGGGGGGGGAGAACTGGGGCAGTCTCTCTCTCATGTGGCAGCGGCGGCGGAGGAGGAAAGGTGGGTTTGGGGTGGGTTTGGGAAGCTCCAGCCGCCGCTCGGCTGGAACGCCCGGTGGCAGCAGCGGTGGTGGCGGCGGCGGCAGCGGGAGAGGAGGAGGAGGAGGAGGAGGAGGAGGAGGGGAAAAGGTGGGTTTCTGGGGTGGGGGGGAGCGCCAGCCACTGCTCGGCCAGAACGCCCCGCAGCAGAGGAGGAGGAGGAGGAGGAGGAGGAGGAGGAGGAGGAGGAGAAAAAAGGTAGGAGCCGGGAGTGGGGGGGAAGGCCGCGCGAGTGGCGTGCATCTTCCCCTGGCCTGCCCACCTCCCAGGTGCTTGGTGCCCGGCACTAGCAAAGGAAGAGAGGCGGGGGCGGGCAGAGGAAGTGCCAGAGGCCCATGGCTTCATGTGCCCGCCGCCCGGGTGCCGAGCAGCAGCGGTGACAAAGGAGGAGAGGTGGGGGCCCTGGGGAGGATGGGGGTGGGCGAGGAGGGGGAGGAGTGCACTTTGAAAGTGCACGTTGTTAAGTTGTCTCAGAAAAAAAGGCTTTTTTTGCCTTTCTTCCAGACCGCCGGAACGGATTAAAATGGCTTCCCATTGATTCCAATGGGAAACCATGCTTTGGATAACGAGAAACTTCAGATAACGAGTAACTTCGGGAAACGAATTACTGTCGTTATCTGAGGTACCGCTGTAAACGTAACAAGCAGGGTGCTCAGCTTGAACTGGGATCTGCAAGCTCATTGGTGAACATATTGAGTATGCTGCACTCTGTAAACCCTGCAATTGTACATCCAGAAACCTGTGTTTTGTCAACTTGCATGCTTCCAACTGGGGCAATGAGCCTAGGGTGTCTACTGCAGTACCCATATTATTGTGTTTTTTTTAATTAATTTAGCTGAACCTATTGGAGGTATGGAGTCTTCAAGAAGACTGATCTCACAACCAGTACATGCACAGGTGTGTGACACAGAGACTGCTAGACGAGGGAGATATACTTATGTGACTTCCTTTCTCTTCTGCTTTTAGATAACAGGATACCTCCCATAATTCAAAGTGAAGTCTGACCAGAGCAGACTAGTTTGGCACTATAACTGCTCTGGGTCTGGACACTATGTCTATTGACAAAGTCCAGTAGCGCATCCACTTTTTCTTTGCTACTGCATCACACTGTTGGCTTGTGTTTAGCCTTTACAACTGTTACGACTGACAAGCCACCCTTCCTAGGCCAAGCAGGGAAAGTGATTAATTTGCCAATATCCTTGAAGGAGCTCACTTATTAAGCCACTTCTTGATATTGTTATTAGCTGTTTGCATTGGAATGTTCAGGCTTGATTGGATCATTCTAATCAAGCCTGAACTTTCTAATGTGGGCCACATTATTTTGCTCTGGGCTGCTAGTGTAGCCGTACCGTAAGAGTGACTGCAGATGAATTAACAAATAACAGGTCCACCCTTTCTTCAGGCTGGTGAAGAGGCTGGCACGGAGGAGAGCACCATAGTAGCATGCAGAAGGCTGAAAGTCCTGCCCTTGAAGTGCAATGGCCTTTTCTTCTCATCTCTTTCAGAAATGATTAAAAGGGGAAAGCCAGCAGATTGGATCGCTTTTATGACATACAGCATATGGGGAGGAGGGGAGTTTAGCACTGAGATGGCACTACAAATTGCTTTGCTCCTGAACAGATAGAATGTCCCATTAAGCTGGAGAAGGTGACTGGTAATCGGGAGGGCGAACATTTAACTCTTTACTGACTGGTGGAAAGAAAGAAAGAAAGAAAGAAAGAAAGAAAGAAAGAAAGAAAGAAAGAAAGAAAGAAAGAAAGAAAGAAAGAAAGAAAGAAAGAAAGAAAGAAAGAAAGAAAGAAAGAAAGAAAGAAAGAAGTAGCAATATTAGGCAGGGTGCAACCGGTCATCAAATTTCCCTTGCTGTATCTAACACTGTTATCTTATACAGAGCTACTCAGAAGTAAATTGCTTTAGGTGCTATGGCTTTCATTGAAACTTGTAGGGAATTGAAAGCTGAATGACTTCATAAGTCATATGCAAATATACCCTGCAACATAAGCTTTGGCCACCACAAAGAAAAATGGTTACATATAGAAGTCACTATTGCTGGCCAAAGAGGAGAATAAGTGGCCATCCAACAATAACTGACATAGATACAACGCAAAAAGCAACGTGTTCTGCTTATATTATGTGAGTATGAGCCTGTTATTTGTTTCCTATTGTATATTGTACAGTATATTGCTTATTTTATGTTGAATTTACTGTGAACTGCACAGAGTGGCAGTCATGCCAGATGGACAGTATATGAGTCTAATAAATAAAATAAATAAATAAAATACCAGTCCATAGCACTTAAAGCACTCTCTGGGTGGCTTACAATTCATTTATGCAGGCTACACATTGCTCCCTCCCCCTAGTGAGCTGGGTACTCATTTTACAGACCTTGGAAGGATGGAAGGCTGAATGAACTTTGAGCCTGCTACCTGGGATTGAACCCCAGGTCGCGAGCACAGTTATAGCTTCAGTATAGCAGTTTAACCACTGCACCACAGGGCTAGATATAGCAGTGAAATCAGTGGCTCATTGGAATTTGTCTTGCTAGTGCTGGAACACTAATATTTTGGATGTTGTTGAAACATACCCTATTGCAGTGGTGGTGAACCTATGGCACTCCAGATGTTTTGGACCACAACTCCCTGAATTCTGAGCCTAGACTACCAATGACAAACAACTGTGGGAGTTGTGGTCCAAAACATCTGGAGTGCTGTAAATTCACCACCACTGCCCTATTGCATTTCATCAGGATTATAAAGGCAGAATGCTTAGTATCTATTAAAAGGAAGAACTAAACACCCTGGAATAGATATGGGCATCCTCAACCACATTTGCTTTCCTGAAGAGATTTATTCTTGTGTTGCCATTATGCACTGTCAAGTTGCCACTGACTTGCAATGGCCCTATGAATGGGTGATTTCCAAACTGGGCCATCAGTAAGGCTACTGTTTGGCTCTTGCAAACTCACAGCTACTGTTTCCTTTATGAGGTCAACCCACCTCATATTCAGTCTTCCTCTTTCCCTTCTGCCTTCAACTCTTCCTAGCATTATTGTCATTTTAAGGGAGACTGGGCTTCTTATGATGTGCCCAAAGCAGGACAACCTTATTTTGCTGAAGAAAATAGGGAAACTCACAAAAATATGGAGTAAGAAAGGCATGGGGGTTTCGACTGATACTTGGCGCTACACCAGCAGGCCACGGAGGTGGACACGAGTGCTTCACTTCTCAGAAAGACGGTTACTTCACGTCCATTCTCATCCCGGGAGGAAGTTCGTTGTGTGTTGATGTCGGTCACGGTCATGTGGTCTTCTTCCGGTTCTGTCCCTGTTCCCATGTACGCATGGGCGTGATGGATGATACCGGCATCACTGTTACCGCATGTCCTCGTTCCGTGATAAGATGTGAAATACCATGCCTTTGTTCTCTGTTGTTGTTTTTGGTTCAACCTTCCATTTTTCAATGTTTCAATTCTCCGAAGCCTTGCCTTCAATGCATTACGGAGCTAAGTTTGAGGCATTTGTCTTTTAATTTCTCTGCACTGCATTGCTGACTCCATAGGGAATGTACTGGCGAATGGCACTTCGCACTCCTGCCACTAGATGGAGAATGGCACGTTGCGTGACAAGCCTTACCTCACGGGCATTCGTCTCGGAACGAGAAGTGTGACAAGCAGATTCCCTAGGCCAGGGAGGGAAATCTCTCATCCCGCTTAAATCACAGTTCAGGGGGCGTGGTCGGGACGAACTCCCCTCATCCCGCAATGGACGTGCGGTTAGATTACTTCGTACCAGTCCCAAGAGGGACCATGAACAGCGATGAGATGGACGTGAAGTATCAGCCAAAGAGTGACACAGCTTTTAAGACATTCACAGTGCCGTCTAGTCTAAGATACAGCCCACAAAGTTCAGCAGAACCTTCCCTCCTGTTAAGTGTGTCAAGGATCACCGTGTTAGTCTGCTAGAGTGCACACAGGTGTGTGTGCCTTCCTACTGGAGTTTAGGAGTTCCTGTCTCTGTACGGAAATGCCAGTGTGGCCCAATTGATGAGGTGGATTCTGAGGCCAAATGACAGCTCCCCATCCATGACTCATATAATATTGCAGAACAGAAGCATCTATTAATATCTTTATTAAGGCCAGAATTCTCTTGCACGCAGGGCAAAGAAATGGAACATGAAGGAGGAAGAGAAAGCTAAAAAGGGCCGGAAGTCCTCAGCCTTGCGCTAGCTGTTTCTGCAGCACCAGGCAGAACAAAGGGTCAGCTGCCTTCCATGCAGGCCTTGTGTTTGATTTTGACACCAGAGCAGGCTGATCAGCATATGTACACATGGGTGATATTTGAAGAAGCCGGAGTGGGAAGGAGAGAGAAAGCCCTTTTATGGAGCAATGCTTGATCTCTCCATCTGTCTGTAGCTGTCTGGTTTTCCCTGAACCTGCCACCTCAGGCAATAGATTATTTGAGGTTTAAGCTGGGGAAATGCAAATGCACGGAGTGGGGGTGGGGGTTAGGGCTGGGAGAAGACCCTTTCTAGTCATGAACTGAAGCACTATTTAATATTAGGTAAAAACACAAACTCATCAGATCTACCGAGGCATGAAAGCTGTTACGACAAGGAGAAAATGGATATGGACAGGGCCAGATGACGCATGGTTACATTTGACTTCAGAAAGTCCTTCGGAAAGATCTCCAGAGGGCAGTGGGAAAGGGGTATGAGGATTGGACCATGCTGCTCTGTGCCTTCCAAGAAGAAGCCTGGCATCCATCTTGCCAAGCGAACTTTTGAGAACTCTCTCCTGGCAAATGACATCCCTTGCCATGTTTGGACTTTTATACCTGCTTTGAAAAAGAGAGCTTGCTCTCGAAAGCTCAGCAGCTTTTTTATTTTTTCTACTAGCAGCCTATCACCCATAGTCTAGTTTTGATTTTGTCTGTCACAGTTCAGTAGTTCACTTTCCCTCTCCCAGAACAAGACTTCTGATGCTGTACCAGGCTAGGCAATCAGACTTGCAAATGAAGCCTGTTTACATTCTATTGACTAATCACAAAAGAGAGCTCCTCATAACACAAGGTACACCGCTGAGTGGAAACACAAATGTCTTTCCACACTAGGTCCCTCGTGTTGCGCTAACTATAGAATCCGGTTTGGCCCACTGGTGCATCTGTGCCCTTTTATGATTTCTCTTCACCTCTTAACTGCAAAGTTGGGGCTGGTTCACAGCTGATAACTAGTTGGTGGTGGCACAAATGCTTTTTCTCCAGGGCTCTAGAGTGTGCATGGGTTCCCTCCTTAGAAATGGGTACACCCTTCGCTCTTCATGTCAGAAGCAGCGGAAAAAAGATTTATTCAGGTGTTCTTCCTTCTCGTGCATTCAGTTTATACACATTTCAATAATGTCTCAGTAGGGTTCCTGATGTCCTGTTCAGTGTCAGGAATCCAGGTAGACCAGTGGTGGTCAAATTGCAGCCCTCCAGAAGTTTTGGACCACAACTCCCACAGTCCTTTGTCATTGGCAAAACAGGCTTGGAATTCTGGGAGTTGTGGTCCAAAACATCTAGAGGACTGAAGTTTGGCCATTACTGAGGTAGACTGAATGCACTGTGAGTGTACTAGCTTTGGTCCACATCACAATTTTCTGTCGCTCTCTTCAGTTGGAGACTGATGTTGTGCAGTGCAGGCTGTCCTTTATGCAAGGTAGGCTCCCCACACAGTTCTTCAGAACACTGATTTATTTCCCCCAGGGTTCTCGATTGTGTGGAAAGCTTACCCTGCATCGGATGGAGGTAAAATGGGGGAAATAGAGTGACAGGGCATGCCCCATGTCTTCAGCCTGCCTGGACCCATAGTGCTCAATGTGTGGAAAGTTTACCCTGCATCGGATGGAGGTAAAATGGGGGAAATAGAGTGACAGGGCACGCCCCATGTTTTCAGCCTGCCTGGACCCATAGTGCTCAATCTTCAATACTGACTTTAAGGCAGTGGTGTGGTAGTCCATGGTGGTTATACCCCCACCCCAAGCACTTCCTAGTGGCAACATCAGCAGAGGCTCCCCAAGCATATGAATGCAAATGTGAGATCTTTCTCTTCATTGGGTCAACCCCGTTGCGTTGGGGTCTGTCTTAAGTTACCCCCTGCCCCCAAGATTATCGTCTCTCATTCTGAATGTTTGACAAGAGCTGCTCGTCTCGACGCCAGCATAACCCTTCACAAATGATGCACACCCATTCATAAAATATAGATTAAGTGATATATCTAAAGGAAATGTTTGTTCCTAGAATGTATGGTGTGTGTGTGTGTGTGTGTGTGTGTGTGTGTGTGTGGTGAGAGAGAGAGAGAGAGAGAGAGAGAGAGAGAGAGAGAGAGAGAGAGAGAGAGAGAGAAATTAAACTATCTGAAATCAAGCAGTGATTCAGATGCCTTCTGCCTACATTGCACTTGATTTCTGTACCATATGGGCATGAAATGTTTAATTGTGTTTGAATGCCTTGTTAGTAAGATTGTATAACAAGCAGAGGCACAGCTGACTCCCCTCCTTAACTTGCCTTTACAACACCTTGTATAATGAGGTTTTGGTTACTGTTTTGTGCAGCTTGTTAATAAGGCATTTGGCTTTTTTATGTTTGGCTTTTGTTTGTGTTGTTTTTTTCTTCAGAGCCCACCCACAATAACCCAAGTCCTTTCTCTCACCTTTAAGCCCAATCAGTTAGAATTTACACCTAGTTTAGGACAGTGGAAGGGAGAAATAGGTTTCCGATGCTGAAAGAAATGTTCCGATGTAGTTTTGCTCACTGAGTCGGGGCAGTTTGTTAAGACTGTGACCCTCCGTCAAAGATGCCGCAGCGCTCGCTGCTCATCAGTTCTACTGACTGCCCGCAAATAGGGGAGCCAAGTAACCATGGTAGAACGTGACTGCATGTGGTTTCAAAATGTTCTCTGAGAAGCCCTGTACAGTTGGGGCTTAATTAGCAGCGAGCTTGTGCTGAGCGCAAGCAAAGCTCCATGACAGAAATGTCGATGGTTTAATATTGGAGGACGTTCAAGGCGGTTGATGCCATGAGCAGGTTAGATCACACTGTGGCTTGCTTGGTAGTGAGATGGTCAAGCCCCCTCTGTGCTGGCCACCGTCCTGCCAAGTAACACACACCAGTAGCCTGAACCCATCTGACGTTGGTTAGATGCCAAGCCCAACTAGGTGCCATGGGACTTTCCTGTAGACAAGCTCAGAGGAGGTTTGTGGCCCGAATGGCCATGGAGAGCAGAGGCAGAAACAAGCCTCGCCATGTGGTTGAGGAGTTGGGTTGACATCCTTACAGCTCACTTGCTCTGCCTGTGGACTTCCCATGGCCAACTGGTTGGCCCATGGGTAAACCGGATGCTGGATTCCATAGCAGTGTGGGCTTCCAGCACCCAAGTATTGTGGGGCATGAGTCATGTGCCCCCAGGCAATATGTGGGTGCGGTGAGGCAGAAGTATGGGATGGGGAGAAGCCCCCAGGGTGGTACCATAAAACAGCTCAAGGTTCACTGAGACTCAGACTGCCTGGGGGGGGGGATGAGTAGTGCAATGGGCGACTGTGGCTTGAAACCCCCCCCACACACCAAGAATTTTGCACCTAGGCCGACACACTTCTGCCCCCTCGCCCCCCCCCCCACCACTGCTACATAGGCCATTTGATTGATCCAGCATGGCTCTTCTTTAGTTCTTATATATACAATATGTTAACATGTAGCATGCAGTTTAAGAGTACAATTGCTTTCTTGATACCGGTAATGGCAGGAGGATTGATTCAAACCACAATAACCATACATGGGTAGAGGAGGTGTTCGCTTTCCCTCTCGTGTTACACTTTAAAGACTGGCATATTTTAATGTGAACTTTTGTGGACATGTACACTACTTCAGGCACGCGGAGTGCAATTTGTGACTCAAATTGCAAGGCGACTTAATCACCCTGAAAAGTTCAGTTCATTCAGATGTTAAGCGTTACGAGGTGGCACCACAGTGCCTGGGCAAGAGAGGCAGAAGGGGGCAAAACCAGCACGGGTTAAGCCTATTGTACATGGCATTCTTTCCACTGGCAATGACTGGCAAGCCTTAATAAGCAACAGCCAACCCCATAGCGCTCATATGAGCCCATGGGCCCTTGTCTGAGTTAATCTCGTCAAAGGCTACACTGCATCCACTGGCCATGTTGCCTTGACGAAAACATACCTTGTGTTGGGCGACTGCATAGGAAGAATGAACCACAGCGGTGGAAGACATATGCATCCCTCCAAATGAAGAATGGGAATCTTGCAGCCCCTTGCTCTCCAGGAAAAAGTCATGGCCAGGGAATGGTCTCTCTCTTTCTTTTTCTCTTCCCAGTGAGATTTTGAAAAGCTCACGATTTCTCAGAAATTCTGTGGCCTTTTTCTTCTTTTTCTTTTTAGAAGAGATACCAAGCTTTTCCCGATGTTTGTCATAAATGGCATATTGAGGGGCAGGATTCACCTTTAAAAAGCAAGTGAAACCTCCAAGCTGCAAGTCCTTCTTAGAATGGCATCTGTCTTGCACATTCAACTGCGCAGAACTAGGCAGTTTCCTTCACAGAACGCACGGTGAAGAATGAAAAGGGGGAGGTTACAAGACGGCAGACTTTCTCTCACGGGAAATCAGCAAATGTCATTGGTGCTGAGGGAGGTGAAGGCAAGGGGTCTCAGCATTGGAAGACTCAGAAAAATATTGGAGATTGATAAATTCCTTGAGCGTTCATCACCCTCCGACTCTGAGGCTTCAGCTATGGAAGAATGTACAGTGGTACCTCTTAAGATAAATGCCTCGTAAGATAAAAACTCACAGAAAGAAAAAAAAATTCCAGTAATAGGCATGCTTTGCATGACAAAAAAATTCCCTATGGGATGCTTCACAAGAAGAAGCACGTTCCGCATGTACTCAGGAAAAAAACACGGTTATTTTTGTCTTTATTCTAGTTTCTGGAATAGATTAATCCATTCCCAATGCATTCCTATGGGAAACTGCATTTTGTAAGACAAAATTTACTCGAAATAAATTAACCCATAGAACGAATTAAATTTGTTATAAGAGGTAGCACTGTACTTCAATGCATTAATTTGTCGTGGCACAACACTGAAGTCCCAACTCTGACCAGCGTGGGGTACCAGGTCAGGGCATTTTGCTGCCTCCATGCCCCGTAAGCTAAGGCAGTTGCATCATTTTTCAACACTGAGATTGGGTCCTCCACCAAATCTGAGGGCAATGGACCTGTTTCAGGGTGAAGAACAAGGTGTGATCTACAAAACCTTTGTTTTCCAAGAGTGGGTAATTCCTCAGAAGCATCTAAAGAATGACCGGGTGACTCCCACCGATGCTTTAGAATATTTCTCAGGTGAGACAACAGCCTCCGTCTGCCAGATGATAAAGCAACTATGTCAAGCGAATGACAAATGGATGCAGCATTTCTGTGTGATAGTGGCCGGTCATCTGCACGTGTGCCCTTGCTTCTTGCATACAAATCATTAGAACTGGTCCTGTTAAGGAACATGAGGTCAAGGGCGTCTTTATAAAATGTCTAGAAAACATGTCGATGCGGCAGGAACAATCTGCAGATGCAGATGAGAATGGCCCAAGCTCACAGCGCTGCAGAGACGTGCTGCCGAAACACCCTGTCAGAAAGGCTCCTCATCACAGGATCGAGGCATCTCCTGCCCCAAAGACACAAACATTCCACAAGGTTTGGTTTGGTTCCAGCCATGAGAAGCCTTGATGAAAGATATGCGAATGGAAAGCCAAGTGTCACTTCTAAACACAACAGGGGCTGGCGAGCAATGCCCGGGGATCCAGATGGCCTGTGTTCTTTCTCAGCCACTCATGCCTCTGCCTTCTCCAACAGGAGACCTCTGCTGGGCCGTAATCTGGCACCATTTTCCATAGACCTGTGTAAACATTTTTCGTGAAAGGAAAGATAAGAATGAAATGTTCCTTGCAAATAAGAGATTGTGGGATGCCAGCAGGCATTATTAATCCATTAGAAATGTCAAATACTTTTCTGCAAAAACAGCGTAGCCCCCCACCATGAAAAATAAAACATGAAGAGTAGAACTTGTGTTCTCAACCTTATTCTAATGATCTCACCAATGTGTAGCAGGGTAGAATCATTGTGGGGTTGGGGAAGTTAAAAAGCACAGTCTCTAGCAATTTCTAGCAAATACCAGTAATGCTGGAGGATGCTGGTAAGGGAAATCTGGACTCTAGATGGCCTTGCATGCAAATGCATATATTGGTGGGAGACCAAATGTGACTGGGAATATTTTTGTGGTTTCAGCGTAATTCCTGTGTTTAAGCGCTGATATAAAGCTTCCACGCTGACGTGACGGGTCAGAATACGTGACCCAACAGATCCATAAATTTGTCCATGATGCATTCTGTTCATCCATTTGAAGTGTGTACATTCCAGTTCTAAAAGCTTGGCTTTTCAACTGCTGGCCCTCCAGATGTTTTGGACTTCAACTCCAAGAAGCTCATGCCAATGGCAGTGGTGCCTGGGACTTCTGGGAGATGATGGCCACAACCACCAGACAGGCCAATGGTTGAGAGTCATTCTTTGAAAAGAATACCACAGAGCTTCCAGGAGAGAGGTGGAGAATCTTTGGCTCTTCAGATGTTTGGACCACAACTCACAGAGGCCACAATCAGCATGGGCAATGCTTCTAGTGTGTGTGGGGGTGTTCTAAAATATCTGTAAGGCTAAAGCTCCACCAGCAATACCATGGTTAACATTTTAGATTCTTACTAATATCTCAACCAAGAAGTAGTCAGTGGATCGAGGTGGGTTTTGAGATTCCTAGACTTTTGTGCAGATGCCCCAGCATCACTGACCCCAGGTTTTGCATTACAGTACTCCCCCATTTATTGCAGGAGTTAGGTGCCTTATCCACCCGCAATAAAGGAAAACCCATGAAATGCAGATGTCTCAGTAAACTGACCTTGGGCTGCTCCTGCCAGCTGTGTTTCCAAAGAGAGGTTTCTAACTCCCTCCTGACATCTCAGCAAACCTTGCTGCCAGGAGCTCAAGGTGTGTTTGCTGAGGTGTCAGGAGGGGGTTAAAAACTTATCTTTGGAAAAAGCAGCAGAGCAGCCCAAGGTCAGTTTGATGAGCTGTTAGGGGATGGTTAGAAACCTCTCTTTGCAAATGCAGCAGGCAGGAGCAGCCCCACCTATGTTTGCTGAGATGTCAGGAGGGGGCTAAAAACCTGTCTTTAGATGCAAAATGCAGATGCCTCAGCAAACAGACCTGGGGCTACTCCTGAAGGCTGCGCTTGCAAAGAGAGGTTTTTAACCCCCTCCTGACACCTCAGCAAACATTGCTGCCAAGAGGTCAAGGTCTGCTGAAGTGTCAAGGGAAAAAAAAAGTGATATATGGAGACCGTAATATATGAACCGTGTTGTGGCGGGGGACTACTGTACATAAAAGGTGATTGTGAACTTTTGTGAATATGACTTGACCGTTCAGGACCTCCTGGTTGGTGGGTGTGTGGAAAAGGAAGGGATTTAGCTGCGGCTGGCCAATAAAAGTTGCTCTTAGGGGTTCCAAAGAGCTATTGAAATGTGACACTCCCCTTTCAATGGCTGGACAGCACAGTTCATAGGGCAAAGGCCCCTAATAGAGCAGTGAGTCTACCGTGTAAGTGTGAATATGTCACTGATCCACTAACAAGCCAGTGAGGAGATACAATCTTGGTGTTAGAATGAGATTCCGAGGATTAACTTAAAACAATCCCTAAGTCTCTCCTTTTCTTACAGGTTGAAAGCAGCATTGAGGATATGTTTGTGCGTGTGTCAGGAAGGTATCTTGCAATATTTAAGAGGTTGGAGGGATGATTGAATATGAACTGAATAAAATTATGTAGGCTCTGGGGCTGCATGGGTTCAATAGCCACAAACTCATAGAATTATAGAGTTGGAAGAGACCTTAAGGGCCATCCAGTTCAACCCCCTGCCATGCAGAACCCCCCCCCCCATGAAACTCCCAAGCCTCCCCTCTGCATTACCAAATGCAGCAGAATATAGAGTACGCAAAACAAGCAGGAACTCCCACTTTTGTGTTTCTTGTCAAGGTCCTGGGATCCACTCTCATTTTGAGCAGAAATCAGTTCACTTGGACCCAGAATGTTGAGCTGTTGATTGTGTCTCTAGTTGTTCTGAATCGTTGATATTTTGTTTGTCTGTTGCAAATTTGAACATAGCATCCCAGTAACTGCATCTACATATGGGTGGTGATTAGAAATGGGCACAAAATGAAAAATGAAAGTTTTGTCATTTTGTTACATAACGAATTACTTCATTACATAACAAAACGGTAGGACGCGTTTCATCACGATACAAAAAGAAATGCCATTTTTTCCTCTAGAAACGAAATTATTCATCCTAGAGAAATCAAAGGCAGAGGAGCTAAAGCTTTTCCCTGCAAACCCTTGAAATTTGGAAAGGTTTGGAGGCTGACTTATTAGGATCCAAGGGGGTACCCCTAGGAAAAAAATAATTTATAATTGAGCGAGAAGCTGCTAATTGTTCGCCTGCGGGGAGGGGGGATTATCAGCTTCGCAATTACAAATGATTTTTTTTCCTAGGGGCACCGCCTTTGAAGTTTAATAACTCAGCCCCCTGACCTCCAACCCTTTTCAAATTTGTGGGGCTTATAAGAAAGAGCTTGAGGAAGCTCCCCTGCCGTTTTGGTGTCTCTAGGACCAAGGGGAACATAGCATTTTGTTTTGTTTCATTACAAAACTACTTTAAAAAATTCATTAGAAACAAAACAAAACTACTTAAGAAATGGAACAAAATGAAATGAAACACACCTTTTCAATTTTGTGCCCATCTCTAGTGGTGCTGTTGCTGTTGCTGTTGGCTGGATGTACTGGGACGCACTGGATTGTCCTATATCACCTGTCCACACACAGTTGGGGGTTGCTTCCTGAAGTCTCACTCAAAGCACAGATTGCTCTCACGTTTTCCCTATATTATAGACGGTCTCTCCACCTACTCTACTCTCTCTTCCTTTCCTTCCTGGTTTTTTATCTGTCCACAGGGAGTGAAGTGACAAGGAAGGACCAGGAGAAAAACACCCCCAAGGAAACAACACCCCCGAATACCATCCAATCCAAAAGTGCTTGGATCTGCAAAGAATGACATAGCACTGAGGTCCACACAAGCTGGCCTCACATTGGAACAGATCAAATAAAATGAAATAAAAATACAACCTCCCTGCACTGGTGGCATAAAAAAAATGGGAAAGCAGTGTTTTTTTGTCCCAGTTTGACTCTGTTGATGCTCATTCCAGTGGACACTGTGATGCGGCACCAGTACCATGGGTGCAAGGAACCAGCACTCAGTGTGGACAGGCTCATTGATGATTTTACAACACAAATGTGTTGAAAGCCAGCCTTGTCAAAGGCTACCTACAAGCTTGGACACACTTTTTGCAAGTCAACTATACTGAAGGAACTACTAGTAGCTCAAAATGAAAATGCATAGGATTTTGGCTGCATATCACACAGAGGACAAAAAGGGGCATCACAGCCAAGGCTCACATGTTCTGTCAGACTCTCTGGGTTATTCATAGGAGCTTTGGCTCTGCTGTAGCCGAGATGTTATAAAATGAATGGTTTTGGAAAGAACTTACTGCTGCGGAAATGTAATAAAATACAATTTTGAAACAGAAATGTTACAAAATACAGTTTTTAGACACTCTACTACTGTAGAAGGTGAATAACTACAGTTACATACAGATTCCCAGTTTAATTCAGATCTAATTGTATGCAACTAGTTGCATGGGTGGCTACCGTGCATCACATGTCACATGCAGCCAGTTCAGCGGGCAATGATTAAATACACACGTTTTCACTCATGCATTTGGCTTGTCTTCCCAGCTGCTGCTGCTGCTGCTGCAATAATAATAATAATAATAATAATAATAATAATAATAATAATAATAATAATAATAATAATAATAATAATAATAATCTCTACTGTAATGTTTATTAAATAGTACTTTTAAAAGGCATTTATACAAATCATAGAAACACAGTTTGAGTTTGTTTTTCTTTAAACACTGAAGAATCACAGTAAAACTTTTAAAGTCCACATGGGCTGGCTCAGCCAGTAAATGGTCAAACTACCTTGAGCTGGTACAATGTGAGAAGTTCTGTTTCCTGCATACAGTTTCCCCCCCAATAGATCTTGCCACCTCATTAAAAAAAATCTCCATGCTTTCTTGTCTATACCTCCCTATGAAGCAAGGCTCAAACTGTACTGCAGGACTCCTGCCGGCCACACCTAAGATGGCTCCACGGGGTGGGTGGGATTAGCACTTATTTCAACCAAAGCCTTGGCAATGCCATGTTGGATTTTGTGTGTGTGTAATTTTAAAATGGGGGAGGGGGAGTAGCGCCAAAGAACATGGATACCTAATTTAATGGATCTTTGTTGATGGTAGATGAGTTGCCATGAATATATATGCACTGTTTATCTCTCTCTCTTGCCCTGTTAAAAAATACAATCAAGCACAGTTTTCTGCCATCGGAACAATGAAGCACCCAGCAGAGAGGTAAGTGAGGTATCAGCTATGCAGCATTGTGGCCTGATTCCACTCACCGAGTGCTCAAAGCCAAGCCCCTGTACCCATCAACTTGTAACATAGACAGTGGGACTCTTCCCGAAGGAAGCTGGTTCCACGGGATGTGACTGGCACTCAACTCCCTGTTGAATTCACGCCAAGGGCAGTAACATCATCTGGCCTCCAATTAAAAGACACAAGTAGTCCCATATAACTACTCACAGAATATAATGCATACAGAGAAATCACAAGCACGCGCAAACACATATACATTGAAATATATGTATACACGAACTCTCACTCTCTGTATGTCTACTATAGACAGCAATACTACCTTCTAATATATTTATTACGCCTGGTCAGGTGACTTTCACAGATACAGCCTGTCCTTCATTCACTGCACAAATATTAGAGAAATACAATCGGGGGCACAATCCAGTCCGGAGGGAACCACATTGGCAACGCTCCCACGGGCATCTCAAGGGGACTCCTATGTGGCTAACTTGTGGCCAGGCCGTGGCCCTTCCTTTAGTGATAATATCAGCAGTTATCTCTCCAGAAGGACTCCATCAAGTCTCTCCGTGTTTCTTTGAGATGAGGTGTATATGTATATATGTGCCCTATGCCGGATCGGTAACAATCTATCCGTGGGAAAAGCAGCATGTTATGGGGCTCCTGCACGGATGCTGGGTAGCAGGGCCATTTTTATAGCAGGGCTTTTGCAATGGTCCATCACCTGTGGAAACTTTTCTACAGCCACCTCTCCTGAGGACTCCTGACCATCGGAGATGGAATGCCAGCACTGGAAGGAGAGGCATCGGCTCAGAGCATGGCACCCGGGGCCTCCTCAAGAACAGGATGGGCCTCCTAGCATGGTTTTGTTCCAGTTCCCATCAATTCCAATTGATATGGCCAAATTGCTAGGTTTTATGGGTGGTGTAGTCCAAAAACATTGGGAGGCCTCTAGATCCCAGAAGAATCCCAGTGTCTCCCAGTTTAGGAAAGAGTGGTTGTGGAAAGTCAGGTGTTCGGGAGTGTTTGTCGCCTGATCTTCTTGAGGGTCTCCAGAGTTCCCCAGAAGACAATGTGAAAATGACTAGTTGATGCCATGCGTAACAGAGCTAGATGCACTGAGGCTTAAAGGCATCCAACTCTGAGCTGAATTGTGGTCTCAACATGTTAACGGGAGTACTTTGCTGATGCTCTTTATATCCAATGAAGACCACCACACATGCCAGAGGCTGGACATTCCGTGCCACAAGCACCCACAAATTCTTTTGACTCCCCCTGATGTTTGTATAAGAATCTGTCTGGCTTGTGATCAGAGATCCTTCTCACTGCTCCGTGTCCCCTTGACCGAGAACAGTAAAAAACAACAACCCCTCAGTCCCGGAACGTAATTGACACCCAATATTCTCATCGATCTATTGTTTACATTCACAAGTTACAGTTTTGAAGTCTACACATACAATGTGCAAAGTGTGAAGCAGTCCCAGCCCCCGCTGGGCCGCTACAAATGTGCACCTAGCAGAGAACACATCCACAGCCATGCCAGCACACCGCCCAACCTGCAGTTAATGGCTGTGGTGATGCTGGCGCACATGTTGACCACTAGGCCGTCAGGGACCACTCCTCAAAGGACAACAGAGCTGCTGCGGTTCTGCCGAAGCTCCTGTCGGCTGAGTCTGGAGGACCTGCCCATACTGTCAGTCCTCTTTGATTTCTCCCAAGAAAGTGGTTTGAAGCTTGCTGCCCAGAGTGGGCCCCAAGAGGCATGGGAAGCCAGAGCTTGGCATTTGTACACTTTTACTTCTCTGCAACCTTCCCCAGGTGTGGCACAGCAGTATACAAGACACAGCTTCAGAAACACGTTTGACCCCCCCCCCCCCCGGGAAAGGACAAAACTCTACCCAGTAGAGAGCTAAACATGATGAAAACCATATGCTGCTGATGAAGAAAAGGAGAATCATGAAATAGAACAAGGGAAAGGGGAATGCCTCTCTTGTCTTCTGATACGTCACACATCTCTATGTGAAGTGGGGAAAAATATTTTTCTAAGGCACTTGATTAAAGAAAAAAATACATACATACATACATACATACATACACGCGCATACAAAACCCTTCAGAAATGAACAATTTGCTTTGCAAATTGCAAAGGAGAAAAGTTGAAGTTTTTCCCCAGGAAGGGAGAAGAAGGTGACAATAGATTGTTCCAGACTTTTTTTATTCAACATCCACACCAGAATATCAGCTTAGATGTGATACTCTGCAATGCTGCTGTAACCCACGTGATTTCTAAAGGTGGGGTCCCACCCAGAGACATACATCTCCAGAGAGATTATCCCTCTGCCAGACAGAAGGCAAACAGGGTCACACAACCATTGATGTTAAAACACCTGTTCAAAGGGCAGGCCACCTTGTAAATCTTTGCTAAATTCATCCCTTTGTTCTGCTAACTAATGAAGAAATTAAAACTTGCCTGAGGAGGTCATGGGCTGGATAATCTTAATTTCCTCCACCCACCTTCTTAAATCTACCTTTTGCCCCCTCCCCTTATTAAGAGTGGCCACCGCATTCACAAAATATATAGATATAGATATAGATAGCAGCCTGTCTTCCTCTTGAAGGGTATAAAAAGCCATCTCCTGAGTTCTCGGGCACCTTATAATTGTGTCTTTTGTTTGCTGTCTTTTTTGTTTTAATAATAAAAGAACTTAAAAGAAAGGTGGGGGAAGGGACAGAAAGTAAAGTAAAAGAAAGAGCCCTTGTGACAAAGGCCTCTGCTGTTTCAATCCAGGATCTGGATTTAATAAATGGCTCTTATTCACAAAATCAATTTAAGGCTCTACAGAGCTTCTCTCGAGGAGGCGCTTCTGTTGAGTTTCACACCTACAGCTGCCTTTCTCTTTTGCTTTTGTAATCACCAAAGAAAGCACTGCTGCTCCTATATTGACCTGCCAGGCTAATCCTCCTCCCTCCCCCTCAAAAAAACCTCTTCCCTGATTCAAAAAAAAAGGGGGGGGGAAGAGAGGAAAAAAAGAAAGAAAAAAAGATGGGAAAGGTAAAGGCAAGAACATGCTTTTTCATTCTGGAGCAGAGATGAAGCTGCAACTTTTTTTGGGGGGGGAGAGGGAAGGGCAAGGAAGCTTCTATTACCTAAGAAGAGATCCCTTAAAAAAACAACAACCAAGGAGCTTTTCTGAATGACAAGCAGCTGGACAGGGCTTGGGTGTGAGCCCATTGTGTGTGTGTGTGTGTGTGTGTGTGTGTGTGTGTGTGTGTGTGTGTGTGTGTGTGTGTGTGTGTGAGCCACCCGGTGTCATTTCTAAAAACAGAAGTGGGCAGCACAATGGAGGGGTTGGGGAGAGCTGCTCTCTGGCCTCTGCAGTCACAGAAAGGAAGTGGGGATACTGGTTAGCTCCCCACCACCACACCCTCCTGGATCCTCCTGCCTCCCTAAATGCAGACATGCTCCCATAGGTCCGGATTCCTCCCCTGTAAAACATAGAAAGTGACAGTACTGCAGCCCCTGGGCCTGACTCCAACCCAGCTTGTCTGGTTAAAAAAAAAAACAAAAAAAAAAAAACCCAGAAAAAGAAGCAACCCCGTCCGTTTGCAGCTCAGAGTGGACGCCCGACTCAGTTCTCATCTCCGCCTCCTTCTTGAGAA
Source organism: Phrynocephalus guinanensis (assembly GCA_037367245.1). Taxonomy (NCBI): domain Eukaryota; kingdom Metazoa; phylum Chordata; class Lepidosauria; order Squamata; family Agamidae; genus Phrynocephalus; species Phrynocephalus guinanensis. The sequence goes on from CM074732.1 coordinate 17,932,176, forward strand.
ACGAGGGGGCTTGTCAGGGACTCCTCCCCGCTTCAGTATTCCAGGACTGGCCTGCGTGCGATTATGGCATTCAGTTCCCATGTAGAAAGCAATCTTCACCAGCCACTCTTGCCGGAATGAAATGTCAAATGTGATCCGGGCGCAATCTGTCATGCTTCGGAGCAGCACTTTTGGTGGTTCATTTTGACCTTGTGCTTGATGCCGTCGTAAAGCTCAAAGTTGTAATTCTCCAGGGTGGTGGAGCTCCGGGAGGAGAGGCCGGTGTAGGAACAGGTGCAGTAGAGTAGCAGGCCGGCACAGATGGCCCCCAGGAGGACCCCGAGGGAGCTCATGGCTATGATGGTCACCAGGATGGGGTCCAGGGTGTAGAGCCAGCTTTTTTCTTTGTCCACCTTCGGCGTGACCGGGGAGTGGGTGGAAAACATGCTGTGGTTCTTCCCGAGGTCTGAGTAGTCTGAAATAGAATGGCAAGAGAGTATTAGGTTGTGTGTGTGTGGGGGGGGGAGGAGCTTTTTCCTGACATGTGTAAGGTTGCTGTTAAGGGGCCTGGGATCTGTGGTGACTTCCCCGGGAGGCATCACCGGGGGGGGGGCGTGGATCAGTACCTCTGTGCATATGGTATACCCATGCAGCATCCTCTGTGGCTACTGCCTGAAGAAAAATGGAGCCTTTAATTAGACTCGAGCTGTGCCCATAGAAAAGCATTTTTAAAACAACACAGAGAAAAGTGTGCTTGGACACATGACAGCTTATGAGTAATAAAAGCTACAGTGGTACCTCTTACAGTGAGGGAAATAAGTATTCTATCCCCTGCTGATTTTGACCGTTTGCCCTCTGATAAAGAAATGATCAGGCTATAACTTTAATGGTAGGTCGATTGTAACTGTCTGAGACAGCATAACCAAACACACACACACACACACACACCACCACCACCACCACCACCACCAGTGCCCAAAAGTCAGATATGGATTTGCATTGTAGTGAGGGAAATAATTATTCAAGCCCCTATCAACCAGCAAGAGTTCAGGCTCCCAGGTGTCTTTTCACTATACGTACGCAGGTAACTAGATGAGATGAGGAACACCCTCTGTACGGGAGTGCTTCCAATCCCAGCTTGTTACAGTACCTGTATAAAAGACACCTGCCCATAGACTCTCAACTCACCACCCTGCCCAAGACCCAAGAGCTGTCGAAGGATGTCAGGGACAAGACTGTAGACCTGCACAAGGCTGGACTGGGCTACAAGACTTTCACCAAACAGCTTGGTGAGTAGGTGTCAACAGTGGGCACAATAATTCGCAAATGGAAGAAACACAAATCAAATGTCAATCTGCCTCAGTCTGAGGCTCCATACATGATCTTACGTCGTGGAGTTACAATGATCATGAGAACGGTGACAAAGCAGCCCAAAACTACATGGGGTAAACTTGTCAATTATCTCAGGACAGCTGGAATCATAGTGACTAAGAAAACAATTGGTCAGATCTGCACGATTCATGAAGGCAATGGATCTAGCAGGAAACACTTAAACTTGGTATAATGAGTAAATTACTTAGAAGGTCTGTTTCTGTGGTGTGGCCGATGATGGTGTGCCTTTGAAGCCCTGGTTGTCTGGTGTATTGTAGACATAGCACCATTGACTATTATTGGTTATTAATGGATTATAATGGATTATAACGACATGGAAAACAGTGAATGGAAATGTGTACTGCAAAAATCAGTTAAGATTATTGCTAAGCTAACTTAATATTTGCCAAACCAGATAGGTCAGTCTAATGCAGAAATCTGCCCTTTGTATCTAGACCATCCTTAAAATATTAAATGAATAATAACATGTGAAAATGGAAAAGGAAAGTGGGATTACTATCTTGAAATGTTAATCTGTTAGATCTCCAAGAGGAATATATTAGGCAAGAATAGAAACTTTTGTATGCATTATGAAACTAAGAGACCAAGATAGCCCATTAAGTATTAGTCCCACCTATATTGGTATAGTAGTTGAAATTTGATAGAATTTAGGTGAATAGACAAAATATATATGGTTGATGATATTTATTATTTACTAAATCTTGTAGATCAGATAGAATATCTTAAAAGTCAATTATGCTATTTTCACTCTTTGTATTAGGTGAAAACAGATATAAATGTATGCTTATCATATACTGAGCTAGTCAGTGATGGCAAACCTTTTCGAGACCGAGTGCCCAAACTGCAATTCAAAACCCACTAATTTTTTTGCAAAGTGCCAATACAGTAATTTAACCTGAATACAGGTGGCTATGAAGAGGCGATGTCGGGTGCCCACAGAAAGGGCTCTGAGTGCCACCTTTGGCACCCGTGCCATAGGTTCACCATCACTGAGCTAGGCTAACAGATTTTAAGCTGCATAGTAAAATGAAGAATTATCGATAACATGGTTAAGATTAAATATTGTACTTTGTTATTTTTAACAAGATAGAGATAAGTAAGGATGAATATAATGATGGAAATGTAAATGTAAATGTGGAAATATCAAACACTTGGGCCGAAATACTGGGAAAATACTTGTATTTGAGCTATGTAACACGGCAATGATATGCAATGTATTTGTTTTAACTTGTTGGGTTTAGAAAAATCAATAAAATATTTTTTAAAAAAGAAAGAAAACAATTGGTAACACACTACGCCGTGAAGGACTGAAATCTTGCAGTGCCCGCAAGGGCCCACTGCTCAAGACAGCACCTGTAAAGGCCCGTCTGCAGTTTGCCAATGCACATCTGAATGATCCAGAGGAGAACTGGGTGAAAGTGTTGTGGTCAGATGAGAACAACATTGAGCTCTTTGGCAGCAACTCAACTCGCCGTGTGTGGAGGAAGAAGAGTGCTGCCTATGAGCCCAATAATACCATCCCCACCATCAAACATGGAGGCGGACACATTATCCTTTGGGGTTGTTATTCTGATAACGGGACAGGAATCTTCACTGCATCAGACGATGGACAGGGCCATGTACCCTCAGATCTTGGTTGAGCACCTCCTTCCTGACTCAGCCAAGGCATTGACATGGATGGGTATTCCAGCATGGCAATGACCCAAAACCCACAGCCAAGGCGACAAAGGAGTGGCTCAAGAAGAAGCACATGAAGGTCCCGGAGTGGCTCAGACAGTCTCCAGACCTTACTCCCATAGAAAATTTCTGGAGGGAGCTGAAGGTTTGAGTTGCCAAACATCAGCCTCTAAACCTTGTTGACTTGGAGAAGATCTGCAAAGAGGAGTGGGACAACATCCCTCCCGAGATGTGTGCAAACCTGGTGGCCAACTACAGGAAACCTCTGACCTCTGTGATCGCCAACAAGGGTTTTGCCACCAAGTACATAGACAACTTCTGCTGATAGGGGCTTGAATAATTATTTTCCTCACTACAGTGCAAATTCATATCTGACTCTTGGGCACTGGGTTTTTGAGGGTCTTTTTTGTTGTTATATTGTCTCTCACAGTTACAGTAAACCTACCATTAAAGTTATAGCCTGGTCATTTCTTTGTCAGAGGTCAAAATCAGCAGATATTAGAATACTTATTTCCGTAACTATAAAACGAATTTAATGCGTTCTACGGGTCAATATGTTTTAAGAAAAAAATTGTCTTACGAAACACAGTTACCCATAGGAATGCATTGAAAATGGATTAATTGAGTCTGGAGGCTACAATAAAGACAAAACAACCAGATTTTCCCCCCAAGTACATGCAGAATGGTTTTTCATCTTGTGAAGCATCCCATAGGGAATTTTTTGTCATGTGAAGCATGCCTATTCCTGGAATTTTTGTTTCTTCCTTTGAGTTTTTTGTCTTTCGCGGCATTTGTCTTAAGAGGTACCACTGCACTTTAGTCTTATGCGATGAATTTTGGTTTGTATATCAAAGAGAACAAGGCACCAGAAGTATCCATCACCATGCTTTGGTCTGGAGTTGTTGTCTGAATTAAACTTGGTGGTATATACTGTAAATTCAAAAATAAATAAATAAATACATTTGGGAAGATTCAAACAATTACAAGAATTAGCTCGTAAAAGGTATCCACTTCAAACATTAGAGATCAATAGAATACCAAAACAAGTGCAACATGTCAATCAAAATTATTCTGAATTTGGCAAGAAAAATCCAAATTACTTTCAAATTATATATGAAGAAAAGCCTAAAGTTGCAGCTATCAAAACAAAAGGGAGAACATTTATAAGCTGCTAAATTTAATATATATATATTTTAAAAATTGAATTCATTGTGGCTACATCAAACCCTACTGAAACTAAAATTAATGACTTGGTGGCCAAAGTAATTTTTTTTAAAAATCACTGAAGATCAGATTCATCCTGTATAAACGAATTACATCTGAACACTTACATAAATCAATTCAAAATTGAAACCACACTAGGCACCTTGTTTTGATGGTTTTGATGGATATTTCTATAAAATGTTTAAAGATCAACTGTCACTTTTGCTCCTTAACTTGTATAGGTTAATTAGGAATGGTTACCCAACACCCCTCTCCTGGAATTCAGCCAGAATAATACTAATCAACAAACCAAATAAAGGCCCCAGAAAAGTAAATTCATATTGTTCAATTACACTGCTCAATCAAGGTGCCAAATTATTCTTAGGAATATTGGCCGAACTTGCCATAATATATACTGAAAAATATCACTTTTACTTAGACAAATCTCTGATCCAATCGCAACTCTGTTCAACGTGATATATCATAGTTCAAAAACTGGAAAGAACACATACAGTGTCACATCAGTTGATGTCACTAAAGCATTTTATAGCTTTCAACGGCATTTCATTTGGAAAGTACTGTATGTGAAGCCATGGAAATACTATGTATGTATTTAAAAATATTTAAACAAGGGGGCATTTCTTAAGAATATTACATGCACTGTAGGATACAGACTAAGTCATGGTGAGAAATAATAACATGGAATCAGATCCTATAAATGTCACGAGGGGGGGCTAGACAAGACTGCCTATTTTCTCCTATATTTTTTGCATTGAACCGTTTAGCCCATTTCCTCGGGAGAATTCAGGGAAGCTTTGTGGAAAGGCCAAAATGTGTGATGGCATTGCAGTTACAATATCTAAGCCAGATAGTTATCTCCCACATGTCTTACATTTTTTTGAAGAGTGTGATTGTAGATTAGCACATGAAATACTTAGAAGTCATGGTTCTCTCTCATTTAACTAAACCCTATACCCAAACGATAAGCCCCTACTGCCTCTAGTTAAAAACTCATACAGTGGCAGAAACTAACCCATTAGTGAAGTTAAGATTTCACTTCTGCCTAGGTTAAGTTCTCTCTTTCAAACTCTGCCTACAGGGATATCAGACGTGGTCTTCAAATAATGGCAGGCTAAAGGTACAAATTTTATTCAGAGCTCCAAGAAATGCAAATTATTTCATGCAATGAATTTCCATAATAAGAAAACCCTCAGAGGATTGCTGTTCCCAAATTTAATATCTGTTATGCAGCATTCCAGATAAAACAAATATTTTGTGTATTTGTTAGCTCTCAACCTCCTACACAGTTATCACTGGAAAGAAAATCTCAGGACACAGAAAAATTGGAAGGGCTTTTATTCCTCTGTACAATGGAATTCCATAGCCCTGATAACAAATCAATTTCTCAGGAAGGTGGTAAGAATTTGGGAGGACTAGCAAAATACACTGTTTTCTTCTCCATTCCCACTGTCCCTCTTCCTTAGCCATCCTTTATTTTATGATGCTGACAAATGGACTCAATTTATATTGTGGAAAAACTGTGATTTATATCAGTTAAGAGAGATGTATAATAATTCTGGGAGCAACAGTTAAATCAAGCAAGAACTATCTTACCATCCTGGTTTCAAACATTTCATTTTTCTTCCCTTCAAGTAGTGAAAGTACAGGCCAGCAGACAATTAACTGCACTTGAAACATTGATACAAGCCTCTGAAAGTATCCAGCTGGCTTCAAAATTATACGAAATACTACCGGTTACATTCACCCATGCTCCCAAGACCTGGCTTACAATTTGGGAATGATCCTGGATCTAATACATATGGTAGAACAATGAATTTCTGCTGTGACCAGGAGCACCTTTTTCTAGTTTGGGTAGATAACTCAATTGCATCCCTCCCTGGACAGGAGATCCCTGACAACATTAGTTCATGTACTGGTAATCTCAAGAATTTGTAATGCTCTCTGCATGGGGCTGCCCTTGAAGACAGTATGGAAACTCCAGTAGGTTCAGAATGTGCCAGTTAGACTAAATTCTGGCACAAGTAAATTTGATCATCTCTCCCAAATTCTGGCTCACTTGCACTGATTCCCTGTTGATTCCCATGTGAGATTCAAAATCCTGATTTTGACATAGGAAGCCCTTGTCTGGGATCTCGATACCTGATGGAACATCTCTCTTGAAGAACAGCTACCTAGTTCACCTGGTAGTCTCAGGCTTTTGCTAATAACAGTGGCCACACCAGGAAAGATGAGAGGTAGTGGGCCTTCTGGCTGTCCTGTCCCCACAGAATGGACTTTCATTGGAGAGACACCACCAGGCTGCCTCCCTCCAATTTTTCTAGAAACTAGTAAAGGCAGAGCTATACAGAAAGGCCTTAAACAGCCTATACCAGGGTTGGCGAACCTATGGCATGGGGGCCAAAGGTGACACTTGGAGCCCTTTCTGTGGGCACCCGACATCGCCCCTTCACAGCCACCTGTATTCAGGTTAAATGGCTGTATTGGCACTTTGAGAAAAATTGGTGGGTTTTGAATCGCAGTTTGGGCACTCGGCCTCTAAAAGGTTTGCCATCACTGGCCATACCCTTATGGTTAATTCATGATCCGTAATCTATGTGCTATACAGTAATACCTCGGATAACAACTGCCCCGGATTATGAATAATTCAGATAACAACTTTTAATTTTCACTCCCCCCTCACAGCCCACAGCCCCAGCCTCCCTCCACATTTCTCTTTAACTGACCTGCGGGGGGAGGCAACATGCAGAAGTGGGCCCGGGGAGGGGGGGAGGAACTGGCACACACTGCCCGCCTCTCGCGCCGCCCAAATGCCTGGCGGAGGAGGAGGAGGAGGAGGAGGAGGAGGAGGAGGAGGAGGAGGAGGAGGAGGAGAGGTGGGATGCCGGGGGGGGTGAAAACACCAGTCGCCGCTTGGCTCTTGCGCCATGCGAATGCCCGGCGGTGGTGGTGGTGGAGGAGGAGGAGGAGGAGGAGATGTGGATGCCGAGGGGGTGAGGGGGAAGTGCCAGCCGCCGCTTGGCTCTCCCGCCGCCCAAACACCCGGCGGTGGTGGCGGCGGCAATGGAGGAGGTGAGGTGGGGGCCGGGGAGTGGGGGGGAGGAAGCACTGGTGGCAGGGGTGGGCGAGGAGGGGCAGGAGTGCACTTTAAAGAGGTCTCGGGGGAGGGGAAACACTTTTTTGGGGCCTTTTTTCTGGACCTCCGGAACGGATTAAAATGGTTTCCCATTCATTTCAATGGGAAACCATGTTTTGGATAACGATTTCTTCGGATAACTATTAACCTCAGGGAACAAATTAAAGTCATTATCCGTGGTACCACTGTACTATATGTCACTATAGTTTGCCTAATTTTGATATGGTTACATTTTTAATTCTGTTTATTGTGGGGTAGGAGTTGGCAGGACTAATACTTTTATTTCATGTTCTCGTGTAAACCACCCAGAGTAGTAGCTTTCACTAAGTTAGCCAGAAATAAATAAAATGAAATGAAATAAACTGAATCCTACTATGCCTGTAAATTAGGTCCCATAATGGTTTGGGAAGGGAATTTGGGAATTATTGTATAAAACAGCAGTCTCTATGGAACAAGACTCCTCTCAGATCAACCTCCCCCAAACTGAAGGAGTGTCCTATTACAGTTCTGTACAGGCAGCATTTCACACCACTTTCTGTCAGTCAGTCCATCATATGAAGTATTTGGCATTTTTGGAAATTTGCAAAGCTTGACTTATATTGTTATGATTGGTTTAAGGACTGTATCAATAAACGGACTGACTGACTGACACCACTCTAAATTACAAGAAAGAAGTCAGTTCAACCTGGAGGAGGAAATGGGGGAAGACTGGTGTGTACTTTCATATGTGGTGTATATGCCCTCTCTTAATCTAGTTGTTCTCGTCTAGAGTTTTTAAAGAAACAGAATTGATCTTGGGGGGCAAAAGTGGAAAAATAAAATGAAAGAATAAAATAAAAATAAAAGAATAATGTCACCAGATCTAGCTATTCTGTCCTGATTTTCAGGCAATAATAAACAGCTAACTCATAAACATTATCTTTGACTCTATGGCAGTGCATTTGGAAATTGTCACACAGTGAAAAGAAACTTGTAATTTATCCTTACGTGTATGAAGAAACAGAAAATGGCATATTGCCCTAATGGAAAAATTAAGACACCAATTTCTTCTTCTAAACAACCACACTCCCAATATGATTTTTTTCAACACATGGTTTTCATTTGTTTGTTTTTTATGTGCATAAGAATGCCAACATTTCCCAACCGCCTTCCATGTTAGTCTTTGGTGTATATTCTAATCTGGTGCAGATTATAATGGCATGAAGATACTGTATCAGATTATGGACTTCTAGTGAAAGACCTGTGCTATTATTTTGTTCTTGTTGTCTTAATGTTCTGTCAAAGATGCAAAAAAGGACGGAAGAAAAGTGGAAAGCATGGATAGTATAATTTTCATCCAGTAATGAGCACCAGTGAGAGCATTAGGGCAGCAGCCATCAAAATTGTCCATAGTACTGTATTTATTGAGTAATGTATTGCACATTGCATAGGTGTGAGGTTGTCCACTTATACTTTGCCTAGAAAAGAGGAATTGCGTATTGCAAAATCACAGCTATAATGTACTCATGTCTGTTCAATTTGCTGTGTAGGAGGTATGTATCAACGAGCAACTTTAAGGTCCATGCATTAAACACCCCTTCAAACAGAGGAACATACTCTGTAAGATGAAATCCTAAGTATTTCCTATGTTAAATTGCTTTAACATTTTTCTTCCAATAAAGTCATTTTAACTTATTCCTCTAAATATACTTTGTCTCTTTATGTGTAATACTTCTTAACTCGACTATGTACCTTTCACGTCTATTAAAGTAAAAACCCTCTGCTAAAATAAAAAGGAGGGAGAGGAAATATTGTTTTATCCATCTATAGTGAGACCAAATCTGATTGCTTTCTACTTTTCCAGCTTACCAGTTAAGGTTTCGATTTATGTCTGTGTCAACCAGTGTTGACTAGAAAGGGGCGTCAACTAGCACAATGGCGGCTCGTGAAACTTCGTGGTTCGTCAGTATCAAGAACCACAAACCATGCTGCTTTTCTTGAATAACGTGCACGCTTCATGTCTCTCTCTAAAAGAAGGGGGCTTCCTTCATGCATTTCCCATCACACGCTCCGACTTTGCAGACCCCAACACCTATCTTACTTGTTCTTCTTTTCCTTCTGCCCGTCCACCACTTTTCCTCAACTGCCACACTGACCACATTAGGCTGGGGCCTATCTCTGCCCCAGTGCTTCCTGGATGGCTTAGGGCAGTGGTTCTCAACCGGTGGATCCCCAGATGTTCCTGGGCAGCAACTCCCAGAAATCCTGGCCAGCTCAGCTAGTGAGGAAGACTTCTGGGCGTTGCAGTCCAGGAGCATCTGGGGACCCACAGGCTGAGAGCCACTGGCTTAGGGTATGGTGTGAAGTGTGGGTATTTGAGAATTTCCTAAAGCTACGTGTGCCACAATACCCTGCGGCTCCCAGGAAATACTAGGGCATGAAATAGGCCCCGACAGCCTACTGTCTGGCACAGTTAGGCAGCGTGGCAGCAGCAGGGAAGGCCCATGAAGGATGGCTTTTTTGGGGGGGATGAAATGAAATACCACTGATAAAAAAAGTTTGTTTTTTCATTTCCTCTCATGAAAGAGCACTTCCCTGAACTGCTCATTAAATGAACCATGAACTGGCCTGTGCTTTTTGGTTCCTGTTTTGTTTTGTGCCCATCTGTAGCGTTGACTGTCTGGTGAGAAATTCTAAATACCCTCTGCTACCATCTGGGAAGAAACTCAGGATAAATCTACACCCGAGTGTTATGTATCTTTGGAGTTGTTTTTGCTTTGCTTTGTTTTCAATTAATGTTTACAATGTGCCTTTCGCATTTATAGAAGCGTTGCAAGGTGTTCTTGGGACTCTGATCAATTTAGGCTATAAATTAGCCAAATAAAGGAAAAAAAAGTCATCTGAATCTGTGGTCTTTGAAGAGATTCCAGACCACTGGACATCCTGGATAAGTGAAAAGTGGAAAATTAGTTCAGAAGAACAACCCAATGGCTAAAATCCAGAGTCACATCTAGGCCCATTGGATCACTGAGAACTTGGTGAGTAAAACCTTGTGTTAGTTCCATTAACTGATTGGGCTGGCTTGCAGTCTGGATTTCAGCTAGTAAAAGAAGAATTCCTGCCTTAACCAAACTCCAAATAATGTTCTTCACTTAGACCTATAGCAAAATCCTCTTGTATTTCATAGTGAAGCCTTTGCTGAAATCCAGCCTTGGTGATACAAAGGAACCACACCATTGCAAATTATCATTCAGCCATTCTATATAGAGTACCTCCTCATCCCAAAATTATAATTTGAGAGACTAGACTTGGACTTTGTACGCGTACATGTGTTTAAGATTTCATTTTATGATCTATCGTTGTCCTTTTGATTAATGTTCTTTCCGACTGAGTTTAGAGGCAGATGTTTCTCTTGTGAATTCATTCTGGAAAATGAAGAGCTCTCTTGAATTACACCAAAAGACCCACATCCTTGTAAACTCAGGGAACAGCCAGATATCTACAGGAAGCAAATAAGCCGAACATGAAAGTATTTGCTGTCTCCTGACACAAGTTTCCCAGGAATTAATCTTCAGAGCCATCCTGGCTCTGACCTTATGGTAGCATGGATCTTGTGATCAGCAGCCAGTGATTGTGCATTGGTCTATTTGTGAAACTTTGAGAAAGGCGCCTAAAGCGCAATTGAGATCACAACACTGGAGAATCCCCAGGACTCTGTAAATGTTATTTGTTATACGTATCAAAAAAATCTCCTACTTACCATCTTCAATGTCTTCTCCAAAGCCTCTGCCATGAACGGAAACATCACTCTCTAATGCTGGAAAATCCACTGCAATGACAAAAGATTCCCCCCCTGTGAAACTCTTCCTCACAGACAAGCAACTATAGACACTCTTCAGAAAATACATCAGCTTAAATGAGCTGGTTTCCCAAGTGCGTTTATAACCAAGACCAGCTTCCATTAATATTTGTGAACATGCCATGGACAGCATGTGCCTCACAGTAACTCTTATTTCATTTTTTTTACCAAGTGGCCAATTTTTAGAGGATATGAGAGGTAGAGCAGATGGGGTTGGGGAGCCAGGATGAAAGTAGATAATTCTGATGGCAACTGAAATATTGTCGTCATAATGGCTATAATTCATTAGTAGCAAGACCACAGGTATTATCTTTCTGACTTTCAACAATGTTCATCATTAGTCACCATTAACAAGGCATCCATTTAGCACATGCAGCATGGCATTATCTGCCATGCATCACAGTAGATTTAAAGAGCAAATTATCCACTTTCAACTTGGGTTCAAGTTGATTTATGGAAATTGCGTATCAATATTATGTATGTATTAACGTGAAAGTCCAAAATAACTGAGTGGGATTGTAAGGGGTAACTATTTTCGAGACTGTATGCAAATCCAAACCCAAATAGGATCCAAACTCTTTCTTATGGAAGGAATCTCTTTAGGTTCTCTGAAATTGATTAAAAATGAGGTCCAGGGAATGTTGCGAATGGTGTCAAGTTCCAACACTGTTGTATGCATTTCTCCCTGGCAAATATGCTTTGAAAAAGCAAGCAGCTGCAAAATAATACATTAGATCTGCATATACCTAATAAATATACACCTGCTTGTAGAAAAGAAACAGTTCTATTTTCCATTTATTTCCTGCCGAATATGTCAGACATTAAATATTCCTCCCTACTCCCCCAGATGCCTATGTGACACTTGTTCTCTCAGTACTTTATGGCTGAAAGCTGAGGGCCAAAGGGAAACATGATGTTTGTGGTTCTGGCTGTTATCAATGCAGAATGGACTGAGCTGGGTGGTCCAGATGTAAACACCAAGAGTGAAGGGGCCTAAACATCTCCTTCTACGCCTATTTGTCATTTTCCTGCAAACGCCTCCCCCCTCAAATGCCCAGATTCCACATTCCTTGCCAGATTTGCTTTTGTTGTTTAAAATGCCCCCCCCCCAGCCCACAGCTTTAGTTCATTTTCTCAAACTGGCCATGATGGCTTGTTTGGACTTGCATTTTTTTCTGTCTCAACTTGAAACGTTTAAAAAGCAAAAGCAAAAAGCAAAGTGTTCTACTTATATACCACCCCATACCACTTCAAGTAGTCTCTGGGCAGTTTACACTTTTTAATTACAGTATGTATGCAGGCTACACATTCCCCCCCCCGCAAGCTGGGTACTCATTTTATCGACCTCGAAAGGATGGAAGGATGAGACAACCGTGAGCCAGCTACCTGGGATCGAAACCCAGGTTGTGAGCACAGTTTTATCTGTAGTTCAGGCATTGAACCACTGCACCACGGGGCTCTAAGATGAAGACGAACATATCCTGGTAGCATCCATGCTGTGGTTGTTTTCAAATGCAGAGGTCCAAATGCAGAGGTGAAATTCTCCCATGTCACACACACAAATGAGAGCCAGGGCCAAAAATGGCTGAACCTCTACATGTTCATGACTCAAACAAAGAAATGGAATTTTTTGGAATTCATCCTCAGTTCTTTTGGGTTCAGTACCAAAACAAACAAGGCCCACAACATCATAGAGAGAGGGGGGCGCATGATCACCCAGTGCATAAATATGGGCTTTGTATGGAGAAGGTCCCTGAGGGTCCAGTCCTAGCATCTCCTCCGGGGACGGCTAGAAAACCTCCCGCTCAGACTTTCGGACAGCTGCCGCCCTTGGTTGTTGACAACACCGAGCTGGATGGAGCAAGGATTTCACTTAATGTAAGACAGACTTCCAAGTTCCCGTCCCTATCAGTCTAGAGAAATGCATTCTGCTGTTCAGCGTCTTTCGCACAAGCTGAGATGCCAAACAAACAACAAAACAATCAGCCGACAATTTGTAAGACCAATGAAGTGAAACGTGAATGTGTGCCTGACAAGCATTGCACAAACAAATGCCTCGCTAGCAATGGGGGTGATGTAACATCCAGGAATTACAAGCAATTATTAAAACTACAGATGTACTTGCCATGAGAAAAACTAGACATGAACTGCTCGCAGAAATGTATCAGGGACCCTGCTGGCGGAACGTGTGCCAACTAAATCTGTCTCTATGAAAAACAAACATTTTGATAATCGAGAGGGAGTAATTCAGCAGCTTGCAGGGATCAGATTTTCCAGGGCCTCGCCAGGCAGTGAGAAGGCTTCCCACTGTCCAAAGCTTAGCTCAAATGTCACCCACCGACCCTCCCAGCCATGGGTGATGTTTCATCTTGCCATTTAGGCACCAATCCTTACCTTCATCTCTTCCGGACCGATGCCCCACCACACTGCCTGCGGCAGGTTACTTTTGCCATGTCCCTGTGTGCCAACAAACACCGGAACAGTACAGCAGTCTCAGTGATGTCATTTTTGCCTCCAGAGACAGTTCAGGCTTGATTTGATGAAGGACCCACTTTTTCATTTATCTGGCAGTCCAGGTTACTCGCAAAGCTGTCACCCCCAGCACCAAATTTCAAATGATTCACTTTTTTTTCCTGGCAGCTTCCTTCACTACCCAGCTTCCACACCAGTGAAATATGGGAATACACCAGTGTGGATATTTGTCTTGGTCTCCAGTGACACACTTGATCTCTTCTCATTGTTTGATGGATGTCCCTTCAAGGCTCCAGTAGGATATCTGCCATATGATCTCGAGCACCAATTCCTTTACAGAACCCTACCCCTACCCCTAGCAATATATATTTGACTCATCCTTTTCTAGTGATTGAGGGAGGCAATCTAGACAAGTTCCTTCTTGCTACAGGCCACTACAAAGCTTTCTCTCTCTCTCTCTCTCTCTCTCTCTCTCTCTCTGTGTGTGTGTGTGTGTGTGTATGAGAGAGAGAGAGAGAGAGAGAGAGTTGGGTCAGTCTCAGAGAAAAATGTTTTTTTATGAGTGGTTTTGAGCATTTTTCTAAAACACGAGGTGTTGGAAAAGATGATAACTACTGCAGTACCTTCTTAATGGGGGCGTGGTGGCTCAGTGGACTAAGGCTCTGAAAACTGTTGGCTGCAAAGTCAGCAGCTTGGTGGTTCGAATCCCAGGTGCCATGGAGTGGAGTGAGCTCCCGCTGATAACCCCAGCTCCTGCCAACCTAGCAGCTCAAAAGCATGTAAATGCTAGTAGATAAATAGGTACCGCCATAAAAAGCGGGAAGGTAAAACAGTGTTTCCTTGCAGCCATGCCAGCCACGTGGCCATGGACTTGCACAACACTGGCTCTTCGGCTTAAATATGGAGATGAGCACCGCTCCTAGAGTTGGACATGTCTGGCACACATGTGCAGGGGGAATATTTACCTTTACCTAACACTTCCTACTTGTTGGCAGTAAGAAAGGCATAGATAACTTCATGTTAGAAACAACCACTAACACTGTTAAGTTTGGTCTGGGATGTTCATTTGATTTGTCATCCAGCTAATTTTAAGTTGGCAGAATTTTTAAAATCTCTTATTTGTATTTTTAAGTATTTGTATTTTTAAAAAACCCAATTGGACATTACTGACTCACGGTACTACTCATTACTCATGAGTAAAGAATAAGAAATCACACAGGCCACAAGCACTAATGCAATAGCTTTTGCAACAGTATTTCCAAGCTTAGAAGGAATGAGGTCTTGCTCTCAATTCATAGCCACACTTCTTTTTCTAAAAAAGGAAGTTAGCATTTCTCAGAGAAATATACCGAGGGAGATAATAGAAATCCTACTTCTAGCCAGCTAAGGTAGAGAGATGCAGAGAGCCATGGCTGCTCCCTCATATCTCAAGAATAGAAACAAGATACAGTACCCTACCATCCTCTCCAGAAAAGATCAAAGGAGAAATATACTGCACCAAGAAATGGAAGTGACATCATCAACTCTAGGAATATCAGTCTAAATTAAGGAGGGTCAGCATACGCAGAGGAAATAAAGGACAGTCCAGGAAATCCACATACAGTATGTCCTTCTCCACTGCATGCAAAGAGGTGCCCCTGACTCAGCTCAATTGCACCTGAGTCCTCTGAAGCATTTCAGGGACACGAACGTCACGGCCTCGTCTATAAGGGGAGTGACTGGAAGAATGGACCAAGGTGGAGCCACAGATCAGAGACAAAGGCCTTCAGTTCAATCCCAGCGACCAAACACATTGCCACGGTTCTAGTGAATGACAGAATGACTGAAGAAATTTCCAAAAGCCAGGTTATGGAGCAAGGATGCCCCTCTCTCTCCAATCATATTTAATTTGGTTATGGAACTCTTGGTAAATGCCATTAGAGCAAATCATTTAATAAAGGCTATAGGTCAAAAGGGCAAATTGTAAGTTTAACCTATCGGAGGATGACACATTACTAGCAATAAAGGATCCACAGGGAGCTATGAATCACGTAAATTTTATTTGTCATCTTTGGGGGACATAACTGCTGTACAAATAAACTGTAATAAATCTGAAATGATGTTAATTGTAGTAAGGAGTAGAAAATACGGATAAAAGAAAGACCTGGTATTAAGATAATGGATAGTATAAAATACGACATGATCTTCTACTTTTTTCTTAGAGTCTGTCCCATTTGGTGGTAGGGTCTGCTAGTATAAAATCCTACAGGATATATCACATAAAGGATTTACAAGATTTTAAAAAGAAGAACTGCAAAAATGACATTAAAAGTAAGTAAGTAAGTAAGTAAGTAAGTAAGTAAGTAAGGTGGGATGGAAGGAAGGAAGGAATTAAGGAAGGAAGGCTGAGCTATCCTAGTTTGGGTGAACCACATTGCATAAAATGAAAACCACAGATTTACTACTACTACTACTACTACTACTACTACTACTACTACTACTACTACTACTATGGGCATTAGTCATTCAAGAAAGAAACAAAAATATAAATTAATGAAAGGGATAGCAACTAGGATTTGTAAGATGGGGCGGAAATTACGTACTGAGAATTTTTAAAAGTAACATGGAAAAGAGATATGGTTACTGGAATAAGTATTTATTTATTTATTTATTTATTTATTTATTTATTTATTTATTTATTTCCCCATTAGTGCCAAAGCACTATTCTGGGCAGTTCTTATAATTTATGACTGGATTATATCTTTTGGGGGGGGGGAGAGAGATATTTCTCAGTTTTATAACACTACTCTTTCAGGGAACTCAAATCTTGTGTTATGTGCTACAGTCAACAAACAATGCGACCAATAACAGACAAAGCTAATCTGCTGAGTGATGACTGAGGCAAGCTTCTGTTAGACAATTTTATCTCTTAAGGGTGCACAACTTCTAGATAGGGAATCAAGGTCTGGTCTAGTGAGGTCTCTACACAACTGCTTAAGGATTGACTATAATGGCAGCTGTGGAAGGATGATGGATAATAAAATTTTACTCCTGTTGCTGCCCTGAAAATTGTAGATGGCAACTATTATGTTCTGATCAAGGAACGTCAGAAAGCATTACACTGTTAAGCACAAGAGACATTTCTCCTTCGTCATGGAGCAGCATCAAAATGTAAGCAGTGTCACCACTGTGGTGGAAAATAATGTTACAGAAACAGAGGGGCAGCACAATTAAGAACATTCTTCACAGATAGTATCTTCACAGACCTCATAGCTTCACAGGGAATTTCCATATTAAATGCGATGGTATGGGGGGCACTCCCCCCAAAGGGGAACATCATCTTCTGGCTTTAGACACTCCAATTCGTTTTTTTAAAAGGAGATGCAGAGATTGAACAAGTGCTGGAATCTGCAGTCTGGAGCCAAGTCCAGAGACCCCCAGCAATGTTAGAGAGAATGCAGAGAATCCCTTGTGGGAAACAGTTTTGTCCAGCTTAGTCACAGCTGGAATCAGAACGGGGAGAACTGCTTTTTTTCTTGACTACCGCCAGCAACATCAACAACAAAATAACTCACCAATTCCTGCCAAAAGGAAGGAAGGAAGGAAGGAAGGAAGGAAGGAAGAAAGAAAGAAAGAAAGAAAGAAAGAAAGAAAGAAAGAAAGAAAGAAAGAAAGAAAGAAAGAAAGAAAGAAAGAAAGAAAGAAAGAAAGAAAGAAAGAGTTCTATAACATTTCCAGAAAGTAATTATTTGAACAGTGAGAGTGGACTTCCCAACCCATATCAGACCCAGATATGCTTCCAGAGCTGAAAGGGAGCCAGGGTGCCTCTGAATCAAAGATATAAACAGCTTTACTGAGTGGTCGGGTGGTGGGATCCAAGAGTGGGGGCTGACGTACTATTTTTAAACCAAGAAACAAATAGTGGAATTCATTCTCAGGACCTCACAGGTTCCACAAGAATGGGATCAGCTGTGGGAGCATGTTCTTTCCAAAGTTGGCATTTTCTGTTTCCAGGGGAGTACATTTAATGTTCCCATTCCAACCAGTAGGACTGGAAAGCACATCGCTTTGCGTGGATTATTGCTTCATCCCCATGACTTTTCTTCCAGGTGTGCGTGCAACCTTCTGTGTGCATGGCGTGCTTACACATGACACTCCCGGGCGCTTCCTCCAATGCCAGCACTGTCAACACAGCACGTCTAGGCTTGGTCCAGCTGAAACAATGCCAAGCCCGCAAGTGCTGGCAACGTTCTGACTGACCCAACACGGGCCAGCTCGAATGATGACGACGGGGTTTGGGGAGTTTCCCTCTCAGGACTGCTCCTTCTTGCAGTCCAGAGGAGGAAGAGAGGAGGAAGCTCTACTGGAAGGAAGCCTGCATAACCTTGGCACACTGAGGAAGAAGATGGCCGCGATAAATACTCTCTGCAGTGTTTGTATTTGCCAAGGGCCAAAGGCTTGCACTCTGGGAATTCATGCTTAAAGTACTGTACATTATGAAGGAAGGAGCAAATAGAAAGAAAATTACATCCTGGCCTTGTGGCCAGGAAGGGCCCAAACAGCTGAGCTGCCTTCCCAGCTAAGGTCCAAGCAAGCTGGGTGATGCAGGAGGGTCCTTCCAGTCTTACTTCCCTATTCGGGAAACAGGGAGTACAGGATAACTACGCCACAGGATTACGCTGAGGATCGATGCGATTTAAAAGTAAACAAACCAACACAACCCTGTAGAACAGAGGACAAACAAAAGGTCAAATAGTGATGGGAAAGAGAGAAAAGGACTGCTCTTCATGTTATTGTGTTGCAGAGCAAATCAATATTCTGCAAGACATTCTAAAAATAGATGCAGCCCAAACAAATTTTATAACTTTGAAACTGGGCTACTTGCTCACTCAATACTCTCCTGACATACACTCAAACTGAGGGCTGGGAGAGTAAGAACAGACAAAAGAGAATATTTTTTTTCACCCAGCGCATTGTTAGTCTGTGGAACTCCCTGCCACAGGATGTGGTGATGTCATCTGGTCTGGACGCCTTCAAAAGGGGACTGGACAGATTCCTGGAGGAAAAGTCCATCACAGGTTACAAACCATGATGGAGATATGTAATCTTCAGCCTTAAAACCAGGGTACTTCAAGGGCCAGATGCAGGGGAGTGGTATCAGGAGACAGATATCTAGTCTCATGCACTCCCAGACACATCTGGTGAGGCGACTGTGAGATACAGGAAGCTGGACTAGATGGGCCTTTAGCCTGATCCAGCATGGCTCTTCTTATGTTCTTATGACATACAAAGAGATAAGCCAATACAGTAATACATTGGTTTAAGAGTAACTTGGTTTAAGAGTGTTTTGCAAGACAAGCAAGCATTTCTTGTAAATTTTGCCTTGATCAACAAGCAGTGGAGCAGGTCACATGATCAGAATTGAGCCAATTGCTGGATTGTGGGTGATTGTCTGAAACTTTCTTTTCAGGCAGACTCCAAAACAGAGGGAGGAGAGAGGAATAGAGGTCTCCCTTGCACCACACAGGAAGGTTTTCAAAGGGGTATGCAGGTTAGGGTTTTATTTTTTTATATTTATATTTTATTTAATTAGTTTTCAACATCCTTTCTTATCTTTTCAAACCATTTCTAGTCATGGGGAAGCTAGTCAAGTGGGTATAGGGCTACAAACTGCATTTTATTTTTGTCACCCTAAAAACACAGAGAAAAATCCAGTTGTTAGTCCCAAGCAGAGCCGATTTTGCAGCCAGGTCCGTAAACCATGGTGTGGACGTGGACTTCTAAGCCCACCTCTTTAGTGAGGTTTGGCATTTTTGTGTACAGTGTGTGGTCTATGGGACCCTAAAACGAATCATGTGAGTTTCCATTATTTCTTATGGGGAAATTTGCTTTGCTATAAGAGTGTTTTGGTTTATAAGCATGCATCCGGAACAAATAATGCTCTTAAAGCAAGATATTACTGTACAGGAAAGCATTATCTAGAGAGTCAAGATAGAACATTCCTCCTCTTCTTTTCTCACTTATAGTCCCTTTCTTACAGCTGCTTCTGAGTTTCAACCTTTGATATAAACTGGCAGCCTAATGAAGGTTGTGGAGCTTGCAAGGTCTAACAACTGATTTCATTTGACCCCCTCAACTCCATTATTCCCTTTGAATTTAACTGTAATTTTCACAGTAGAAAGGTGTGTGTGTGTGTGTGTGTGTGTGTGTGTGTGTGTGTGTGTGTGTGTGTGTGTGTGTGTGTGTGTGTGTGTGTGAGAGAGAGAGAGAGAGAGAGAGAGAGAGAGAGAGAGAGAGAGAGAGAGAGTACAGTATAAAATTCTGTGCTATCTATTCTTATTCAAAGTGTTGGAAGTGATTTGATCTTGAATGGTCAATTAAAGCCTGTTAGTTTTGCAAAACAAAACAAAACAAAACAAAACAAAACAAAACAAAACAAGCCCCAACATCAAGCCCCTGCTTCTTATGGAGATGGAAACTGGTAGAACTGATTTGTTAGTTTAGATTGTTAGTTTAGATCCATCTGTCTTTTTGAATTCTTCTTGGAAACACAAAACAGTTACAGGAATCATTGTGATGGGCATCTGGATATCTAAATGACCCAATGCTGTTGCCAAGACAAGGCAGCCGAATAGATATAGAATAGATCATCTATCAAATTTTAATTACTCTCTAGCACAGAGCTTCATTTGTGCAAGGAAAAAAAAAACGCCCAACCAGTTGGTCCAACTGGGCTAGGTATGACCTGCCCATAAAATCTCCACACATAACAAATACACTGAGATAGTCCTGAAGAAAATTTCACAAAGAAGGCCACAACAGGTTTAAAAGGGACAGACTTAACATCTGTTCTGTGGGCAGACACATTTTGATTGCCCAGAACGCTGTGCTACGCAAATAGGTTGGAAGACTCAGAAGCTATGTTTCTGTAAGGGGGTGAAACAGTGTTACAGTATTTAAAAACAAACAAACAAGAATCACAATTCAAAAGCCCTTTGCCCCAATGTCCCCAAATTTAGCACAGAGGAAATCTGCTATACCCATGCCTGATTTCATGCTGATTCAAGGTCCAGTTTCATAGTTATAATGTTTTGTTTTGGGACTTTTTTTGTATTGCCTTATGGAATGTGGAATACTGGTCATGCACAATATATTAGTGGCCTGCTGGGCACTGATAATTTCCTCTCCCTCTTAAGACCATAAGACCAGAGGCCTACTACTAAGTTGCTGACCCTGCTTCTGCCAACCTAGCCCAAAGCTCACACTCTGTGAGCCTTCTGGTTCGTTTGAGGAACAACGAGTGCCCTTTTGAGGACTGAGGCATGCTGACTTTGACACAGTGACTTTGCTCTCCATTCTTCTCTGCCATTTCTTGTGGGAAGTGGCAGGCAACTTAGAAGAGTATCACATAATCAATGTTTTCTAAAGAAAATTCACTCTCCAGGCCTTAAAGGAAGGGGGGAAAAATACTCCGGGGAACATTTGTATAAAGAGAACATTTATACAAAAAGCTATTTGCTCTGCTAGCAATTTTCTCTATTCCCTTTGCTAATATTGCTGGTACTTGCATTTGATCAAAGGTTTTATCCCCCACAATCCCGTTTCCTTTCCCAGTTCAGTTCTGTAGTGAAGCCATAATCCTATTTAGTGGGGGACTGCTTGGGGAATCAGGAAGAAGCCCTTGTGAAGTACGCTTAGGAATTCGGTTCCATTTCAAATAAGCAACTCTGGCGGTTTTACAATTGCTATTGACTTCTTTTTTAAAAAAAATATTCCCCACTTACCGTTGAGACATGTTGGGCCCATCAGCCAGAAGTGGGGAGAAAAATATTTCTTAGGACTGCAATGCTTAGAATTGCCCACGCAGCCATGATTTGTGGGACATGCTGATCGTGAGCTGGGTCGGGGGCCTGAGAGTTATGTTCGCAAAGAATAGCATCCACTAGCATTGCCTTCTGCAGGGTGACGGCTGTGGGTCCCAGCGATATTCTGTAACTCACAGCCTCTCTGTAGCTCTTCTCTTTGCCGGCACAGCTATTATGTTTATGTGCCATCAGGACCCTCCCAATTAATGGTAGGCAGCCCTACTGGTGTTTTTAAGGTACAGTAGACCCTCGTATAACAAACGGTTTGTATAACATAAAATCTGTACAACATGAATAATTCCAGAGATAGGGGAAATGTGCTTAACAGCATTGTCTATGGGGCGAATCTGTACAACATAAAAGTGGTCACGATTAGGGGGATTAGCCTCTTTTCAAGGCATTCCTATGGGAAATTTGTATAAAGGAAAATTTGCTCAAAAGAATCTCATTTGGAATAAATTAATTCCTTTATACATGGTACCACTGTATTTGAGACATGTGCTATTGCTGGTCCCAACAGTGAGTTCTTACGGCTGAGCAGGGATTTGAATCCAGGTCTCTTGAGCCTCAGCCTGATACTCTATCCACTATGCCACGCTGCCTTTGTCACAATTTTCAGTTCCTACACATTTCATATTATGTATTTGCAGGCTGGCTGGCATCACGCAGCACATCTGTGGGTAAACCAGGGCCAAGACACTAAGAACGGAAAGCAATGTTAAATCTGATCTCTGGAGAGTGGAAGCAAGGAACAAGGGGTCCCTCTAGGTCAGAATACAATTACCTTGTGAGGCACACATTTCCAGTTTCTGTTTTATGGCGGAGTTTCTTTTTTTAAAGTGCTGTATTCTCTCAGCATGATCCAGAAGCCAGTACAGCCAGAGTACTTGCATATAAAGCCAGTTTAATCCCACTGGCTTCAGTGTAACTGACAGAGCAATTTATAACACAGCCAGAAGGAGCTATACGCACACCAGTAGCCTCCGCAAAGCTGTCTGCACAAGTCCAGAGTGATTCACAAGTTGATAGAGGTGTCACACAATCTAACAACACACTGCACTACACGGAGACGTGATTTTACACGTAGGGGCATTTTGGCCTTGGTTCCTTCCTTAATCTGGAGGCTTCTGGGAGTTACAACAGTTTCAAGTTGTCGTAAATTGCCCAGAGGACCTTCTTTGGGGTTTTGCAGATGTGAATCAGGTTTTTAATGGCTTTGCCACCCCGATGTTCAGTCATAATGGATTTAAAGGAACGGCTAAAGGAGATCTCGCATCTCCCCTTTTAGGGATGCTGTTCCAAGGGAAATGAAAGCTCTCTGAAATTCCAAAGCACCCCAGAAGGAGTGTGACATGCAGTGTTTTTTCCCCCCCTCCTGACAACAGACAGATTTTAGAAGTGGTTGAATCACAGCTGTGGTGTGTGCTTCGACCAGCCAAGGCATATCCTTGAAGTGAATGCTAGCAAGGAAATGGGTGGCTGTTGGTTATTCCAGCATTTCTTCCATCACTGGATGGATAATTTATAAACTCTGAAGGAAAGTTGTAGTTTTAACTGTTGTTGTGCGAGCACACCTCTAGTTTCGCAGTCTGTTCAATATCATTTTCCTTTCCTGGAACTGGAATCATCTACCCGACCAGCATAGGCTGCAGCTGGGTATTGTAGGGACCATCCTTCTGACTTCAGGCTAGTATTGTACAGGATAATGGAGGCAACTGAAGGACGGGAGAGAAGGAGAAAGAAGGTGAATGGCTCTCCTTACTGGTAGCTGTTGTGAGTTTTTCGGGCTGTTTGGGTGCGTTCTGGAAGTTTTTCTTCCTGCCGTTTCGCCAGACTCTGTGGCTGGCATCTCCAAAGGGCAAGAAGCTCAGGAACTAGGAGTTCTCTCTGCGCTCTGGGGTATAGAGTGAGTGAGACTGTGGGCTTTTAAAGTTGTGGGAAACAGGAAGCTTGTCCTATTAAGGAGAATATGTGTCAGTCATTGTATTGTGATGGAGGGATTAAGAAGATTCACTGCAATCAGGAGTGGCAGCAATCCTTCTCTGTAGTTCATGGGTGTTGTTAGCTGTTCTATTGTGTGAACTGATGACCGGTGCTTGTGGCTGGGTGGGAATCTTTGAACTTTGATCTTTTGCAGGCTGTAGTTTTCAGTACTGGAAGCCAGGCTCTGTTGATTTTTAGACTTTCTTCTTTTTGTTGGAACTGTGCTTATGTTTGTGGATTTCAATGGTTTCCCTCTGTAGTCTGACATAGTGATTGGTAGTGTTGCCCAGTACCTCTGTGTCCTGGAAGAGGATTTCATGTCCAGTTTGTTTCAGGGTGTTTTCAGCTACTGCTGATTTTTCTGGTTGTTTTCGTCTGCAGTGTCGTTCATGTTCTTTGATTCTAGTCTGGATGCTGCGCTTTGTGATCCCTATATATGTCTGGCCACAACGACAAGGTATCCAGTATACTCCTGCAGTGGCGAGTGGGTTCCTTTTGTCCTTTGCTGATCATAGCATCTGTTGTATATTTGTGGTGGTTCTAAATAATGTTTATAGGTTGTGCTTTTTCAACATTTTGTCCATGTGGTCTATGACTCTTTTTATGTATGGCAGAAATACTTTGTTTGTTGGGGGCTCTTTTTCTTCTTCAATTTGGTGGTGGTGGGTTGTTAACTCTCTTGATTTCATTCTTAGAATAGACATTTGCCTGTTTGGCC
The DNA here is from genome assembly GCA_037367245.1 of Phrynocephalus guinanensis. NCBI lineage: Eukaryota > Metazoa > Chordata > Lepidosauria > Squamata > Agamidae > Phrynocephalus > Phrynocephalus guinanensis. The sequence continues at coordinate 17,956,436 of CM074732.1, forward strand.
CAATTCAGGTGGCTGAGTTCAGAGTTGAGGAATTTAGCTTCACAGTTTCAGTTTGAGCTGTCTACAAGTGTTTTGATTATGCCTCTTTTTGTTGTGGGTGGTGGTTGGAATTTTTATGTAGGTACTGGTCTGTGTGGGTGAGTTTTCTGCAGACCTTGTGTCCTAATTGAGGTCTGGTTTGCGTATGACCATGACATCTAAGAATGGGAGTTTAGCCTCTATTTCTTTAACCATGGTGAATTGTATATTTGGGTGGATACTGTTGAGGTAGTTTAGAAATTCTTCCAGTTTTTCTTCACCGTGGCTCCAAATTACAAATGTGTCATCCACGTATCGGAACCAAACGGTGGGTGCAAAGGGTGCCACATGCAGAGCTCGTTTTTCGAAATGTTCCATGTAGAAGTTTGCTATTACCGGGCTGAGGGGGGCTCCCCATGGCTCTCCTTATTCTCCGACTCTTCCCTTTTAAAAAGCAGTCAAAGAGTAATTTGGCTTTTGAGCAGAGGAGGAGACCTGGGGAAAAGCAGGACACTCTCCTACAAGACACCCACAGTTCTCCCAGAGGTATGCTTTCCTTCCAAAGCTGCTATTAGGGACAAGGCAGGGGAGACTCACATGCAGATAAGTACAGTAACTGCATTTCCTCTCCAGGACTAATAACAGTTTGAGACTATCCTTTCTCTGGCCAAAATGTCTAAGCCTTCCAAAAACTCAGGTCTAGTTTGTGCCATGGTCTGCAAGGATTTGTTTTCAGTGCCAAGCCTGAGTGAAAGCATTTCATAGACATAAAATGAGGTGCTGAACTCAGCAAGCCTCTTCCCCTCCTTGAACCATGACCACAAATAATGGTTGGACAAGCCCACATGCTGCTCCCACAACTGGAGCCTTCTCCCATGGGATTCAACCAATGAAACCATAGTGCGACTGCCCTTGTCTGCCATGTAGGTGGGTTTCTCTGTGTGAGAGTGTGCACATGTCCACACATGCAGACTTTTAAATCCTGGGATTAATCACAACCAGTTTGCTGCCTCCAGTTTAAATGCAGAGGAGAAGATGGGGAGTAGGCATTTTTCTTCTCTAGTGAGGTGCTACTGCCCTTCTTTGGAGCAGAAGCCAAAAACTCAGTGTGGTTGGCAAATGGAGTCCGTTGTGGTCCTATGCCATAGTCAGGACTCTTCCTGAGTTTCGTGGCTGTCTGTCTTGGCCACGCTCAACAACGACGTTGACTTCTAACTAACTCCTACAAGCACTTCATTTGCCATGATGGGGCTGGCTTAATGCAGTTCATTCTGCCCTTTGTGCTTGTTGGATTAGTCTCGGCTCCAGCAGAATGAGGAGCACGGCTATGCAAGTTGGACAGAATGTGTCAGACAAAGGTGATAAGTCTCCCGAGTCCAGTATTCTGGCACTGGTCTCTGAACAGCCTGGGGTTAATCATGTAAAATATTCTGGGGCCAAACAGTTAATGTAGACAGCACCAAACAGAGGCAGCTATAAAGGAGGTTGACAGTGATACCCTTGAGAAGCCATCAGCGACTCCTAAGGGCAGACACACTTAAAAACAAGAAGAACAAATGCACACAAACATGTATATATATCTCACAACCTCTAACATTTCAGCAGAAAAGCACTGAGAAGGTAAGAAGCTGCCATAATATTCTGAGACGTCTGCTATGAGAGCTGTTTAATCCATGCAATTACTATTAATATAATATACTAGGTGTTCTAGAGATTAATGGTGTGCAGCAGGATGATTTACCCGCACAGCCTTAAACCAAAGACTCCTGCATTGGCAGAGGAATGGAATGAGGAAGCATTTGGCAACCACCTGACACTAGAAGTGCAAGAAACTCTCTCATCATTTCCTAGGAGAATCCTGCAGACGAAGAAGAAGATGCAGGAAATAATCCTGCATTAAGAGGCAAAAGAAAAAAGCTAAAGCACTGCAACACTTACAAACATAACCTCTGCAACTTACATATATTGTTTTTATTTCTTATATAGGGAAGACAAGGGAACATACACACACACACACACACACACACACACACACACACACAGAGAGAGAGAGAGAGAGAGAGAGAGAGAGAGAGAGAGAGAGAGAGAGAGAGAGAGAGAGAGAGAGAGAGAGCTGTGAGGTAGTAGGATTGTAATTATGTTCGGATTTTGTGTTTGAAGGCAAACATAAAAGTAAAAATAAAAAGAACATCTCAGAAGTGTTCTCCCCAGTAGTTCAGGGTTGGAGATTTGCACTATTTATTTATTTATTTATTTATTTATTTATTTATTTATTTATTTATTTATTTATTGCATTTCAATGCAGTTTTGCAAATAATTGCAGCAGAAGTTGGTTCCCACACAGATATCTTGCATTTTAAACAAACAAAAAAGAATAAAAAAGTTTTTAATATAAAAGATCACTACCTTTTTTGTTTTTTTGCTAACGTGCTGATGATGATAGATTTTTTTTATTTTTTATTTTTATTTTTTGCTGCTGCTGTTGTCTTTCCAGAAGCAGGCAAAGACCTTCCTCTTTGGACAAGCTTTCCCTGAATGAGGGACTTCCTTCTATGTAACTTTATATGGATTACCATACATGATTGCATGGCCTGATTTCATAAGAACAGTGTTTTCCATGTTACTCTCCAGCACTCATAATGGATTTTTCTTTTTGCATGCTCTTTGTAACTCTACTGTCACCTTTTAATGTTCTAACATGCCTCTTCTAACTCCCTGTTCTTAACCTGACTATGTCTTAAAATGTTCTGGACTGTATATTGTCCCTCATTATTGTAAGCCACCTTGGGTCCTTTTCCAAGGAGAAAGGTGGGGTAAAAATATTCAAACTAAACTAAAATAAAAAATTGTACAGGAATGAAACATCTCAGAGTGGTTGACCTTCTTCCCAATGGTGTGTCAGAACGTGTATCAGTTTTGTCATAGATGAGGAAATTTGCAAGTATTCACCTTGCAAAGGAAGGGTAGGAGGGAGAAAAGGCAAGAAAGGAAGGGGGTGCCTACATTTTAACAGTCTGGCAAACTCCTGGGCATCTGTAAATATGCTGGGTTCTTTTCACTCACATTTGACTACTGCCATCTTACTAGAATATAGTAGGCCCAGTTCTTCAGCTGGCAGGGTTCTTGCGCTATCAACATCATTATAGAAAGCAGACATTCAACAGGAAAAGCTCTCTAGGCATCCTGTTGTTTAAAAGAAAGAGAAATACAGTGGCACCTTGTATAAAGGAATTAATTCATTCCAAATGAAATTATGTTAAGCAAATTTTCCTTTATACAAGTTTCCCATAGGAATGCATTGAAAACGGAGTGATCCTTAATCACAACCATTTTTATGCTGTACAGATTCGCCCCACAGACGATTATGTTAAGCAAATTTCCCCTATCTCCGGAATGTTTTATGTTGTACAAATTTTATGTTATACAAACTGTTTGTTATACAAGGGTCCACTGTAGTGGTAACCCCAACAATTCATCCGCTGAAATCATGCATGTTACGGAGATATTAAAGTCATAGAAGACCTGGCTGCCAGAAAGGATAGTCTTTCTGCTGTGACCACTTGTGGATAGCTTGTCAACTTGTCAGTGTTAACCTCTGTCACACCTTAGATCAGGCTTCTGACAAAGTTAGCAGGGTTCAACACTTAAACATAAAGAACAGACAAAAGTGTTCGAATGCACCCTTCAACATTTGTATTAATGATTTGGGTGAGGAAGTGCCGGGAATACTTATCCAATGCGCAGATGGCAGAAAGCTGGGTGAAATAGCTAATACCTTGGAAGACAGGAACAACATTCAAAAAATATCTTGGTAGGCTTAAGCAGCAGACTGAAGAAAGCAGAATGAAATGTAACAGGAATGAGTGTGAAGTTCACCACCTGGAGAGATGAAACCCTGGATGCACAGTTAGAAGATGGGGGATACTTTGCTCAGTAATACCGTTGGGGTTCCCCCCAATTTTGTTCCCAGTGTGTGTGGTTAATGCATGGTTAATGCACTCTTGTACTGCTTTGGAGTGTGTTGACCACATAGAGGCAAATTGTGAAGTTGCATTTTTGTTTCACACATACTTCCAAGGCCGCACAACCTATCTAAATATTTCAATGTTTCCGTTATTGTGTACTGTATCTGTAAACTTCAGCAACATAGCAAGGAAGCCAGTCTGAACTGGTTTCATGAATAGCCTCACTCGGTAGTTATTTTAGCCTAACTGCCTCCATTCTTCATTGTCCTAATTGCCTGTTTCAAGTTGCTTCTAAGGGACATAGATCAATAATGGGACCTGGAAGATCGGGGGAGTGCCCAGCACTTGTAAGACCCAAAGTTGGTGGTCCCCCATCACCTCCCTCCTTATGAGATGAGGTAACGTGTTCTTTTGAAGGGTAGGGGTGGAGAAATGAGGAATGATTGGGTCAAGTGTATTATGACCAGAATGATGCTTTACTCTCATGTAACTATATAATACAGTGGTACCTCTTAAGACAAAGAGAACTCATAGGAAGAACAACATTCTGGGAATAGGCATGCCTCACATAACAAAAAAAATTCCCTATGGGATGCTGCACTAGACAAAATACTATTCTGCATATACCCAGGAAAAAAACCCGGTTATTTTTGTCTTTATTCTAGCCTCTGGAACGGATTGATCTGTTCCCAATGCACTCCTATGGGAAACTGCATTTCGTAGGACAAAATTTTTGTAAAACAAAGCAACCCATAGCCTCCGAAACAGATTAATCCATTTTCAATGCATTGCTATGGGAAACTGTGTTTCGTAAGACAAAATTTTCTTACAATAAGTTGACCCACAAAATGAATTAAATTCGTTTTAAGAGGTACCATTGTATGCTGTTCTACACTATGGCCTTTGCTGGCATTTCCTAGCCCCTCTGGAGAAGTGTCAGTCCGTTGATTTTCTTCAGCTGAGTAAAATAACGTACTTACTTTACTTTGATCTCCCTTTGCAATTTGCTTAATTGGGTAACTAAGGTAATTGCAAGGCGAAAAGGAACACCTTAGCTGGGACCCTACAATACTACGAGTGAGAAGGATCTTGGAATTGTAGATCACAAGCTGAATATGAGCCATCAAGTGTGATGTGGTTGCAAAAAAAGACAAATGCAATTTTAGGAGGTACAGTGGAACCTTGACTTACATGCTGCTTGACTTGCAGCATATTTTACTTGCAGCAAGAAGGGGCCTGTTTGACTTGTGCCGCAGGCTTTGACTTACAGCTCGGAGCCCCAGCGCAAGGCACAACCCAGCATCGCAGCTGACGCCTCCAAACTGCTCCTCCTTCCTCTCCTCTGGCAGTGGTGGCTTCGGCAAGGCCAGCTCCGGGCACCTGGAGCTGGTCCTCGGCCTCGCCGAAGCTGCCACTGCCGCCGGAGGAGAAGAAGGGCCAGGAGCTCGGGGCTGGCCTCGCTGGTTAGACAGTCAGCTCAGTCTTGTAAAAAATCTGGCTGCAGAAGTCTGGTCCACAATGGAAGCATTTTAGTTGGGGAGCTGTACAGTTGTGGGACTCTAATGGTAAGCATAGGGTTGTTCAGAACTTGGAACGTCAGGTTAAAAATCAGTAAAACTTAAATGTTAGATATTGTTGCTATGAACATTAAAAAGTGGAGGCGTATAACTTGTGGACTATAATTCCACTGCCTCCTCCTCTCTTTGAAGAGACATTTCATTTACATCCCTGGAAGGAATATCCTATCCCAGTCAAATTTGTGTTAAATTGCTGTTTTCGGGGGTCTTTTTCATCATCTGGAACGGATTAATCCACTTTCCCATTACTTTCTATGGGAAAAGTTTGTTTGACTTAAGGCATGTTTGACTTATGTCTAGACCTCCGGAACGGATTAATGACGTAAGTCAAGGTTCCACTGTATTTAAGAGAAGCATAGTCTCCAAATCCTGTGAGGTGTTAATCCTTTTCTGTTCAGCACTGGTTAGGTCTCATCTGGAGCACTGTGTCCAGTTCTGGACTGCACATTTCAGAACTGGACACATTGCTGCCAGATGGGTGGTATAAAAATCCAATAAATAAATAAATAAATAAATGTCTTAAATGTTCTGGACTGTATATTGCCCTGCATTATTGTAAGCTATCTTGGGTTCTTTTTCAAGGAGAAAAGGCGGGGTAATAATAATAATAATAATAATAATAATAATAATAATAATAATAATAATAATAATAATAATAATAATAATAATAATAATAATAATAGCAGCAGCAGCTTGGGAAGCATTCAACTAGTGATTTGTAATACAAAATCCAGCGTTATCTTGTCTGCTGTGTGATAATTTAATAATAATAATAATAATAAACAGTGAGCTTTCATGGTAGAGGTGGGATTTTAGCTTAGAATAACTTGTTGGTATTCTGCCTGGCAGTCTCCATTACTCTGCACTGCTGACAAACTGGAACAAGTACAGAAGAGAGAAACAAGTATGATCACGGGACTGAAAATCAAGCCCTATGAGGAATGGGGGGTGGGGGGGGGGGGGGGTGGGGGCGTGGGTAGATGGAAAGAACTGGGCATGTTTAGCCTTGAAAAATGAAGATTCAGAGGAGATACAGCAGCACTTTTCAAACACTTGAAAGGCTGTCATACAGAAATGGACCAGGATCTGTTCTTGATCATCTCAGAGTATAGATGTGCAACAACAGGCTCACGCTACATACATACAGGAAGACAGATGTGGGCTGCATAGCTTGAAAAACTTCTGAACTGTGAGAGTAGTACAACAATGGAGCCAATTCCCTTGGAAGGTGGTGAATTCGAGAGGCATTCAAGAGAAAACTTGGCCACCCTCTGTCAGAACAGCTTTGATTTGGCCTTCTAGGCCCCTTCCAACTCAATTGTTCTATGATTCTGTGATTCTAAGTGTGCGCCCCTCACCACTGCCTCCCCAATAGATTCCAGATAGACACTGTCGTCCCAGGCTACCTCCCCACCTAACTTTCCAGAATGTCGACACAGAAGGGTTGGAGTGGCACCTCAGCTGATGTTTCCAAAGCAGAGATGATGAGTCCTTAAAGTCAGCAGGCACTTAGCAGGATGGGTGACAATACTCATGTGGGGTTGGTGTAGGCAGAGTAGGACACAACAACAAAAATAAGGATCTTAGGAGTGAGATGTATGGGCTCCAGAGAGCAAAGTAAATAAAAATAAAATAAAAATAAAATGGGATGTATATAATTGATGGGTAATAAACAAAGGCAAGTTGGGCTGAGGAAGGCTGTCTCACTTAGGGCTCTAGTTCAGCAACAGAGCCCACGGTTGGCAAAGGCATGGCCCTGGGTTCAAGCCCTGGGGTATCAGGCAGGCCGAGGAAGGAATCCTGCCTAAAGCCCTGGAGAGTTGTGTCCAACCAGCAAGGTCAATACCAGGCAAGGTAGAACCATGGCCTAATTCAAGATAAGGCAGCTTTCCATGTTCTAACATACACATTGTATGTGTAATAGGACTACCTATTATGTGGCTTTTAGATGGATTACCATTCATGATTGACTGATTTCATAGGAACACCAGTGTTTTCCACATTAGTTTCCACCCCTCATAATGGATTTTTTTCTTCTTTTCACGTGGTCTTTGTAGCTTTAATGTTACCTTTTAATGTTGTAAGATGTCTCTTCTAATTTCCTGTTCTTAACCTGAATATGTCTTAAATGTTCTGGAATGTATATTGCCCCGCATTATTGTAAGCCACCTTGGGTCCTTTTCCAAGGAGGAAGGTGGGGTGATTAATAATAATAATAATAATAATAATAATAATAATAATAATAATAATAATAATAATAATAATAATAATAATAATAGCAGCAGCAGCTTGGGAAGTGTTCAACTAGTGATTTGTAATACAAAATCCAGCGTAGTTATCTTGTCTGCTGTGTGATAATTTAATAATAATAATAATAATAATAATAATAATAATAATAATAATAATAATAATAATAATAATAATAATAATAATAATAATAATAATAAACAGTGAGCATTCATGGCAGAGCTGGGATTTTAGCTTAGAATAACTTTTTGGTATTCTGCCTGGCCGTCTCCATTACTCTGCACTGCCTCTCTGAATGCCCGGGCTTGACTGTTACTGTGCATGTGTTGTGTAACACCACTGCCGCACAGACTTCCCATTTCAGGGCTTAATATATCCACATCCATGACAAGCAACTTCTCCTGACCCCACAAAACTCTTTCTAGTTTACATAAGGGCTAAAACCTCTGCCAAACCCCAATGTTTAAATCAAACCATGCCAAGCTGAAATGCTTTGGACAAAGCTTCACACAAAAGCTTCTGGTGTCAGCCTGACATTCTCAGGGGGGTTTGCTGCTCCGTGGGTGGGGGATGTATCCAGAAAGTCCACAGTGAAATTTATCTTTTGGAATAATCTACAGTGGAAAACAAAAGAGTGCCTTTTCCCCCCAAGGTCATGCGACTTGGACTGAGCAAAGGAATGCAGATTGCAACTGAAACATGTTCAGAAGCATAGGGGGCCGTTTCACATCGGGCCATCCTATGGGGCTCAAACTGGACAATTAGCCTGTTTTTAGAACAGGCACTACCTCAAGCAGGGCATGCTTCCATCCCCCCCTCCCACCTCCATCTTGTAATTTAGTGTGCTTTGTTTTCTGAATGGGTCATTGGGATCCTAACGCAATCTTAACTGGCAAGTTTAAGCACTGAGACATCTATATTCGAAGAAAACCCACTAACAGTAACGGGAGGCAAATGGATTAACCAAAGGAAAAACACATCCGTCTCATGATGGAAGCAAATTGGGGGGGGGGGGAGAGAGAAAACAAGTTCCCAATGAATACTTGGCAGCTGGCATCTTTACAAGGCCAAACAAAAAAATAAAGCACCCACAATTGTGCAAAAATACCATTTGTGCCCCTTTTTTGTTGGCCCAACAAAGGGCAGGTCCTGGGATTTCATCATGTCTAGTTCCAGTCTGCCTGGACGAAGAATCACCAGTTTAACCAGCAGTGGCTCTCTAGCAGGCCGGATCTCCGTCTCCTCATCTGCTACTTTTTAATTGGAAGGGCCAGTAGGCTGGACCTGGCGCCGTCTGGGTTGCTATGCCCCTGAGCTGGAGACAGCCTCACGGCCAGTCCCCCTAACAAAGAACGGCCTAAACAATTCCACCAAGCAACTCTACTTGAACTCCCGCCTGGACACGATTCTTCTCAAAACACCCACACAGAGTGCCTCCAAGCACCTGAGGAACTCTTGGGTTTTAAAATTTAATCAGTTTAATACATTTCTTAGTTGCTCCTCGAGCTTGTGGGCATCCTACCGTTTTGGCAGGTGAGGTTGGAAGAACAGCTCTTGCCTGAATCAGCTCTTTAATGTTTAATGCACACTTTATAGTGGTCAAACTGCGGCACAGCGCTGGAGAGACGTTGTGTGTATCATTTGCTTCGAGGTGGGGAGGTGAGCAACGTAGAGTATGGGGTCTTCTTTTGACTAACTGCTATCTGCTAACATTTATTGCAGCATAAGGTGGTACAGACAATAGCCCACCAAATGCTAGGGCTTTAAAGTATGTGCATGGTACCATGAGATGCCCTGTTGCGTGCACCTAGCATTTTCAAAAGCTTCTCCTGACACACACCTAGCCCACTTTGAACCTCTTCCGATCTGTGGGAACAAAGATCCTCGTTTTGTTTCAGGAGTGACAGGGGGAAAATGCAGGCAACAGACAACAATTGAGCAGGACAGGAAAACTGTTGCAATCGCCCTCATCTGTATCTGCTAAGGCAGGGGTGTCCAAGCTTTTTGCAAAGAGGGCCGGATTTGGTGAGGTGAAAATGTGTGGGGGCCGGCTATTCAGCCACATTTGGCCCCAGGGCTGGACTTTAGACAAGCCTCTAGGACATGCAAGGAGGCCGGGAGGACGCTGCAGCAATGGGGCGGGGGGTGGGTGGGGGGTGGATAGGCTTGGCAGGTGGCTGGGGTGACCAAAGGAGGCAGGGAGGTTAGGCAAACCGTAAAACTGCAAGCTGACATCTCCATCCCATATGGGGAGGGGCCAGCTGGCGGGGAATGCGTGACGGGCTGAGCCGGCAGGGAGAAGAGACTGCGGACCGCTCGAAATTTGAAAATGGGCCGCATTTGGCCCCTGGGCCTGACTTTGGACATGCCTGTGCTAAGGGGTCATTCAGAAGGGATTCCATCCAGCACACCTCTTTTAGGACTCGTATCCCTTTTGCCTTCCTCTTCAGTTTGCAAAGTGGTCGAAGCAGGGTAACTCTTAAAGTACAGATCATGAGGTGTGCTTGAAACAATTAAGCAGGACTCCTGTCCCGAGCTTCCCATTCTGTCTTCTATATGATCAAACCCAGGCACTTCCAGATGTTTGGTCAGGACCTGATATTAAACAGAGATATTTGTCCTCATCTAACTATGTAGGCGGTGCATTTTGAAAGGAATTCAATCTCCTGTGGAGCCAGTAGCCACCCAGGCCAGGTCAACAGATGGGCAAGATGAAAATCCAAACAAACCAATAAATGCCTTATTTTTCCATCTATAAGACGTATAAGATGACCCCCCCCCCCACACACACTTTTCCAACACAAAATTACAGCTTCACAAGTGTGCAGTTCTCTCCTCGGCTTACTTTCGTGTATAAGACGACCCTCAATTTTCCCTCTAACGATTTTAGGCAAAAATATAGTCTTATACATGGAAAACACTGTAAATAAATAAATAAATAAATAAATAAATAAATAAATAAATAAATGTCCCAAGTGGGAAAGTAACAGATATTTTGAATACCTGCACTCATGCTGATATTGCTACTTTCCAGAAACTTGATCTTGGCTTTAATCTCTGGTACGTTATGTTCCTTATTTGAATTTTCATGGCATAACCCACCTAGCTCCCAGGTTGGCCCTGTGGTGTGTAAATGGCATCATCTTGTCTTGTTTTAAATCTGCTATTTGTCAATTTTATTTAGATGGCATGGAGTATTATACACATTATTCACTTTTTCTATTTGCTCAGCATTGTACGTCAGGCACCTACCTAGCACCATCTTGCCCCTCTCTCTTCTAAGCTGCGGCTCTTCATCTTTTTATCTTGTCCTCATAGGGAAAGCAGCCACACATTTTGTCATTTAAAAACTATAGTCCCTTGAAGTATGACTCTAAAAAAGAAATCCTTGCTGGGTTTTTTTAAACTTCTAACACTTTGCTATCAGAATTTTGTTAACGACTAACATTTGTTCCTTAGGGCTCTCTCTATCTCTAGAGTAATCAATCAAGCTCTTTTGGTGAATCCGTCTAATGTGCCTGAAGACAGGAGAATTATAAAAATTGTTCTCTTCCAAGCACACAACCATTTTGTTCTCCATTATTGCTTGATCCAGATTAAGACAATACTAAAACTAAAAGCTAATTGCTTGGATGATATGATACAGTTCACTGAGCTTAGGGGAAGGATGTGTTTTTTAAAGAGGATGTTAACCTTTGCCAAGAAAAGGCGATTACATGCTCAATCTTTGTTATGAATCATCATCTCAGTGCCTTTGCAGGATTCAGGCAATACATTCATGATGCATTTCCAAACTGAAACAGTGGAATGGGTAGAGGGTCTGTAGAAGTTGTTGAACACAAACCCCATCAAACTCATCCAAATGCTTTAGGATGATGGGGTGTGTAGTCCAGCGACATCTTGAAGCTCACACATTTCTAAACCCTCCTTGAAACCATTCCTTATTATTCACCAAGGGTAGGATGCATCTCAGTAGCAGTTCCCCTCAACTGCTAGTGGGCTACTTCTGGCCTTAGTTGGAACATGGGTAGACCCTCTGAAATCAATGGAAGTTACATTCACTTCAGAAGGTCTTCCATAGTTGAGACTGACTCTGGATATAGTCGTATGACTGTAAAAAAAAAGGGGGGGGGACTAGAATTGTACTGACACAGCACTGCTGACACTTGGAGTGGTCTTGCTAATTCCCCCCCCCCCCCCCGATGTAGACTCCAGGCATTTGCTAGCTTACAGATAGAGAGCACACTCTGCCCAAACTCCCCCAATTTAGAAGCAGCACTTTTTGAAAGATGTTTATCCTGTCATTAACTGACTAATACAAATGAAGACTCCTGTTGTTTAAAATCCAAAGCAGATTGCATTTTATGTATTGGATGAGTTATACATCATATGCAGCTGGAATCCGATGGCTCGATGGCACCTCCTGAAGGCTCTGTATTCCAGCCTCGTTCCCTTAGAGAAGGATTCCTCACACCCGAAGTAGAGAACTCACTAACTACAAGGGGTTATGCCCTCTGGATCTACACACGGGAAGGAATAGTATCTTAAAATTAAGATGGCACCCATTTTAGATCAAGTCTTAATGGTAACTTCCCCTTCTCCCCCACCTATTTTTCCTTTTCTGTCATTGCTTGTTAGGAATGTAATTGCCTTCATCAGCTAAGCCAACTGGATGTACATCCAGTCAGATCTATGCAAATGTCAAGTACCAAATGGCAAACACTGAGACAAACCTTCTGTCCTCCCTGCCCCTACAAAGGATGTGATGGCGAGGCTGGCCAGATATCCATCTTAATGAGCCAACACTTTTTTTTTTTTTGGAATGGCAGCTTCTTGCCTTGTTTTGCTATAGCTGAGCTCCCTCGAATCCCGTGGGACATTTTTAAAAGCTGCATCTCATCTCCTGGGCTGGTCCCCCTGAGAAATCTAGTACCATCACACTCGGCCACTGAACACTTTAGCAAAATCCCAAATGAATCGTAGGAGTTGGCTTAGCTGATGAAGGCAATTACATTCCTAACAAGCAATGACAGAAAAGGAAAAATAGGTGGGGGAGAAGGGGAAGTTACCATTAAGACTTGATCTAGTGCATCAATGGAGTCTGATCCTTGGCTGAGATATAAATTATTGCCAGGGCTCGACTTAAACCTTCTCATCTTCCCTGTCCCAGCTCACAAATGCATGAGGCCTGGTGAGAGAAAGGCACTTTACCTACTATCAAAGCAGCTGTTCCTCGCTATTTAGATGATTTTAATGACAAAAAAGTTTGAAAATTAGGATCCAAGGATTTATCTCTATCCATTTGAGCTCAAAGGAAGGATTAAAGAAGATTTGGCCCTCTGTTCAGCTTCACTTCCATCATCCAAACTGTCCTTTAATAGCCACAACAATTTTCTCCCTTGCCAAAATTGATTGTGGAAGGGGGAAGCAGCCAGTCTGTAGCTTCGTTGCAGCTGTCTCCAGCATTCACCAGACTCTGTCGGGAGCTAAACATGCAATAAAGTTTGATGCTTTCCAAATGTACAAATCAGAACTTTCCTTACCCTCATTAAGTTCATCACCACTGAATTGGGAGACCCTAAAGACCCTGTCTTCAAGTTAAGGCCGTTCATAATTGTGTGTGCAAACCACAGGCACCACTTCTTTGCTCCTCTCCTAAGCCATATCACAGAACCACTTCCATGAGAGGAAGGACATCTGCTACAACCAAGAATGCCTTCAGCCAGATGATGACCTGAATGTCATGTGTGCCTCTTCTTCAGAGGATATACTACTTACACAACCAGAGTATTCCTGTGAATTATTAAAACCCAGGCACAGAATGAGCCAGGCCTTAGCCAGAGGTCCTGTGAGGCACCAGGGATTTCGAGCCAGGAATTCTGGTGACCAGATCTCATGGCCAACGAAGGAAGAGCATGCCAAACAATATTCCCTGAGGAACTACCGGGCTGCCCATCAACAAAGTCAGTACCTTCAGGTGACCCAGACAGCCAATGTCCTGTGGGCATTGTTCATAGTCAGCAAAATGGGTTCCACTGAGAAGATCTTTCTCATAGTTTCTGCTGCTTTTCGAACCTTTACGCTTCCTTGGTTGACAGAGCTTCCCTTTAGGTCCGCCATTTTGAGAACGTGATCTTTAGCTGCTTTAGAAGATGCCACTTCCTTGTCAGATGGCCTTTCTGATTTTAGGGCCCTGATCTGGTTACCACTTAGGACTCAAACCTGTAACTATATATGAGAGGAAATATGGAGGTGCCACCTCTGTGCCTCTCTTAACCTTTCCTTCTATAACAATCGTGTTTTTAAATGTGCTTTTAGCATTGATTTTATTTACCGTTTTTAATATAACACTTGTTTAATTCATTTTAAATATTTGTATACTTATAGCTTTCAGCTTTCAAATACAGTATTGTCCTAACGATGTAAGCTGTCTTGGGTCCTTTTGAGGAGAAAGGCAACATAAGTACCACTAGATAGCAGGGTCATTTAAGTCTCTGACTGTGGAATGGGAGTTCAATTCCTCCATGTGCCTCCCTGACAAGAGCTGGATTTGATGATCCATAGAGTCCCTTGCAGCTCTACAGTTCTTTAATTATAAATTAAATAAATCATGCAGCTGAGCTCACTGGCTGAAATCCAGGAGTAAGTCACAACTGAACGAATGGAACTCACTGAGATGACGAATAATATCCACACCAATAAGAACTTAAGAACATAGTAGGAGCCATGCTGGATCAGGACAAGGGCCCATCTAGTCCAATTTCCTGTATCTCACAGTGGCCCCACCAAACGCCTCTGGGAGATCAGGAGACTAGATCTCTGTCCCCTGATACCACTCCCTTGCATCTGGCCCTTGAAGTGCCCTGGTTTTAAGCCTGGAGATGACACATTTCCATTGTGGTTTGTAACCTGTGATGGACTTTTCCTCCAGGAATACCATGGGCGTACTCTAGTTGTGACTAACTGCAGGATTTCAGATAATCTGAAATATAATGGTGTTGCACTTTGCCCTGTCCCTGTAATGACCTGTGCTGTGCAGAGGACACAATAAAGCTCAGCACCGACAACGCTGGACGTTGTGTTAATTCCTAAAGCGGAGGCCCTTGAATCAGAGGTGCAAGGATTTGTTTTCTGTTAGAGTTCTTTTCACCTTCCACATGTGAGTGGGTGCCAGATATAATTGACTGTTGGCACTGGCCTGGGAGGAAGAGAGGCGGCAGCAATAGTCTATATTTTGTGCCATCTAATTAAACAACCAGCCATTCCTGACATTTCAGAGGTACGGCCCTAGGAGGAGGGAGAAGGACACCAAAACCTTACTAACACAATGGGGAACAGTTGTATCTCAGAAGCAGAGCGCACACTTTGAATGGGGGAAAGTCCAAGAATCCAAAAGGCCTCTGTCTTATCAATAAAAATATAATGTTCAATTAAAGTGGGCTGAATAAAAATCTTCACCAAAAGAAAGAAAGAAAGAAAGAAAGAAAGAAAGAAAGAAAGAAAGAAAGAAAGAAAGAAAGAAAGAAAGAAAGAAAGAAAGAGGTCCAAGAGCACAAGCATATAATTTTGGATATATGATCTTATTTTTACAACAAACCTTTGAGAAATAGCTCAATATGTTTCTGAGCTTCAAGAGGAGAATCTGAGCAGGGCTCCTTCACATGTTTAATTTAAAAATTCATGATCTTCTTGTGTTTAGCCAGCTTCCAGAGGAAATCATCTTACTGTCTAATAGTAAAGCAGATCGTATACAGGGAGGTGGCTTTCCAAGCATCATAGCTGACTGACAGAATCCACACTTGATATGCAAAGGCTCAACCTCTGATGTCTCTAGGGACTGAATTTAAAAAGATGTACAATACTGAGATGAAACAATGGCCTGACTTCCTGTTTTTTCAATGCTCTTCGTATCCTGCTACAGGGCTTCTCCACATACAAGCATGAGAGAGGATCTCCATCTTGCTCACAGCTTGGACAACATACGATGCTGCTATTCTGATATGAAGTGGGCTATGCCTGCAAAGCATCTTCTTCTTGAAAAAACATGAGCTGCATATTAATGTGGGTCATGTATCCCTTAATGTACTGGAGCCACTCTCTTGTATTCATAATTAGAATGGATTTCAACATATTTTGTGTTTTCTCAGCTTGACTTCGAGGAATGTGGAAGTTGTAAGCATCAAAACTGGATTCCCCGCCCCCCCTCTGTTACCTTTATCACCTTATTATTACAAATAATAAATTAATTAATGACAACGAATAGATGTGTGACCTTAGGGATAGGATGATAACATCCAACCCACCGCCTCTAATGCACTTTTAATGGTTGCTTGGACTTATTAAGGTTTACGCCTCAATTCTCCCAAGCAGAGGTCATCAAATTTCAAGCCTTCATGGCGAGGCAGGGGCCTCGTAAATCTCCCAGCTTCTCCACCTGGGTGACAGGGGCCCCACAGCCACACCGTCCACCGAAGGTCAGGCATCTTTATCTTGGCCCCTCCCTTGTGTTTCTACATTGCCACTTGGTTCTTGATCAAGCCATAATGACTTCCACTGCCTTTGTGATAAGACAAGACATTCATTCGAGCAGCTGCAGTTTCTCCTAACCAATCTCCGTATATAGTGTCTACCTCCCGTCCTCCAGGCTCTCTCACACACACATGTAGAAATGCAGTTTGTTGGGATGCTTTGTTACTATAATCCAAAAGGGAGAAGCCAAGAGGCGGGGCGAAAAAAAAAAGGAGATCTATGTATAAAAATATTATCATTTTATTACATTCCACACAATACATTGTCAAGAGTTTTCAAAATTCCACAAGATATTTTCACACACAGGCAACTGGGTGATGCTGACAATGTCACAGCTGTAAAAGGGAGGGGTTGAAAGCTGGCAGTAAAAACGGAGTGGGCAGGGTAGTCTTTGGCGAATTTTTAAAAACGGGGAATCTCTTAATCAGCTTAAAGACGCGTTGATTGAGCGCAGTTGACCCAGTGTGAAATTTGGGGCGCTGCTTCATGTATTTACACCGCTGGGGTAGGATCAGGAAAACCTGTGGGAGGTTCAATTAACCTTTACCTGTCTTTACTTTACATTGGGAAATCCTATCTCAGTACCTGTCGGACAGCAATTCAAGTACAGTGGACCCTTGTATAACACTTTGTATGACATAAAATCTGTACAACCTAAAACATTCTGGAGATAGAGGAAATTTGCTTAACAGAATTGTCTATGGGGCGAATCCGTACAACATAAAAATGGTCGCAATTAGGGATTACTCTGTTTTCAATGCATTCCTATGGAAAATTTGTATAAAGGAAAATTTGCTTAACATAATTTTGACAAAATTAGTTCCTTTATACAAGGTATCACTTGTACTGTATTTGCTAACATGTTACTTCCACACTGGATGAGGTTTTTCCTCAGACTCAACAAAGAATCCAACCAAGTAAACAAAGCACCACTTAAAAGTAACTTCCTAAAAAACCGAATTCACAGAAGAGGAAGTCACCTTGTCAGAGGCCCTCCGTGAAGAGGTCTGTCTACCTCCCTCCCTGTTTGCTGAGGTGAGAGACACAGGAACACGAAACTCTCACATATCCCTTCTTTCTTAGGTGTAGTTTATCAGCCCACGCACTCATATACAGCATTCTCTTTTACATAGAGACTCCCACTTTTGAAGAACGGTTTCTCTACTCAACAGCACTGTGTGGCATTCGACCCAGCTAAGCAAATATCTTGGCAAGAGTATTATTTATTTATTTAGCTACATGCACTCAAGCATGCTACCTGAATAACACCGGGTGGAAGGATGTGATGGATATCCTTAGAGACAGCACTCCCCAGGAAACTGGCCAGGAACCTACAGTCTCTTTCATGAACCTTGGCCATCTTATGTGCACACGAGATCCAGTTGACTGGGAATGTCCCCCAGATCATTAAATCAATGGGAGATGCTTGCGCAGGCACCACCATTTTGGTACAAGTCTCACTAATCTTGGTAGGGCTTGTACAAGAGACCTCCTCCTCCTCCACGTATACCCTGAACCCTCACCACAACGATGTTACTGTTCTAAAAAAATTTTTTTTTATCATGAGGGTGAAAGGGTAGATTTACATTTTACGGAGGGTACAACTAGTCACGACTGGATTTTCCTTTTCCTTTTTTAAAGCCAACCATGCTGTTAAATTAAATTCAGTAGGGATGGATTTTGCCTGAAATATATCAGACCGAACAATTCCAACCACCTTTGTGTGTTATCACTTGTTAATCTATATAAGGCATTTCCATTGCATTACTTCAGAGCAAATCAATAGATAGAGGCTTATCGCGAACTCCATTATGCCTCCTTCGTTAAAAGATGCAGAGATATCGGGATTTTAGCCAGGCCCTATTCTTTGGGCTTAGCTTGACAGATGTTATTACTAACATCTTAAGAAGCCACAGGACCACCAATGTTAACTGTGTCAGTCAGCCATCTATTTGAACTTGGAGAAAGGAAATATGAAGGGGAAATGCTATTTATCTTTTTAAATTGTTCGTGGTGGTGGTGGGGAAATAAGAGACTTCCTTACTCTCACAAAAAGGAAAAGAATGAAAAATAAAAGAGCATGAGCTTAATTCGAACAAATAAACCTCAAATTTATGGAGTTACCATATTTTCATAACCCTTAGAGATACTCTAAGATGTCTATACATTATTCTAAGGCTGGCTTAACAGATAACCTGACCGTTCATGATGAGCTTCTCTTTCATAAGGCAACTTGATAAAGACTGGTTTCATTGAGGGATTAATTCCATTACCAAAACAATGGCTATGTTTCTGTGATGTTTCTTTCTGGGAAGAAAATGCTACAAGAACTTAGACTGGGCCGGCTCCAAGCCTTTCTCCCCGCAATCAATCGTGCCTCTCTTTCTTCCTCTTTTCCTTTCTTTCTTGGCTTGCCATTTAAAAATCTTCCTTTGACACAGCCGTTCCTTTATTTTTCACCTGCCTGAACCTGCTGACGTTTGTAAGGATATCAAACATACACCCAGCCAGAGCTAGATAAGGCAAAAAAAAAAGCATCGTCCACTCCTCCAAGTAAACAAATCCTCAAAAAAGGGATTCCAGGGCCTTCCACAAGGCAGAGAAGGAAAAAAAGTGCTCCCTGTGAAAGCGGTAGCAGTACAAGCAAGTCGGTCCCCAAGGAGGACCTTTCCAAATAGCCATCCAGCCGATATCACACACACACACACACACACACACACACACACACACACACACACACACACACACACACACACACACACACTCAACTACATATAGCTATAGGTATACAAGCACACTCTTCCTTGCATACACCTCCTGACTTGCTATTGAGTTTTCTTTGCAAGTTGTTTACTAGTAGAAGAAGGAGAAATATAAAGTCTTTGAAGGATAAAAATAAAGGAGCATTCACTTGCAAAGAGACCCGGAGAGGCGAGTCTCTTCTGGCGATCCAAGATGCAGCATTATAGTTAAGAGTTTTGTCAAAGAACCAAGGGAGTTTTAAGGGGGAGGGGGAAAGATGTCTTGAGTTCACACACACACACACACACACACACACACACACATATATATTTATGCTGGGTGAGGAGAAAAGTGCAAAAGTGAGGCAACGTCTCTGAAGTCTCAATTGTGTGTGTTTTTGTTTGTTTGTTTCTTTGTTTACAGCATTCCTGCTCCGGTCTCAGCAATGCGAGCTGCGGTCCTGTTCTAGTTTTATTGTTAAAGTCGGCTCCACAGCCAGAGGGGCCCCGTTGGCATAGTGGGAAGTTTTGTAGGTGATGGAGTGATCACTCTTCTTGGCCGCATAGCGGAACCGGTGGTAGTGGAGCACAAGGGCCAGCGTGACGGAGACCAGCACCAGCACAGCACCTCCGGCGGCCATAACGTAATACCAGTAGGCTGGGATGGGCTGCACTGACACCGTGTCCACTGTGGGCTCGCTCCCTGGCAGAAGGGTGCCCCCTGGGGGAGAGACACAGAAGAACGTTGCTAGGCGGGATGCATGCAGGCCAATAAAATCAACACACACACACACACACACACACACACACACACACACACACACACACACACACACACACATCAATGTAAAATGTATCAACATGCATTTTGGATTTTTGAGCGATTTTAACGAAGTCTGCATGACCGAGCTGGGAACGTAATTTGGATTTTTGACAGGCAGGCAAATTAAAGCATTTCATTAATTAGGCTGGGAGGAGGGGAGGAGGATGCAAATTTTATTAATATCCATTATACTTAGAAGAAACAGCCCCCCTCCTTTTTTTGCCAACTCCCCCCCCCACCTACTTCTCCAATCAGCCCGGTCTTGTTGCAATGTAGCACTTGTTTGTCAAGCAATGACAAAACACATCACACTTTCAAACAAGTGACAAGGGTTTAATTGCAAGATATGAAGGAGGTTGTGACAGGATCACAGGGATAGACACCAGAGGCGGGGTGGGGGGGGGGGGAGGAGAGAGAGAAACATGCTTCATTCCTATGAGAAAAGAAAGCAGAGAAGAATCTGCAAGGAACATATTCCCCAGGGCATGATGAGCAGGGATCTAGACATTTTAAAACTGTTCCCATCTCCATTCCCAGCTCTGAATTTCTGAACAGAGCCAAAGGAGCTCCCTCCCACGACTGTCCAATATGATGGCCCAGATCGTACCTAACCTAGGAAGTTAGGAACTGACAGAGAGCAGAGTCCTGTTTACTCAGAGGGAAATGGAGCTTATAACTTAGTGTCTACCATTACAGTTTAGACATACAGTGGTACCCCAACTTAAGAGCAGCTCGACTTAAGAGCAATTCGACTTAAGAGCGGAAAAATGTTGGCGTTTTAACTGCCACCTTACAAATTTTAGATCTGGTCTGCTCGACTTACAAATATTTTTTTCATTTTTTAAAAAATTTTTAACTTCGGTTTTCAATTTTTTAGATAGGTACCCCAATGTAAGAGTAGTTCAACTTAAGAGCATGCATTTGGAACAGATTAAATTTGTAAGTTGAGGTATAACTGTATTTGAATTAGTCACTTCATGCTAAAGGTTACTGGAAGCTATAGTTCAACACTTTGAACTCTCTTCTCTCCCTTGTAGTCTAATATTTCTGAAATATTTATGTATTTATTTGTTTTATTTACAGGCTACGTTTCTTCCAATGAGTGGACTCAAGGTGGCTTACAGTGTTTTTAAAAAAGTATTAAAAACACAATAAATTATACATTAAAAGCAAAAATGCAATAGTATAATGGTGATTAAAATCTATTGGCAGATTTAAAACATCTAGAACTTGAGAAACAAATTTACTCAGCTAAAAATACTCATTTACACAATGTGCAACTGAGCATACATTTGTTAGGGGAGGAAGCGTGTCTTTTTATTTATAAAGCAAAGTACGTTAAACAGTCTCCAGGGATTGTTTATTTTAACTCAATTGTAGAAATGATTCATTTTGAATCTTTTTGGAATGTGCGTTCAGCTGTGTTGAAATAAATTGGGGTTTGGCAAGAAATGGAAGCCATGATCATGGGTTTTGGACTGCAAGGAAACTTTGCAGTCCTTTCTGTTAAGTAGTTTCTATATGTAATACTGAGCTAGCACTAGCCTAGTTTGTAGGAATTAAAAAAATCTAAGTATTAAAGATAACACTACCAGTGGTACTGTATCAGTGAGTGGCTGTGAGAGGCATCCAGCATGAGGGTGAGCGTAGAATGAAGCCTCAAATGTAACGAGTTTGGGGCACCCTACCCATTCTCCCACTGTCTCCCCTCTCACAGCCACTTGCCACTGTCACTGCTGGTATTGTTTTTAACATTTGTTTTATATTTTAAATGTATTTCAAACAGGGATAGCACTAGTTCAGTATTACAGTTAGAAAAATATATATAACAGATTGGACTACATGGTTTCCCTGCAGCCTGATGCCCACAACCCCGGCATCCATTACATGACACAGCCCACACAATTGAGCACAGTGCAGTGGTTGGTGGATGCAGGACAAAGCCTCAAATGCAATAATTTAAAAAGCCCAGGTTAGCCTTCTCAATCTATATATAATATAGCTTTAAAATGGATTAAATTTTTTCCCAGAGGATGTAACCAATGACCCCCAAATCATGTGACTACTTCATGATTTTTAACCCACTTTCAAAACCCCAACCTATCACTCCGTTTATTTCAGCAGAGTAGCCGTACCCTCAGTTATGGCTATTAAAATCCCACCTGAAGGGTGAGATCTTCAGCTTTTAGTGGACAAAAAGGAGGAGGCTAACCTGACATTCCCAAGGCAAAGCATTTCACAAACTGGGAGCAGCTACAGAGAATCTCATTCCCAGGCCCTGATATGCTGCCCTGTAAAAAGGTTTGTTAACTAGCTAATGAACTGTTGGTATTCAATCTTATACCTGCTTACCTGGAATTAGAAAGAAAGGGATTTATTTCTGAACTACAGCAGGACCCCAGTATCCGCTGGAGATTGGTTCCAGGCCTTCCCATGGATAATGAAAACCGTGGATAAGAGAGAATGCCCCAAATCCCCAAAACTGCTGTTTGGTGACAGTAGCTTACTTTACGGCTGCTATTTTGCGGCAGTAGCTTGCTTTACAGCCGCTGTTTGTAACAGTAATTATTTAATTTTTTCCTCTGCCAACCGTGGATGACTGAATCAGTGGATATGGGGATCCTACTGTAGTGGTATGAGATTGCATTGTGATCATTGATTACATAGCACTAAACAAATCTATCCCCTTTTAGCACTGAAAACTATATAGGATACACCTTACTACTGATTAAAAGCAAATGTTTGTTTAAGGAAAGCTCATCAGCAATATTTTAGATAAAATAAAATACAGTCATCCACTGTCATTTCGCATTTCATATTCTGTACTGTGGTCCTGGTATATCGCGGGACAGCAGTATATGAAACAAAGGGCTCCTGGGGTAAGCTGTATGGGCCCGTTTGAGGCCTCTTGCTGGGCCTCCAACGGGCTTCCCGGGCCTGTTGGAGGTCCCAGAAGTGGTTTCCAGCAAACAGGAAGTGACTTCTGGAAAACTGGAAGTGACTTCTGGATCGCCAAAACCAATTCTGGGGCCTCTGACGGGCTTCCCAGGAAGCCCGTCGGAGGCCCGTTCGGGGCAGCGCCAGGCCTGGGGTAAGTGCCGGAGGCCCCAGATAGCCCCCCTCCAGTCCCGACCCAATCAACATCCAAATAGCGTGGGTTTTCCATTATCATGGGTCCCTAACCCCCATGATAGGTGGGGGATTACTGTACAGTATTATATTATAGTTTCCTTTTTTCTAAAGACAAAGCCCAAGACCATCTTAAAAACGAAGCAGGGGAGCCCTTAGCCTGCCCTCCCAAGGGCTACTGCATCTACCCTTGAGTAAACCTCTGTTGCAATTCATCCACTAAAGCTTAAGTTCATATACCAGTACCTGTATAACATAGGCCAGCTTGGAGCAGTACTTTTCAGAAGCGTCTTTATCATGCATTCGGTATGCCCACATGAAGACAACAAGGCAGATTACTGTCTCCACTTTGGCCACATTGTGTGTCTGTGTGTGTGGGGTGGTGGTGGTGGTGGTGGTGGGTGGAACGCTAAACCAGGAACAAGGCATACGGTATGTTAACTATAGTTTGCCATAAATCAGGAAAGGTATTACAACATTGCTGCTGGTGGTGTGTGCGCACGTATGTGTGTGTGTTCATGAACCAAGGAAGGAAGAAGGACCAGGTGATCATGAAGCCTCTTGGACTGCTTATTCCCATGTCACCAAACCATGGCTAGTCCTAGTTTTCAGAGGTGGTAACATATTGCCACATCGATATGTCCACATCAGGAGGACTATGTGCCTTACAAACACTATTTGTGTGGGAACAGGAGGAAACCAATATGACCACCCACATCTTGTCTTGTTTTATTCAGAAAGTCACATGATTCGGGGCTGGTTCCATACCCTGCCTTCCATCCTAATTGGAAGTACACGTGAAAATGGGGAACACGCAGTTACTGGTACTATTTACAAGTCTTCTTCAGCTCACATACTACAACACCCTTCCCAGCCTGTGTCATCATGAGAAACTGAGAAAAGGCTTCCCTAGGATTTTTCTTTAAGAAGAAGGTGAGAGATTAAATAGGAAGACACCATTCCACAACTGGATTACTTGCTGAAAAGGGACTTGGATCCCTGGGTAGCCTTTCACCCAGTATCTTCATGTGAAAAGACAGTGTATTTTTAAATAGATAGTTCCTGAGCTCTCCCAATCTTGTGTCCAATTTGCTGTACAGCCCTGATGGCAACCATGGCTGCTTGGCAACCAAAGCTCTGCGTGTTTCATACACACTCAGAAGATCCCAAGGGGAAAACACAACAGACACGGGTATATATGGACAGCTACAAACTCAGCAAGGCATTGCTAGGAACCCAGCAAGAAAACTTGGCTCTTTTTAGAAGACTTTGTTGCTATGAATACCTAGTAGAGATATAAGGCCCATAGCAAAATGTGGGACTATCTGTCCCACAGCATGAGGGGGACTATCTATCCCAAATGTGGGACTATCTATCCCAAAATGTGGGCTATCTGTCCCACAGCAAAATGGGGGACAGATAGCCGATGAGGATATGTACACTGTAGTGTATAGTGTACACAAGATATCCGCACCATTATAATCTCTACATAGTGAGCATATATTAGGGTTTGTTTATACAGGCTGGATTGAGCTAAATAGGGTTGGTTAGGGTTGGTTAGAGGTCCGCTTTGCCATTTGGTGTTATCTTTGTACAAAAGTGGAATATGCATCTCAAGTGACCCTACGTGGTCTGCCTCTCTTATGAGAATGACCCAAAAATGCTCCCCTCTCCTACTTCTAGGAGGAAGTTCAAATTTTTAAATATTTAGTTCTAAATGATAAAGTCCATCAGTGCTCTCATAATACACTTAAGGTTTTTTCTTCTTCTATCCTGTGATCCTTTGTGTGTTCAAATTCCCAGTATTGTTAAGTAACGTAAGACCAAGTTGTCTTACTCCACTTAACTATATTGAGAAATTGAAAGTGGAAGGGAATTTTCAAGCTGCAAGCTCTGCTTTGGTTCCATCCCAGTAACAGGATGTGCTAGAAATGAACCAAACAGAGTTACCCTATCCAGATCAATAATACAGTAGCCCATAACAGAGCCCTAGAAAGGTACAAGTAGGATGCCCATTTGATGGACTGGTTCACTCTAGCAATTATGGCATTTTATCACTGGGGAAAAGGGGGGGGGAACCATCCCATCCCTACATTTGACTAAACAGTGAGATAAATACCTGCCTGATCTCTTGCTGTCTTATAGTCTAATATGCACGTCAGAAAAACACCCAAATGAACAGTAACAAGATTGGGGTTATTTGGTTCACTAACACCACAAGTCTGGAAGGATCTTAGAATTGTTGTAGATCACAAGCTGAATACGAGCTGACAGTATGATGTGGCTGCAA
The DNA here is from genome assembly GCA_037367245.1 of Phrynocephalus guinanensis. NCBI lineage: Eukaryota > Metazoa > Chordata > Lepidosauria > Squamata > Agamidae > Phrynocephalus > Phrynocephalus guinanensis. Next base: position 17,981,755 of record CM074732.1, read on the forward strand.
AGCAGGCAAAATGATTTTTAGGATGCAGTAGCAGCATCCTATGAGGTACTAGTTCACCTCCATTCCGCACTGGTTAGGCCTCATCTAGAGTACTGTGTCAGTTCTGGACACTGCACTTTAAGAAGGATGCCGACAATCTGGAGCAAATTCAGAAGAGGTGAGGGAAATAAAAGCCCTATGAGGAAAGACTAAAAGAACTTGGCAACATGTGGGGAGATCTGATAGCGCTCTTCAGTTACTTGAAGGACAGTCATACAGAGGAGGGGAAGGAGCTGTTCTCGATCGTCCCTGAGTGCAGGGCATGTAAATAATGGGCTCAAGCTATGGGAAGACAGAGTTAGGCTGAATATCAGGAAAACTGTCATAACTGTTAGAGCAGTATGACAATGGAACCAATATCTCCAGAAGCGGCAAGCACTCCAACTCAATTTTCTCTTGAATGGAGGCATTCAAGAGAAAATTGGACTACCATTTTCCAGATTTGCTTTGATTTGGATTCCTACATTAAGAACATAAGAAGAGCCATGCTAGATCAGGCCAAAGGCCCATCTAGTCCAGCTTCCTGTATCTCACAGTGGTCCCACCAAATGCGTCTGGGAGCGCATGAGACTAGATCTCTGTCTCCTGATACCACTCCCCTGCATCTGGCCCTTGAAGTACCCCGGCTTTAAGCCTGGAGATGACACATCTCCATCATGGTTTGTAACCTGTGATGGACTTCTCCCAACCCTCTGTTTGGGTGGATGTCCCCTAGTTCTGGTATTTTGAGAGAGGGAGAAGAGCGTCCCCTCTATCCACTTTACTCATGCCCTGCATAATTTTGTACGTCTCAATCATATGCCCCCTCAGGCGCCTTTTTTCCAGACTAAAGAGCCCCAGATGTTTTAGCCTTTCCTCATAAGGGAGGTCACTCAGCCCAGTAATCATTTTAGTCGCTCTCTTTTGCAGGGGGTTGGGCTCGATGGCTTTATAGCCCGATTCCAACTCAATTATTCTATGACTCTACATGCATTCATGGATTTTTTAAATAAGTGGTCTACCTATGCAGCAGGTTTGTTTAATGTTCAATTGTCTCATATTATGGACCAAAATACTGGATCCCAGAATGAGATTTAAAATGATATCCAGGGTACAAACCCCTGCAAGAACAGAAAACCAGCAGCTACTCAGGCATTTACTAGAGAGAAGTGATAAAGATTTAGTTTGTGTTTCAAATTTATAATCCTTCCTTGCACGTGCAAGCCAGAAGTCACCATCACAGCTCTCCGCAACTGACCTCCTATGGCCAAGCAGAGGCTGTTTACTGCAGAGGAGAACGGAAAGGTGACCTCCCTTCTCACCTCCCACCTCGGCAGCAAAGTGGAATGACCCAGAGGGAGAACGTGCAGCAAAGCTGGCTCCAAGTCTGTTCCAGACATAACTTAAGAGAGCCTTGAATGTTAAGACTCTGTGGCAGGCATCAGTTTGCAGAGTCTCCCCCACGAAAAAAATTAGGAGGGGAGGGTGACCTGTTGCTGCCTGCCTTCACCAGCATAAGGCCTTCAGTAGAAGAATGCCTGGTGCTCGCTCCCTTAGTCACTCCAGCTATTTCTGTGATGAGTAGTGCCTCAAATAACTTGAGACCATGGTCATCTGACCTTCATGGAGTGGACTGACCTTTTCCCCCCAAAGGGACATTTATTCTCTCCTTCCCCCTCCCCCACAACTAAACTAGTGGAAATCTGGGGCAGGAGACAGAAGGCAGAGCAGGACCAAAGATCATCTAGGGTTAATCAGTTCAGATCACAGTACTGTAAGTGACAAGCAGGGCAGTAGGTGCACTTCAAGAAGGACCTGAAGAACAAACAGTTGCAAAGGATCCTACAAAATAGCCTTCCCATAAGTGAGACCCTTGGGGTGGGCTGTGAATCAACCAGCTAATAAAGCTGGATTAGGCTAGAACCCTGGCTGCCAAGATGTTCTTGGCCTACAATGCCCAGAAATCCCAGCCAGCACAGCTAGTGGGGAAGGCTTCTAGGACTTTTAGTCCAAGAACATCTGGGGACCCAAGTCTAGAGCTGCAGGACCTTGGACAGTTTTGGGCTGACCATTTGCTCCAATGAACTCCACATGTTGGACGCTGGGGACCAGGAGCGGGTCCTGCATCGCATGCCTCTGGGATCATGTCATGGGAACCTGGAGTGACAACACGTCAGTTGGCTGGCCCTATACACACGAGACAGTGGGCCCGTGGAAGATGGCAGAGGAAACTTTACAAGTTGCACCTCTTACAGCCTTTTGACCTCTTGCTTAAGGTCAACAACAATGGGTGAGTGATGGAGAGGCCAGATTCACAGACAAACTTGGGGACACAGGCTATAGGAAAAGGTACAGGACAACATAAATTCAGAGGATTTCTGCTTAGCCACGAACCTTCTTTGTTCTTCCCCTAAAAACAACAACCAAAAACCCCAAATGGAAAGTTTTGTTTCATTTTTCTGGTGGATGTTCTGCCTTGCTTCAAACACAGGGAAGGAAAGTTTACAGAAAAGGCCATAAAACAACACTGAAGTAATAAAACTGCCCGTCTGCTTTGGGAGGCTGAACAAGTACGAACTGTCCGGCCAAGTGACAAATGATGTAAATATCTCCAGTGGATCGCCCTGCTTTGCCACCCAGGCTTCAGAGGAATGAAAACACCCGTGACAGTTTAATCAGCAGCCACTTGTATCCCAGTCACTGGCACTTGGCAGTCTGGATTTTAAGATAGAGCTGTTGAGCGCCACATTGAGAGTGAAACGGACAGAACTCGGTGGATCTCAAGGCAGAACCTGTCCTGCTGTCTCTTCTCCACCAAGCCCGGGGAAGGCTTTATTTCCTAATAATAATAAGCCCTCCCTTTAAAAATGATGCCACTTACCCACCTCTCTCCCTCTCTGGTACTGTATTTGTTAGAGGAGGAGGAACATGTTGAATGACAGAGAGCACCAGCAAAACATTTGCAGAGCTGCACGTATGTTGTTGTTGTTGTTGTTGTTGTTGTTGTTGTTGTTGGAGGATCAAGTTGAAATAGACCAGTCTGGCTCCCTCCCTTTTATCCTCCTGCCAACAGCTGAAGACCCATATTTTCAGGCAGGCTTTTAACAATCCTGCTTCAGCCCCTGATTTCCTTTTTAAATATTAAGATAGTTTTTAATGTTTACTACTTATTTTTAATTATGCCACTGTATTTGAATTTGCATAAATTTTTTTGTAACGCTTAACTTATTCTACTTTAAATTCTATTCTTTTTAATACTGTGAGCCACCCTGGGTCCCCTTATTGGGAGAAAGGTGGCCTACAAATAAAAACAGCTATAAAGCATAATCTTTTGGATCTTTGCAAAGAGAGGTGTATCGTACTACAAAGCACTGTATGGCCTGGGTCCTAGCTACCTCAAAGATCAAATCTCACAGTATGAACCAACGTGGGTGTTAAGGTTATTAGGAGAGGCCCTTCTCTCCATCCCGCCACCCTCACAGGTACGTCTTGTGGGAACCCACGAAAGGGCCTTCTCGGCTGCTGCACCCAGACTCCTTCCCACTAGAGGCCAGGACTGCCCCATCTCTTTCTCTTCAGGCAAGCTTTCCCTGAATGATGGTCTACCTATAATGTGTCTTTTATTTGAATCTACAGGATCACATTGAGTGACTTTGTGTTTATAACTTCTTATAACCTTATGTGTTTACACTGATACTTTGTTTTCAATGTTAATTAATTTATCAACTGCCTGAAAATATTAAATAAAAAAACCTCAGAAATACACATTTATATGTATTTCCAGAGTGCATTTACCAGAAAGGCCCACTAGAGGGAGTGAGAGACTTGGCACTGAGCATATATAGCATTCAGTGCTTTCACTTTTTTCAGCATCCACGGGGTGGGGGTGGGGTTTGGAATTGATCTTCCGTGGATGCCATGGGGCCAACTGTATTAAATAAAGATACATCAGCAACTGTGATACTAATTTTGTAATAGATCCTCTTCCCTTAGGTACACTTTGCACCTCGTGCATCATAGATTTACCCTGGATATCTAAACTTTTAAAAATCAAATTATATCCCAACAGGCAAATGTATACCTAATGTGCAAAGAGAAAATTACAGTGATGCAGTAAGCTATCCGTTGCAGGTATATATGTGTGTTTTATGTGTGTGTGTGTGTGGGGGGGGAGAGACAGGTTCATCACTAAGCAATGCATGGACTGCTATGTGAACTGAAAAGGGGAGGCAATCCTGCTTCCCCCCCACACCCCGAAATCTCCCAAATCTGCCAGTGCACCGAGACAGCAGGCAGTCAAATGTTGCTTTCTTTGTTGCACCAATTCTCCCACTTTCCCTGCTGAGCAGCACACTTGGAATCCTGCTTCAAAAGGTTAGGACTTGGGTACCTCATCCAGTGCACACCTCACATGCTCTCAGGGGGAGGAGGATGGGTAAGGCGTGTGCGCGGAGGGAGGAAGAATCATGGCTGCTTTGCCTCCTGGCTCTTTAGCGGGCTTGAAAATACTGAGGGTGGCGGTGGTGGTAGGTCTCGGGGCTAAAACCTGGCCATGCTACTGGCTCAGTCAAAATATTTGCACAATCGTTTTTGACTCTGCGATGGCCCGCGGGAGTCCTCCGATGCCCTTTGATTGGAACGTGTGAGCCACTGCATAGGCATCACTCCGGGCTGCCCTGCTCCAGAAGGCAGGTCTGCCTGGGCGTCTCTCCGGTTAAGGTGCTTCGCGCAGGAAATACGGCCGAGTGGAAGCGCGCCCAGCTCAGCTCGTCTCATAAAATCCACCCCTCGGGCCAGACAACCTCGTATGTTCAACAAAATTACTCTTCAGCTGGTGTTCCCAAACTCTACCTTCAGTCAACGCGGGAGGCTGGTTTTGTTTCTGCAGCTTTTTGTGCAAAGAAAGATATGGAGGACCTAAGACAGGGTCCGGACTGGCCTTCGCAACCGCGGACCCTGGCATACCACTGCACCACCCGGAGGTTCACCTGGTTGAATCCTCTCTTCTGTACAAAATTACTAAATAAATCCCTGCCCTCCATAAGGAGCTGGTATGTTGTGGAACACAAAAGGGTCCGGAAAAGCTTTGAACCTGCTTCTTCGCATCTTGATTGTTTTAAGGAGCTGGTAATGCAGATACGCATATTTGTAATGATACGCATATTTGTGAAAAGCAGGTCTTGATGAGCGTAATTCCAAACCTGAGATCTGTAGGGATGCAGCCCAGGAAAGAGTTTCTGATCCGCCAAACCTGGATCAGAAACACAGATGCTTCTGCAGGATGGCCGCACACACGCACAGAGAGAGAGAGAGAGAGAGAAAGAGAGAGAGAGAGGGAGACAGAGACACAGAGAGGGAGACTGGGGGGGGGGAATGTCCAGTCCTCTCTTCCTCTCTCTTCCTTGTCTGAAGCAAGGCATTTGCAGGGACCTGAGCCCTTGTGTTTCAATGAAGTCATCCCGCTACTCCTCAAACCATGCTTCAGGTTTTGTCTTTCTCGTGGGAGGAAGAAGAGGGCGAGTGGTCTGGGGAAGCATCTCCCCCCCTCTTCTTGCTCCTCTGTATCTCTGAATAAGACGGTGCCCCTCAACAAACACACTTACTATAGCAGCAAAATGGCACCTACCAGCCCCAGTAGAGAGCCCTACTGCCATTGGACCCGCTGCTCAACTCAAACGGAGCTCTGCTAAGAGCACAGGACCTGCTGAGCCTGGTTCAACCTTGATCAAACCCAGAATGAAATAATTGCTCATGGCATTCATGGTTGGTGCTGTCACGTACTGCAAGAGCCTCCAGTCCAAGAATTCTTTGACCAAAATGGAAAGACCTTAACCGATACAAGCATGTTATCTAACTTTTGACATCTGACCTGACCACCGACCCATGTTCCCTGCTCTTAGGTGCACTCTTGGCTCCTCTCTCCGCTATTTTGGACTCATCCTGCTGAAAGACACAGTGAGATGCATGAAGGCAGTCAAGGCACAGGTGGCAGATGAACTGAGAGGAAACGCAGCAGAGGTTGGAAGGGACTGAGATCACGGGCAGCGAACCGGTACAGCAGGGCTCCAGGAGAAGCGTATTATGCATGTGGGGACTGCAGCGATCATGCCACTGCCCGATTTAGCCGGCTGCCATTAATTAATAAGGAATCGAGTTCTGGGTATTTGCCTCACTGTGCTGCGAGCGTAACATCTCTGCAAGGTTAGTGACGTGTACCAAAAGGGCAAAACTTGGGAGTGAGCGACCAGGCTACTCTTTGATTGGAAATGAATATATGAGACACGAAAATCTAGGCAATGAAATAATAATTGGGTTGCTAGGCAAATTCTACCGCTAACTTGGAGAGCAGTGCACCATCTACCCTCAACGGCATTGGATTCCCCCCCCCCCATCTTTGAGGTTTTTATGACAACAGTCTTTGTGAGCAGTTTTTCACAGAGAAATCAACTTCTCTCTATCTCAATAAAATGAAACAAAACAAAATAAATCTATTCTGGAAGTCAACACTAGAAGCCTCCGCAACACACCAACAATTGCCCCGAGAGACTGCTTGAGGAAAAGAAAGCCTATCCAATAATAAATAATTTTTTAAAAAAGGAATGGATTAATAAAAGCAGGATGGTCTGATGTTGTTTTGCCACACTGGATTTTCTTTCCCACAGGTGAAAAGCAGAACGTGTTCCACAATGAAACGAAATTAAAAACCCGCTCCAGATAGAAAGGAGCCTCTTCCTCCCTCTGCCTCCCAACAACGCCCCCCCCGCCCCCCCGCCCCCCGCCGCCGGCCCCAGCATCTCCACTGACTTAGAAACAAGTTTAATGAGGACAGCCTCTCTCTGAATTCCTTTTCTCCTTTTGTTTCCCTCTACAGGTTTTTTATCAACTCCAGGCATCCCATTTTCTTTTTCTTCAGGCCAGCATTAAGCTATTAAATGCACCATTTCACCCTGCTTCTCTTTTACTAAATGTCACCCTTCAAACTCAGGGTGACAGTTGTTCCTGTGTTTCAATTCCACCCCCCCCCACCACCACACGCACTCCCACTGCCACCCCACCTGCCTTAAGTCCCTTGCTTTGGCATTTGTTGGCTGGAAAGGGGAAAACAGTTCCGTGCTAAATATTCATCATTCCCACCTCATTGCACTTCTAATTCACTGCTGATTTTTGGGTTAAGCCTCTCAGTGGTTGCTGGGTGATTTCCCCCAGCCTTACATCTCAAAGCTTCGCTGCTCCTCCCGAGACCCTACAAAGCCAGAGGAGTTCATCTGCATCCTTATTTATTTCTATTACTGGTTGGTCTGAATTCGGCTAGATCTGGGGGCCACTGCTGCGGTAGGCCCGCAGGCCACATCTGATGTTCTTAAATGCCTTTCTCACCTCACTGTCAGAAAAAGACATCCCGCCGGGTTGTTAAGCTGCAACAACACGGGGCAGGGAAGATGTAGAAAGCTTGAGGTTTTGTTCCTGCTCCTCTGCTCCAGGGAGGCAAGACACGTGGCCCTGCCTCGCCTCACCTCTCCTCCCCAAGTCCTACCAGATGAAGACACCCAGGGAACAGGTCCCAAAGGCATTCCTGCAAGCTATGAAACCGACACAGGTGGCTACTTCTGACCAGGCAAGGTGAGACACTTTCCTTGCTTGAAGTAGAGTTCCCAGAAGAACTCCTCCCAGGATGGACCCAGGTCACGTTGACCAGGATGCTCTCTGAATTTAGAGTCCCCACAAACCACCACTCGCCCTTTCCTCTCCTTCTTCTAGAAAGGAGCTTCTCCCCTTGGTGACGATTGGTGCCTCAAACTGTGTGACAGGGCAGAGATGCAACAGGTTGAAGCAGGGGCCACGGCGTGGAGATTTAGTGATGTACCTCATGAACCTCTGCCTATCACACAGCTTTTCCAAGACACAAGAGGTCCTTGATTTTAAAAGAACTGGGAGCAATCGGGCTTATTTCCTCATGTTGACCAGCAAGATGTGAAGGGGAGACACCTTGTCCACTCCCAGTCTGCTTCTGTTTCCACAAAATGCTACAGTGTCCAGGAAGTATTATAGAAATATATTCTAAAATTTCACAGTGGGTCCAAACATTTACGACTGGCATAAAAACATGTACAGTTCAAGAACTCGCAGGCAGCTAAAACGGGTTGAAGAAAGGCAACAGAAAAAGAAAAGAAAAGATACACTTCCCTATTTTACTGGCCAAAATATTGGATTCTTATTATTAATCTCCTCACCCCAACATTATGCCTGGTCTGGTGCCACCCACTGATGCTGAAGGCATATTCCATATATTGCATATGTGAACAGCTTGCATAGCAGCAGTCATGAGTTAGTTTTGTTGTGGTTTTGTTGCACACACATTCCTCTTTACAAATAAAATGTAAAAATCAGGAATTAAATCATGCAGCAAGGTGGGGGAAGGAGGGAAACTATAAGAATAAATGCATTTTACCTGAAATTTCATAGGTGTGCTCACCAGGGAAAGCTGCAATAGGTTCTGTAAATAAATGGAAGAACGGGAATTCAGTATCTCCCAAAGAGCAAATGATAGACTCCAAAGTAAGTCTTAGTGGCTATATAGATGACTAAAATTCACAAGACAATTTTTTTCATAAGGCTTGGCAAGAGTCATCCATGCCTTTGTTCTCCCACATCTTGACTATTCCAATGCAGCCCATGTGGAGCTATCTGTGAAGAGTGTGTGTGTATTTCCACGATTGATCGTCCTGATAATGAAGGATATGCACTGGTTGCCAATTGGTTACTGAGCCCAATGCAAGGTATTAGTCTCACCCCTTAAAGGCGTACATTGCTTGAGACCAGGCTACACCCTATGGCAGTGTTGGCGAACCTATGGCATGAGTGCCAAAGGTGGCACTCGGAGCCCTTTCTGTGGACACCCGATATCACCCCTTCACAGCCACCTGTATTCAGGTGAAATTGCTATATTGGCACTTTTGTGAAAAATTAGTGGGTTTTGAATTGCATTTTGGGCATTCAGTCTCTGAATGGTTTGCCATCACTGCCCTATGGACTAAGGTAGACCCGTTCAGTAAGGTGAATTATTTTCCAAGTTAAATTGCATTGATGCAAGAGAGTTCCTCTTGGAAGGACTCATAATTGGACTGTTGAATCAGTGTGACATACATAAGTGCTGCCTTACAAAAGCTCCTCTTAGGCTCTATAAGTAAAGGGGGAACCCCCTGAAGAACTACAACTCCCAGGAAGCATGGCAGCAGCTTTCTTTTCCATACATTAACAAACAGGGAACAAGTCCGGCACTAGGTGATGTAGCCTTGGATACAGGATCCCATCCAGCTGAGTGAATGTCTGCAGGTGTGTTTTTTGCCCAGGGAATTTCTTAGACAATTCTAGGAAATGGAGTCCAAAACACCTGAATGGTAGAGCCTTAAAAGGAAGTATCAGAACCAACTTGAATTTGTCAAATTATACTGCAGCTTGCTTGCATTTTTATTTATTTTTGATACATGCATATAAACAAAACACATCTAGTTGAAGTGCAGTGGTGGTGGAGTTAGTAGCAGAACATCATGTTGGCCTTAAGAATCTTCTGGTTTGAGAACTCCTACCCCTCAGAAGGAAAATGAAACGGCAGGAACATATTCTACCACATGAAAGTAATTCACACCCTCCCAATTTTAAGAGTTTTTCTTTTGTTTTTCTTTTGTTTTTGAGGGAGTAGACTTCGAAAGCACCCTCAAACTGTCTCAGGCCATGAGTTGCCATGATGATGCCGTGCACTCATAGCATCAACTATCCACATACTCCCACCTCTGGCAGGGGTTTTAAATCATTAAAAACTATAGCGCAAACATAAAATCTTCAGGTAGAACCAGCAGTGGCAAAAACACTTATCACAGAGCCTCAGAAATAGAAAGGAAGGCCACAAAACTGCTAGAGGCGGAAATATGCCAGTAAATTTAAAAAAAAAACCTGGCCACTGTTAGGTCACTTTATTGGCTGCTAATGTCCAAGTTCATCTTTTCCGTAAGTTTTTATTTTCAAATAACTTGACACCCAGTCCTACTGTGAGCTCTGCTCACCTAGTCATAACCTCTTCATGGGTTTTGGCAAGAGTTTCTTTTAAAAACGGCTTCATCTATTTGTGTATCTATCTGCCTGTCCACCCACCCACCCACCCACTCGCTCACTAAACCTACATTATAGGTCAGGTGTGCCATTAAGTAAACTAAAAAAAATGAGGGGTATTTTTAAAATTGTTAAGAAGGAACATTTTGTTACAACTAAATGGGGCAGAAAAAGTAACACTTGCCCAGTCTTTCTAGTTACTTTCCTGAAGACAAAAGATTTGTCTGATTATTTTTGGATAACTTCTGAATTTTGCCGGGGAAAAGTAGATTCTTGGCTTAACTGCAGTTTCAGCAGGGTGTCACAGAAAGTGACAGGTTTGTCAAAAGAGGGAAGATATATTGTGGGTTATTAGATCCTCTCCTCAAGTTGAAAAGGAATTTGATTAGTTCTTTAGATTACAGTTTTGAAACAGAAGCTTGCTGCTCCAGTCAGCTCTCTTTTTGTACAGTCTTGAGGGTGGGGGGTATGGGCTCAGAAAGGCAAACCCAGTTATTCTTTCACACACAGGAGTGATGCATCCAAAGAACTCACTTCATATAAGAACTTAAGAACATAAGAAGAGCCATGCTGGATCAGGCCAAAGGCCAAGCTAGTCCAGGTTCCTGTATCTCACAGTGGCCCCAACAGATGCCTCTGGGAGCGCATGAGACTAGATCTCCGTCTCCTGATACCACCCCCCTGTATCTAGTCCTTGAAGTACCCTGGTTTTAAGACTGCAGATGACACATCTCCATCATGGTTTGTAACCTGTGATGGACTTTTCCTCCACAAATCTGTCCAATCCCCTTTTGAAGGCATCCAGGCCAGATGCCATCACCACATCTTGTGGCAGGGAGTTCCACAGACTAACAACACGCTGGGTAAAAAAAAATCTTTTGTCTGTTCTTACTCTTCCAGCCCTCAATCTGAGTGTATGTCCCCTAGTTCTGGTATTTTGTGAGAGGGAGAAGAGCATCCCTCTATCCACTTGTCTCATGACCTGCATAATTTTGTACGTCTCAATCATATCCCCCCTCAGGTGCCTTTTTTCCAAACTAAAGAGCCCCAAATGTTTTAGTTTTTCCTCATAAGGGAGGTGCCCCAGCCCTGTAATCATTTTAGTCACTCTCTTCTGCACCTTTTCCAGTTCCACTATGTCTTTTTTGAGATGTGGTGACCAGAATTGTCCACACTACTCCAGGTGTGGCCTTACTATCGTTTTGTATAATGGCATTATAATGTTGGCTGTTTTATATTCAATCCCCTTTTTGATAACCCCTAGCATGGAATTGGCCTTCTTCACCGCTGCCACACATTGGGGAGACACCTTCATGGAGCTGTCCACCAACATACCAAGATCTCTGTCCTGATCCGACACGGATAGCTTGGAGCCCATGAGTTGATAGATATACAAATAGTTCCACTTCGGGTCCTCCTGCCTGCCTTCCTGCCTTCCACTCAGAAAAAGCTGTTTTCAAAATCCCACTTGGGAAGAAGTCTCTCCGCAGGACAAATAAAAACTCCAGTTGGGACAAGTTATATATTTTTTAAAATCTCATGAGGGAAAGGCTTAAAGTCTCACTTCCCACCCCCCACTGCCGTGAGTCCTAACTCAAAATCCCTCATCCTAGTTGCTTCTACTGAAAAAAAAAACATGAAAACAAAACCCAAAGCACGGGAGTGCTGCCGTCACTTCTAGTTGGGTCCTCAAGGGACCAAACCTAGATCAGTGGTTCATTGAGTCTCCAGATGTTCTTGGATTACAACGTCCAGAAATCCCGGCCAGTGTAGCTCGCGGGAGATGGTCTCTGGGAGTTTTAGTTCCAGAACATCTGGGCACCCAAGACTGGGAACCACCAGCCTGGATGGACAGCAGCTCTGCAGAGTTTCCCGCAGGGTTTTTCTTCTCCAGATTTCTCAACTAGAGACGTAAGGGACTGAACGTGAGACTCTGTGCACAGCAAGCATGTTAGGGACACTGACAGCATATCTGTTTATTTGGAAGACGTCACATCTGCCTTGTCTTTTCTGGAGCACTTGACTCCCAGGCCACCAAGGACTATTTTGAAACATTTTTAGATAAATTATTTACACACTGAAAGTTGAGTTTTTGTTTTGCTTTGTTTTGAATCCTCCACTGGAACTTTCCACACCACCCTCCAAAAATACTGTAAAATGACGGAGAAATGTAATTTGGTGAGCGTTGGAAGCAGGGAGATTAAACTGTTTGCGAAATACCAATATATCCTTTGTTGCTGCTGTGAAGCGTTGACAAATTAGAGATCAGCAGAGTTCCAGGAGGGTTGTCAGGCGCAGAGCAAAAAAGCACCGCAAGCTCTGTTCCTCAAAGAGCACGGGCTAGGCAGTAGCACCTGGCTCCCTTTTGGAAGTCTGCTAGATGGAAGTCCTCATCCATGCAGTTGATGGGAACGTCGCTGCAGCAGCCCTTTTCCTATCTAGGTGTTTGTCTTGCTAGACTCGGCTAGCCTTGGCTCTGAACCAGATCCATCCAGAACCACGGGGGTGTGCCACTGTTTTGTGATAATTAGACAGCTACGAGCTGGAGCGGAGCCAGGCCCTTTCTATCGACTCCTGATAGCACCAGAGACAGGGCAAAGCAGGCATTTTGCACAATCTGTCGCCAACTCCTCATTCAGCACTGTTGCGGTACCAAAATCCCACAACAACAAACACTGCGGAGGTGGTGCTAGTTTGATGACCTGGATTCAGAGCCCTGCTCTGCAGAAGACAGATGAGGACTAACTGGTAGATTAGCATACCATTTAACAGCAGCAAAAACACCTCTCAGTCAACTGGGATAATGAGGACCGGACAGTGAGCTCAGCTTAGTATGATCACTTACAACAAATCATGGAGCCCACTTGCATGGTTTCTGCAACACTTACCGCTTAATGGACCTTTGAGCTTGAGTAGTACATGAGTTAGATCTAGCTAACCTGAATTCTGTCTCTCTCCGCTGTAGAAAGCTAGTGTGATCTGATGGAGAGAATGCTCAAAGTTTTTCAATGAACCCCGAATTAAAAATCTTCACTCAACTCCCCCATTCATTACTCTGGGATAACTTAAGCTGGTCAGTCCCCACTTCCCAGTCAGAGCAACAGAGAGTTGCTGTGATAATATAGGATGGTCAGTCCAAGGCACACAAGCATGAGATTATTGGGAGACAGGTTGGGATCTCAGTGTGATAATTAAATAAAAACCTACCGCCCTTGATCAGCTTCCTAACAGGCAAAAAGTAACAGATGGCCTGGGCAGGCGAAGCAAAAGGAAGGACAACATTTTGGTTACAATGTTTTGGCTCATCTTCCTCCCTCCTTTTTAATTTCCAATCAAAACATTTCATAGCCCTTGCAGCAAACTTTTTTCTGTTTGGCTTCTGTCCCAGCTCCCAGACTGATGAGTTCCAGAGCAGGAATATGCTTTGTTGTTATTAATAATGCTCTAAGACTTCCTACTTATTATTTTTCATTAATAAAATGCTGTGATTGATTCAATCAACCCTTCCAAGCATGTTATGCTAACTAATTGTTATATTTTTTTCCCTTGCACATTTTTTTGTGGGGGGACCTCAAACCTATTGCTTGATGGAATTATCTGCACCCTTGTATTTTGCTTTTAGGAAGCTTTAGCTAGGAGGGATCATTCTAGAGGCATATGGCGACCTTTTTATTTAATTTTTTTTCTTCCCGTCCGCGCCATCTTTCATGGAGGGTATTGTCCCTCCTTATTTTATTAGTACTTTTTCCCCTTTTGTATTTTTTGTTGTTCTAATTGTAAACTGCCCAGAGTTCCGTTCGGAAGATGGGCGGTCTAGAAATATAACAAACAAACAAACAAACAAACAAATAAATAAATAAATAATAGACCAGGATCGATGTCAATCAATACAACAGCCAATGGTCTCCTCTCTCTCTTATTATTCTGAAGACTCTCTCTATTCGTCTGCTTTTCCTACTCTTTTTAGTCAGATGGTCTGAAGACCGTTAGAGCAATGTAGTGTGTCAGAGAGTCAGAAGTGTCCAGTTCAGTCTGTCAGCCAGGTAGCTAGTTAACCAGTTAAGCTCTGTTGATGTAGCCACTTAATATTTTTCTACAGAATGCAGTTCGTCTTGTTCTAAGAAGAGCTGTGAGTAAAATGGAACTCCTTTTCATTCTTTTCTCTTATGAGTCTCTCTGAATGAATTATGCCAAGTCACTTTAGAACAGCACCTGTATTACACAGCCACTCCATCAAATGCGACATCTGGATCAGCATGGCACAGCACAGAAATGGTACAGCAGGGCAGGAATTGCAAAATGTAACCAAAAAGAGGTGCCATGTGCAGCAGCTGCAGCAGGCATGTCACTTCATGTAGTTTCCATGCAACAGCTGTTTTGTGTGAAATGGACACAGAGAAAACAACACCGGATTGCTTTATCCCACCCAAAGATGTACTTTGGCCTACAGGCAGATGCTTCTGTATTGTGCCCAGCATCCGGCATCCTCAGAACCACTGAAGACTCCTAGTGCAGCTGGTCCCCTTTCCGGTGTGCCTGACTTGCTGCAGGCAGAGGAACCTGTCTGCTTCCCACGAGCCATTTATGACAGAGGAGAGAGAGATTTACATACCCATGCAGTTCTCTAAGGAGGCATCAGTGCCTATCCGGACATCATCGATGGCAATCTCTCCCGAATGCCCTTTGCTTATAATTCCCTCGAACACGATCTACGAGTAAAAAGGAACAGAACAACGAGTGTTATCCTTCTAGCCCTCAATCAGCCCTTGTGCCCTTTAAAGCAAGACTGAATGGACACCATCTCCTACTATAAGGCCATAGTTCCTGCCTTTACTTTGGCAACTACCAAGTGGCAAAACGGATGCTGGAAGATCAACACCCACATTTGGCATGTAACCTTTCCCGCAACATCCAAGAGGGTCTCCTTTTGTCTTTGTCCTCAAAGCAGAAAACGTGTCTGGCTTACAGTCTTCAGACTCACCTCCCTGCGACTCCCAATGTGATCTGGTTGTAGCCGAGGGGCACACTCCACATTCACTTCCGAACCACAGGATGATGCCTCAGCTTCTTGCATCCCCCCTCCAACCCCGCAACAGCTATGTAGGGCAACGACGACAACAACAACGACCACCCATAAGAGATGACAGTTCGATTTTGCATCTTTCCTCTCTGATCACCCACTCAATGCAAAGCATTGTTTTTGAATGCTTCCCGTTGGTTTTGTAACAAAGAGTCGGCTAAAAACATATCAGCCTTGAATGTAAGTAGGACAAAGCCAGAGAACATATACTTGCTTTCATTGTGGCTTTAACCTTCACTTGCCTTTTTAAAAAAAATTTAGGCAACAATACGGCTCCTAGGAAGGATTTTTCATCCATTTTGAGCAGGAACAGGGCTCTTTTGGTTAAAGAGGAGAGAAGAGCAGCTGGCACCCTCTGGGAGATACCCTGCATGATGGGATGTTCAGCCTGGTTTCCCAGCTGTGTGTGTGTTGTGTCGTTACAGTCGTGGCCGACTTTTCATGACCCCGTGTCCATGGAGTTTTTCTTGGCAGGAATACTGGAATGGTTTGCCAGTTCCTACTCCAGGCGCCTACAGCACCTGGTATTCCCTGGTGGTCTCCCATCCAAGTACTAGCCAGGGCCAACCCTGCTTAGCTTCCGAAATCAGGCGAGATCAGAAGTTGTTATTTTCCAAAGAGAGGGCATAATTATACCTTCCCCTGCACATTTCCCCATGCATGGGCTTGACGGAAGGTAGAAGGAAAAGACAAGGGAAGGGAAGCAACATGGATTCCGGGCTTCAACTGAACTACTACGCAAAGTGCAGCAATGTATGCAAATGTGCTCATCCGGTTTCACTTTCTTGCTTTCTTCCAAATGGGATGTTGGCGTTTTTTGCCCCGTTGACTAGCAAGCAATGGTGTGGGAACAGTCGTTTTGACTATACAGTTTCTTCTTCTATATTTTTCAGTCTCAGCTCCACCCTGCAGACTTGAACTGTTTTAATAATTCTTTCATCCCTTCTTCCTGGCCAAGACTGGAAACCGCAGCTCCGCAAAGGCATTGCTAGAGACCTCTAAAAGAACATTCAAAGTGCCCCCTCTAAATTGCAATTTCGACCCCAACCAGCCTCTGTGAAGGTGGAAGCCGTGACCGTTGATCTTGCATAAAACACAATCCAAGACTGTGGGGTAGCTTTTTTTTTTAATTCAAGGAAAGCTGAAAAACTGGGCAGGGCTCAATATCCGTGTCGGGTTTTAAATAAATGTCAGTCTGTAAAAAGAAGCATAAAATGGAGTACACATTTCGGCTCTCTTTGCTAAGTTATCTATTTATATCAAGCTTTCTCCTCATGTCGAAACTGCCTGGGAACACGGAATCCACCCTGGGAGCTCGTTTTTGCACCTCCCTACCCTCAAAACAAAGGAAGTGCTAATTGCTTCTTTCTTTTCCCTCCAATAGTTTGCTTTCCTAATTTTTCTTTTTTTTAAAAACAACAGACAAGATGTTGTGCCCTCTGTTGGGCTTCAAGATGCACTTGTGTTTATCTTTTATGGGTTTGTAGCTTCTTGACTACCCAATAATCATCTACGAGAAAAGGAGGTAAGTGTGTGTCTGTGTGGGTTGGGGGGGGGGGAACCATGCGCAACAAAGAGAATTTAGGAATACAAAAGGCAACGGGATGAACAAAGACCTAAATCTATGTATAAAATAGGCAAATTCTGACTAACAAATACAGTGTCATTTCGTTGCTATAGCAATGTGGAAAACACAATGAAGAAGAAAAGAGCCCTGCTCAACAATGTTCTCTGATGATGAACGAAATACTCTCTGTTGAAGTAGCTGATGGTGAAATGCACTTGAATCTCGAAACCAAATCCTCTTCATAAGCTCACCTGATACTCCATATCATAGCTAGGCAGAAGGATCCGCCCTTCTCTCCACTCATCTCCCTGGTCTTCTCTGATGATCCACAGCAGCTTGTTCTCGTGCATGGCTTCCCGCCGCACCTGCAGCATCGTCCCGCTTCCACCAGAGACCTGGTACTGGAATATCAGGCAAACGGCACTCCGGGGCAGGAAGACCGTAGGGCTGAACAGCCGGCTGTGCTGTCTTTCTCTTCTGGCACTGCTCTGCAACCTCAAATAATGCTTGCCATCTGTGGGAAGAGGAGGCAAACCTCCAGTTATCATGTGCAATGGATGGGGGAAACGTCCTCCATGAGATCCAGGAAGAGGTTGAAACAGTGACAGCTGTCTTGACCACTGCTCTCGTATGCATGGGTGCGGGCATAGAGGTCACCTGCCCTTTGTCCCATCAACTAGGCTGCTCTGCCCATGGATGAGACTTTAGGCAAGACCTGGAATCGAATCCCTGATGGGAAACAAAAAACTACCTTTCAAGGAAAGCACACACATGATTTCTAAACCCATGTTTTCTCTCCACAGTATTATATGTATCTGCTGGCTGTGATTCCTCTCTTACCAAGACTCCTGGTCACCGTTTGTTCCCACCTAGAGATGGGTGTTTTGTTTTGGAAGGGGACTGGTTCCGAAATGAAACATGCCAGTACAGCTGGTGCTCGGAATCCAGTCCCACCCTTCGGAACAAAATCAAACAATGTCTTACCTTGCTGTAGTTCAGGCTGGGCAAAATTCCAACAAGGAAGCAGCCTCCGATGCGTCATCTTTCCCTCTCTCTGGTGCTGGCCAATCAGGAGCTGTGCAAGGACATGCATCATCCCACCTCCCTGTCTGACTGGCCAGCACCAGGGAGAGGGAAAGAAGACACAGCGGAGGCTACTTCCTGGTTGGAATTTTGCCCAGTGCAAGCTACAGGAAGGTAAGACATTAATTGATTTGGTTCTGGAGGGTGGGACTGGGTTCCGAAACCCAGCTGCAGTGGCACGTTTCATTTCAGTACCAGTCCCCTTCTGAAAAGAAACACCCATCTCTATTCCCACCACACTTCTTCTGCTTGCAAATTACCACGACAACCTGTTTGAGAATCTGTGTTGGCTGAGCTAACAGGAAGTTACACATTGATAATGAAATTATGGCAGGAAGTTCCTAGTCGTCATGTTTGTGAAGGTACATCAGAGTGCATGTATGCCAACCACATTTCATATTATGTCCTCTACGGAGTCAGGCAGCCCGCAGAACAGGTGCCCTGCATCCATTTCGGCTCTTCTTGACTCTGAATACTAAAATCTACCAGTCTCTTTCCACATGGCCCGTCTCGCTCTTCAAGATCTTCTTGGGAGGTTCTGCTTTTGCCCCATCCCTATGTAATGGTGTATGGCTGGTGGACATGCAATTAAGGCAGAACCTGCTTAAGGCACTCAGATTCAGAAACTTCCTGGTATGCAATGTCTGTCTGATGCCTCCCCACCCCCTGTCTTAGCTTTAAAAAGTAACAACGAATAAAGACCATTTTGTTGAGGAAAAGGTCCTCAGTTTAGATCATTGGTTCTCAACCTTCGGCAACTACGTCTTCTTGGACTGGAGTTCCTGACAGCCTTCACCGCCAGGGTTGGCAGAGGTTTCTGGGAGTTGTAGTCCAAGAGCACGTGGTTACCCAAAGTTGGAAACCACAGGTTTAGGCCAGTTCTATGTGCACCTGGAACTGTTCCTTTTCTTTAATTCTGCCATGCTATTTATCACTGCAGCTGCTACTGTTTTTGTCAGAGGTTGAAAAAGTTACTGCTTGAACACCTAGAAAGCAGTACCAGCACACAGCCCAGCCCTCGAAAAGTATTTTTCCCAAGTTCTATTTTCATGATGGTTTTGATGTTGTGAATTGACATCTCGCTGGCATAGCCTTAGTATCTGATTGTTTTCCATTCACTACTTTAGAATGTGTTTGCTGAAATGCGACATTCTTAAAGTGTTCTGCTTATATTCCGCCCCATAGCACTTCAAGCACTCTCTTGGCGGTTTACAATTTAATTCTGCAGGCTACACAATGCCCCCCCCCCACCCCCAGAAAGCTGGGTACTCGTTTTACCGACCTCGGAAGGGTGGAAGGCCTGCTACTTGGGATTGAACCCCAGGTCGTGCGGACAGTTTTTAGCTGCAGGACAGGCATTTAACCACTGCGTCATGAGGCTCCTAATTAATTAGAGTACAGTTTTGCTATACCAAACAAGAACAAGGTCACTATGTTACCCTGTAATAATAGCAACTCTAATTTATTCTTGTTAAGGTTTTAGAGAACATTTTAAATTTTTAATCTGATGTCCACATTTCAATCTACTCTGCAATGTTTACTTGATCAAGACCTCTTTGTAATTTTGCTGTGCTGGAATGTTTCAGAGTGCCTTACAAAGATGACTTGAAAAATCTCCTCAGCTGTCTTTGTCCTGATTTCTCAAGTCACAGCAAAGTCAGTATTGTACAAAGAGAAGCATTTTTTCTTAAGCAGATCTTTCAAAATAATAATAATAATAATAACAGAGCTAAGCTTCTCTTCAAAATGTACAGAACGAAACACGCATCATGGCAGAAGGAAATCTGGAAGTGCTGTAAATGAGATGCAATGCAAAAATCTTGAGGATTTCACCTTGTACCAATTGATGCATCAATAGGGACTCTGCCAAAGAGGGCGGAGGGTGGGGGGGGGACGTCAGCTGGACAGAATATACGGCACTGCAAAATCTGAAGAGCCAGCTTGGAATGAAATGAGCTGCTTGAAAGGATTTCTGGGACCTCCTTGGAAGGACACAAGGACCTGCCTCCTGGCCAACCAGCAGCCCTGCTTTCAGCTGCACCTCCCTCCTTTCGGAGCTCAGGCCTCATGTTGGAGCAGTCCAACATGAAGGAGGGAAGAGGCCCTGCAGCTTTTACAACAATGTAAAAGAGAGCACGTTAACAGAGTTGGGGTATCAAGAAGGAAGCGGGGATTCCCTTTTCAACACAACTAAGAGCGAGATCAAGTAGGCAAACAAAGAACCGTTTGGTTCCTTGTGGAGCAGTCCAAGGCAACCTATTTCCCCAACGATCACACGATAGACAGAAAAATGAGCTCTGGCCCAAAGGGCGTTTATACACGACCCCTAAGCTCTGCCGAAATGGCTGCAAGCTCCGGACCTTAAAAATGTTTACCCACCAACTCCGGAGTTTGCAGACAATTAAGTGCGACCCCGCCCACTTTAGCGCGACCAAACAGCAGTTTTCTTGCACCTGCTTTTTGGATGTGACAAATATTTGATCCGGTGTAAGGATAGTGAGTGCGGGGCTCTCCTGGCTTCTGTTTGTTCTTTTTTTGCGCCCCGCCCCTTTAAGAGATCTGAATGCTGCCGGGAACAAAACGGAGGTAAGACGGCATTCTTTTCTTTCTTTTTTCTCCCTCCCTCAGGCAGCCAGCAACCAGGAAGTGCGGAGGGGGGTGGGGACAGAGGAAGAGCGAGGAACCCCTAAGATCTCTGGTCCGAATTTAAGTGGCCAGCGGATCTTAGGGGTCGTGTAAAAAGGCCCAAAGTGGACCTTTTCGATCCAATAGTAGGGCTTCTTTTTCTTGGGACCAGCCTGGAGCAATTCCTCAGAAGACAGAAGGGTTGGCTCCTTCCTGTGCGGTGAGCCACGTGCCTTTTCACAGCTCTCTGCTCGCTTCCTAAGACAAGTAGTACAAGATGTGCACCTACTTTTGCATCCCCTTCTCCTCCTTGTCCATCTTAGAGCCATGCTGCCTCCGGCCCCCATATTGGCTGCTTCTTGACCAACATTTGGGATGGGATTGTTCCTCCTCCAATTAATAATGCATGCTTCTGCCTTTCCTACTAGACAGCAGGGTGGCTTCATGCCTTCTTACCAGAAGAAAGTGGGTAACAATACTAGAATGCAAGACACGTCTGTTTAGATCAGTGGTTCTCAACCTGTGGGTCCCCACAAGTTCCTGGACTACAACTCCCAGAAGCCCATTCCAGCACAGCTAGTGGTAGATGCTTCTGGGAGTTGCAGTCCAGGAACATCTGGGGATCCACAGGTTGAGAACCACTGGTTTAGATGAAGGTATAAGAACTCGCTGTTGAAACCTAGATTTTGTAAGACTGCTCACCTGTCTGCCTAAACAAGGCAGCACCTCCTTTTCCCTAGGAATGCTCACTTTTGAAACAATAAGGCTCTTCTTTTTACAGCTGCAGAATAAGCAGAAATTTCACTTCCAGAGTTTCCATACTGACATATAAGGAAAAGGTATATCTGGTGCATGCTACTTTTTGCCTAGGTTTTAAGGATGCAGGAGGTTTGGCTAAACAAATCAGTGATTTAGTTAGCTAATTAGTTTGTCGGTTACCAGCACTCCATGCTAGGAGCTGACAAGAATCACATAACAAGAACCCCCCCCCCCCCCCCAAAAAAAAGGTGTCTGCCACAGTGGAAATCCTGTCTTGAAGGTTAAGAATGCTAACCTATGCCTATTTATTTGAAAGTAAGCCCCATTACTCAGAGTGTGTCACACTTCTAAGTACACATGCATGGGATCTGGCTTGAAACAGCACCAGTGTTGGGTTTTGGAAAGTGCTGAAGTTCTAAGAAAATGCCATCTAACCCTTAACCCCACATCCACCCAATGTCCAAAAAATAAGCCAAATAACGAAAGCAGGAGCAATGGTGAAAAGTGTTGGGGTTATGCCACACTCAAGGTAGTACAGCAGAGATTCTTGGTTTCAGGAAGATGAGTGGTCTGGGTGGCTGGGGGGGGGGGAGGAGGAAAAGAAAGGCAGTAAATCCCATTGACTGAGAGATCAGTAAGGATGTTGTCTATTTCCCCAGCAGCCATAAGCATGGCAGTCTGCTGATTAAGACACTGAAAAGCTTAAGGCAAAAGATTGACATAATTAGGACAAGTGAAAGTACAGTAATCGGTGGAGAAAAATTGACTCTGTAATCATGACATTATCAGCAATGGTGTGTGGGTGCAGGAGCGAGCTCATATTTATTCTACCACAAATTTGCTCATCTTACAAGTTAGCTGCTGACAGCAAAATCCACCACCCCCTTCCTGCCATCACGGTCCTGCCACTTGCTACCATTAGAAACTCTTCTTAGGACTGGGAGTTCATTCCTTGTTATTATTTTTGTTTTGTTTTGTTTGTATGTAGTTGAAAATTTAATAAAAATGTATTTTAAAAAAAGGACTGGGAGTTTAAACTCTCTCTGTGTGGTGTGTGTGTGTGTGTGTTTGCGTGGGTGGGTCTTTCTTGTGCTTCTCCCGCCCTACCCCATCACCAGGTAGCAAATCCTTTGCAATCAGAGCTTAGCTGATGACTTAGCTGATGATATATGAAGTGGAATGGCACTCATCATCTTTCACTTTTTCTTTCCCCCCCTCCCCCTTTCCTCATAGGTGGTTACTTCACATCCTTCATTTGTTCTGCAACTAGTTTTGTACCGTGACAGCGTTGGTCGCGATCACGTGGTTTTGTTCCCGTTTCAGTGTTCCCATGGTTGTGATAACCTGTCTCGTGACAAGTGTTACCTCACGGTCTTGTACCGTGACAAACACTGAATTGGTCTAGCTTCCTTTTTCCTTTTTTGGGGGGGGGGCTTAAAATTCTTTTTTCGCTATTTCACCTCTGAAAAGTCAAAATAAAAAAAAATTCCGGACAGTTTTCTGAGAGAAACTAATGTTTTGTTGTGTGACAGTCATTACTACATGGTGTCTTGTCTCGGAACAGAAACAGGGAACAAAGAGTGACAATGGAAAACCCTACCCCAACACCAGGTACAGGATTGTCACGCTTAGCACCCGTTCCGGGGGTGTGGTTGAGACAAATTTCAGTAGTTGTGCGACCGACGTGAAGTAACATTTTGTAGCGCTCCTAAGTGCAACACTAACAGAGACAAAAGGGACCTGAAGTAACCGCCATATTGCAGACGATTGGCCCTCAATCACAACCAGTAGAAGGAAAGTGTTGCTCGGGGGGGGGATCTACAAGAAGGTGACTCCTCGAGCAGATGAAGCAGGCGTTCAAGCAAGAAAGGGAGGGAACCTATCTTTAGCTGAAGATACAACTTCCTCTCATTTAGCTGTGGCTACCTTGTGCCTGCGAGTAATGTTAGGAAAGCGAAGTATCAGTCAAGTTGACCCTTTCAATAGGGAGTGCTTAGTGGTTGTTCCTCGTCTACCCAGTAGGCAGCCACCAAAAATATCTATCTCCCAGTGTTTTGCCCAATGCTAAAAAATGACAGCCGGCTTAGGTGCCTCCTTTTCTGGCATCACTCCCAAGAGCGTTGATGGAGAGATGCGGTTTAAGTGGATGGCATTTGTTTTGAATGACACCGCGGGTCCTCCACAGCTAAGCTTGTGTAGCCAAGCCATCACTCAGGGACCGGCTACAAAAGACTCCTGGATCGCACATCTCTGAGTTGCTTCCAAATGGAAAAGCTTTTAGGGCTTTTCAAACCAGAAGCCTACGCTCTTGTCAATGATCACAGAGAAAGACTGCCTAACGGAACTGAGCGAGCAAAAGCCCGAGGTTGCTTGTCTTGTTGCAAGTGGAATAACAATGTCTCAAATGCAGTGGGCCTGGAAGCTGATTTAGTAGAAGGAATCGGATGGCAAGGAGGAAGAGGGGCAGATTCAAGAAGGAGAAAGGGGGAATTCAAGCGGCTTGACTGTTCATTTCTAAGTCAGCGATTCTAGTTATGTCAAGTCAATTTCTGGCTTACGACAACTCTTCTCAGTGTTTTCCAGGTAGGGAAGACTCAGAAGTAGAGTCCTAAACCACTGAGCTAGGCTGGATGGCTCAAGGGTTGAGATATCCAGCTAGAGGTAGTGAGTTTGATTTCCCCTCTATGCCTCCTTGTCAGTAGAGGCGAGCTGTGCAGCCTTGAACAAGCTGCTCTGCCCCAGGGAGG
The DNA here is from genome assembly GCA_037367245.1 of Phrynocephalus guinanensis. NCBI lineage: Eukaryota > Metazoa > Chordata > Lepidosauria > Squamata > Agamidae > Phrynocephalus > Phrynocephalus guinanensis. Next base: position 18,005,741 of record CM074732.1, read on the forward strand.
CCCCAGAAGAAGGGAATGGGAAGCCACCTCTGAAGATTCCCTACCTGGAAAACCCTCAATAGGAGTGTCATGGGTCTGGATTGAATCTAAAGCAAGCAAGCAAGCAAATAAGCAAGTAAGTAAGTAAAGGAAGGAAGGAAGGAAGGAAGGAAGGAAGGAAGGAAGGAAGGAAGGAAGGAAGGGAAGGAAGGAAGGAAACCATCTATCTACTTAATTTAGAAGATGCTCTCCTATGCTTCCAAGTCACAGTGTCTTCCAACTGCTGGGGACATGCACATGACTGAACCTTCTTGACTCATAAGATTCCTCCATAATGAAGAAGTGATTTACTGGTCTCATCTAACATTTTACTTACATGCATGCTTGCCATGTGCAGTGTTTTCTATCATTTATATATCTATATCTATATCTAATCTATCTAACCTATCTATATGAAAAACTGAATTTTAAAATGACATTTGAACGGCCAGTGCCACGATACAGACAGAGATGTAGTAACTCAGAGCATGAGAACTACACGACACAGAAGTGAAATTTCGTGGATGGTCCTTTGCATTACCCAAACTGCTATTATAATTATAAATTATTCTACCTGGCCCGAACTGGACACAATCCAGTATAAAATTATGGATGATTAAAGCCAGTGGGTTGCACTGTGTCTATTACCTCTTGAACTTCTATGATTGCAAAAGAGAATCATCATGCTTTGACTTGCAACTGGGAAGGTTTGGTCCTCAACTAAATACTATCACTTAACAGGTAATTATTTAAAAAGATTATATTTAACAAACTGAAACATGCTATTGAGCAGCTGGCAGATCTGAAGAAGAAGCAACATCTGGCATCGCCACTGGCCAGGTTTATGTCTTTATTTGGCTCAACTACCGGGGGGGGGGGGGTAATTTCAGATAGCCAATTTTCTTCACAGCAGGAATTTCATTGTCATGTGCAATGAATGCCCCCCAAGTTGACACAAATGGGAAACCTATCCAAATGTCCAATAAATGGCCCATGTGCATTCAACAACCTAGACTGTCAGCAAGATAAGAGTTCAATCCCATTAATCAGCAACCAAATTACTGATCACCATGTGGTGAGATGTTTATTCATTAGAATGCTTTATATATGCTATTTTTTCCCAAATGTGGTCCCAAACTCAGTGTACTTGGGGGCGGGGGGGGGGGTTGAACCTCTGGTGCTGTACAGATGGATCAGCTTCAATACGTTGGATAGTCCACAGTGACCTCTTAACTCAAGCTGCTTTTCATAATCCCCAGCCTTCAAAAATGACCGACATCTAGACTGATGACAACTCAGTTCCAAGAAGTAGATTTTCAAAGGCAAAATTGCTCTGAGGCACTTATCTTCTATTGAAATTAATAAGTGTCAGGCACTTGAGTGTCACTCTGCCATCAAAAATTCTACATCCATGCAACTAGTATCATAATGTAGCCCTCTTCATTAGAAACATGTAATCAAAGTGTCACTGGATTTAGAGGAGCTGCACCGTGGGAATCAATTGAAATTTGTCCAGACACGTCAATAGTTCTCTGACTTCCTACCAATAAGACTACTGGGAGAGAACACTGACAGGAGATCAACGGAGACATGTAATTATGGAACCAAGGTTGTCAGAAAACATGTTTTGTTACAAGAAGCTCCTGTAACCTCTGAAAAGTTTAGGATTTCTCCCAAAACAATGGAAAGGGGCTGCTGAGAAAAGAAGAACTGGGTGTGTGCGGAATGACTTCCTCCACACTTCTGAAAAAGTGGCAATGAAATTTGGACCATTCATGTTAAGGTTTAATGAAGATCCATCCTTTGGTAAGCCTTCTTTCTTTCTTTCTTTCTTCTTTCTTTCTTTCTTTCTTTCTTTCTTTCTTTCTTTCTTTCTTTCTTTCTTTCTTTCTTTCTTTCTTTCTTTCTTTCTTTCTTTCTTTCTTTCTTTCTTTCTTTCCTTCCTTCCTTCCTTCCTTCCTTCCTTTGATTCACATTTCAAAATCAACATACAAAACCAAACATTTTGCATCCAAATCAAATAAAAACTGTCACGTGTAGGCAGCTGGACTCATCTGGATCGGAAAATGCAAGCACTAAGCATAAGCTGAGGATGCAAAAATAAAAAAATCTGTGCCCTCTGTACAAAATGTTCCAAGGGAGAGAATCAACAAGCCGTAATGCTTTCTAATCAAGTGCCTTCTTACTATATCTTAAGAAAAAAAACACCACAACCTGATTGTACAGTTATCTGGAGCACAGAAACCCTTTGCTAGCAAGTCCGCTCAGATGCCAATTCCAAAATGCTACACATTTTCTCAAACTGTCATATATCTAGTCACACATTTGTTCCCCATCTTCCTATAGTTCTTGTTCTGGGGCTTTAGAAAAAGAGATACTATCTTTGGTTCAAAGAGGATTAGACAAGCAAGGCTGAGCTTTCTGTAGCAGAAACCAACATCCTGCAAAGGGCTTAGCAAAATGTCTTTGATTCCCAAGTATTATCACCAATGACATCACACAGTCCCTGCCCGCATGCACACATGCATTTGTTTTACATTAACATTCCATCTGATGAACCCTTGGATAAAATCTACCATTAAGCAATCTCTCTCAGCCTTTGGAAGAAAAGAATTTCACCATGAACAGCTGCAAATGAGAAATAAAGGTCCAGGGTCATTCCACCAATTCTGATGCAGAGGAGCGACTCACAGGTACACGTTCATTACCTGATGTTTGTCACTTCAGCATTAAGCATTTGTATCTAAGAACACAGATTGGCCCTGCCATGGAAGGGGAAATGAAAGGAGGAAGAGAATTGCCACAGAAGCCCCAGAACTTTGTGTTGCTTTCCTGTGCGATCCAGCAACGAGAACATGAGCTACAAGAGCCAGCTTAGGCATCTGATTGTGGAACCAAATATTTGGTGTGCCATTCCCTACTGGGCCTCCTTAACAGTGGATCCGCTTGATGATCCATAAGGGTCTCTTCCAGCCCCTGCAGTTCTAAGATGATGATGATGTTGATGATGACTATCCATGATTATAGCATGTTTTTCCAGTTTCTAGGATGACTAGGTGGTGGTGGACATTGTTATTACTATACGGCATATTTTTAAAGAGGACATCAAGCTCTTCTGGGAAGCATAATCTCAAGGCAGTGTTCAAATTTAAAACCATAAACCACAGTACAACAGCCAACATTGACAATTAAAGCCAGTTAGCACTATTAACAGATTGGCTTGAAACAAATTAACTCTGTTACAGGGCAAAGTGAAAATTTAAGCTGTAAACTCCCATTTGATGGTTTGCCATGATGTGGCCTAGTAGACCTCAACTGGGACAGAGTTCCACACTTAGTGTCCTTGGCAAATGTGGCCATTCACTCCACAGCTCTTAACTCCAACCCTTTTAAGAACAAGTTAAAAAGCACCTGTTGCAATACAGGCCCTTGTGAAGTTTAGACCTCTCCACTGTGAAAGCTGCCTCTTTATTCTTGCTCTCTCCTCTTTCACTTCCCACTTATCTAGAAGAGGTGTTCTCTTATTCTACAATGTCTGTATTTTAGTTAGCTGTCTTGGGTGGCACATTGTTACCCATATAAACAATGGCAGGGATGCCAGAGAGCTCCTAGGAATATGACAGGTCTCTCCCCCCCCCCCCCCCCGCACCAAGAAATACAAGCAAATCAATGTTCAATGGCATTCAGGAGTTATAAGCAACTCTGACTTCTCTCTTTTTCCACAGAACGAGTGAAGACATGTTTAGGACACAAAGTCCCACTGCACTGAGTAGTAAATCACCCTAGTGTAGAATAATGGAATCAAAAAGGATTTAGTTAGTCAACCCCTCCACAGGTTTCAGTCTTTTAAAGAGCGTACTCTAACTGTGACTTACTTAAGCACAGCAAATGCTAAGGAAAGGGGCTGCTTAAATCAATGGGCCATACACAGGAGCTGATTTACCACATCCCCATTCATTCAGTGGGACCATTCTAGAGTAATTTACTAAGCTAAGCAATGGTCAGCCATGAGATGCTCAGAAGGGAGAATTTGGACGGATGAATCTTCCCTCCCTTATCTGTTCATTTGATCTGCTAAAACATGCTTGGGCTGCCTTTCCAGCGCTGTAGCAACGGTGAGGTAAAACCTGACTGAAATTCTCTTGACCACTTGATAGTAGAGTCACTGTGAATGTGAGACTGGGAGAGGTCTGTCCCCATTTTAATGTTTGAATTGTTTGAATTGTTTGTTTTAGCTGTAAGCCGCCCAGAGACCTTTGGGTAGTGGGTGGCATATATAGTACTGTAAGTTGTATAAATCAATCAATAAATAACAGTCAGATGGGAGAAGAAGTAGTATATTAGAAACTGGGGAGGATGGTACATGCCAGGTACATGCACATTTCAAGTTCTGGAACATGAAGGGAATTCAAGCCAACTCCTGTCAGAGATGGAAGCCAGTAGAGAGAAGACTTCACATTTTCACTGAAGGAGAATGTTTATTAGCCCACTCCCTTTAAATGACCAGTCATTTCTGGTTTCTTTGGGAACTCCAAAAGCACAAACATCTCTTCTTCATGCAGCTCAAGAATGGCTACCTGCATATTACTCTATATCTAGTTCTGTATGCATACACAGCCTTTGTAACTAATATTGGAGAAAGGAGTTCGCCAGAGGTATCCTACAGCATTAACTGTCCAAACAACTTGCCTCATTTATTTATTATTACAAATAATGGAATGACAAACCATTCCAGTCACATTTTCTTTCTTTCTTTCTTTCTTTCTTTCTTTCTTTCTTTCTTTCTTTCTTTCTTTCTTTCTTTCTTTCTTTCTTTCTTTCTTTCTTTCTTTCTTTCTTTCTTCAATCCTTCAATGGAAGGATAGCAACCAGCACCAAGGTAACAGAGGCATCTGAAGTGCCTGAGATTTTTTTAAAAAAATGTTTTTTGCATAAAGTCCTGATCATTATTACCCTTCTGGAGAGGATACTGTTTTGGTCCCCTCATTGGCTTCTTGATTTTTTAATATAAAGAGAGAGCGCTGCCCCTGAACCAGTGTTCAAAAGAGTGACCCTGAGGGCTGAGGGCAGAGCTGTTCTAGCATTTCTGTTTTTCTTGCTGCTGCTGCTGCTCCAGCTACTGCTTCATATGGAGATTTATGAGAGCATCTGGATTCAACAGAGCAAGAGCAGCGGGGAATGTGCTACTAAGTGTTGCTCAGCAAGCCGCAGCACCAGTGCAAGCACCTTGGTAAATCACGGGCTTATCTTCCCAACAAGCCGTCTGGAAATCCAAACAAATCACCTGGCTAATGGGAGAGAGAGGCTTTCAGTTAGTGCAAGGCAGCGAAGGCGTCCCGGAAAACATAATCTAAACACCCTTGGAACAGGGAATCCCACCGGTCATGTGCTGGTGTGGGTGGATTACGTCTCAAGGACATGCTGTCTAAACCTGGCCCCCCTCCAAAGAAAGAAATGATTCCCAAGGAGGAGGGGACGAGGAAGCTCAGAGGAGATTGTTTCCGGCAGAACGCACCATGTAAGATGCAACAAAATCAATTGCCAATCTCAGCAACAGCCCTTTGGGGTTTCCTCTTCACTGGACACTGGTCATGTTGACAACGATCCAACAAATACACTTTAAAACTAATCTTTCTTTTGATTCTCCAGGTCAATGTGCTTTCCAAACAGGGCTTGTTTGGGTTGATACGTATAATAAAAATAGGTTCGCATCCTGACCGAGCCTCCCTTTTTCTAAAGGGAATGGGTGGTTCCTCTTTAGCATCCCTTTATCTCCCATTGCTGCCCGCAGGGGCCGGTCCTGAATCTTTCGTAACCATTTCTTTCTATTCAGAACTAAACCCTGCAACATAAAACCCAGTTCCCCCCTTTAGCTTTTTTGCTTCACAGAGCATCGAGGTCGGCTTTTGGACATGAGGGCCCTATTCCTAGGTAGATCAAGGGCTTTGTGCATAGCCTAAGCAAAGTCTATGAATCTCCCCTCAACAATAACACCGCCGCCGCCGCCGCCGCCATGCAACCCTATTCTTGTTTCTGAGCCCATGTTGCTAAATTTCCATACATGTGTGGATATGTTGAATGCTGGACAGAAGGGGAAAGAGAGACATTTTCTAAGTATACCTTCCAACTTTTGCAGGTTTCGTGTTCAGGCTTGACAGAAAAAAATTGCAAGGGACATATTTTGTGCTGTTGGAAGAAGACACATCAAGCCTCACGTCCAGACATTTCTCTTGGTTGGGGGACAACGAATCTGGAATGAACTGATTCTATGGGGACTCTCACCACTTGGCTGTCTGTAAAGGACTCACACTATAAATCTGCAGCTGAGCAAAGTTCAGCCTCTGCTTGTAAATCATGCCGTTGATGTCTCCCTGTCACCCTTTTAACACTGTGGGAGCCTTATTTGGGTAAAGTTGAATCAATCCAAAATAAATGTAATATTTGGTCCAGGGAGGCATCTTGTCTCTTAGGAGAAGTCCTCTAAATGTTATTACCTGCTAATTTACTTGCCTAGTCATAACCATCTTATTTTCTTAATAAAAAAAATCCATCGATCAGACAAATCGATGAAGACTTACTATGCTGCAAGCATGCAAAAAGACAAGCTCTTAATCTAATCTGGAGGAGCCGGTGAGATGATCTGGCCCTTCACTTCAATTGCTTTTAATTACACTTGATTTTTCTGAATGGCCCAGCCACTGCGATTCCCAGCTAAGTTTAAGCTGGAGTCCTGTTATTGTAATCTTCTGAACCTCTCCAATGATCAGGTGAACAGCTTGCTCTGTAATATTCACTCTAAAAGGAAGAGGATTTTATGCAGACTAAAAGATTTTGTATGCAAAAGCAGTGGCCAACAGGAGGCCCATGGTCCACATGCAACACACACGCACATGCACACGCGCACGCGCGCATACACACACACACACACACAAACACACCCCTTGCCTCCTCCCAGCCCCTGCCTGATTTCCAAAACATTACTGGGGGGAAATATTTATGTCATCATTTGTTTCATTAATTTATACTGACCCATTAATTCACTACACTATTTTGGGCTGTTGACCCACGATAAAAATTGAAATATCAAAAGCAGCAAAAAGCAAAAACAGCAAAAAACGAAACCATGCTGCATTTAAAACCCGCCTCACACAGTATTTTCATCATAAATTCCCCAACAACAACAACAACAACAACAACAACAACAAGAACAAGGAAAGAGAAAGAAATCATGCTAGGGATTATCAAAAAGGGGATTGAAAATAAAACAGCCAACATTACAATGCCATTGTACAAGACTACAGTAAGGCTGCACCTAGACTATTGTGTACAATTCTGGTCACCGCATCTCAAAAAAGACATAGTGGAACTGGAAAAGGTGCAGAACAGAGCGATTAAAATGATTACTGGGCTGGGGGATCTCCCTCATGAGGAAAGGCTAAAACATTTGGGGCTCTTTAGTCTGGAAACAAAGGTGCCTCAGGGGGGAATATGATTGAGATGTACAAAATAATAAAGGGCATGAGTCAAGTGGATAGAGGGATGCTCTTCTCCCTCTTACAAAATACCAGAACTAGGGGACATCCACTCAAACTGAGGGTTGGGAGAGTGGGAACAGACAAAAGAAAATTTTTTTTACCCAGCATGTTGTTATTCTGTGGAACTCCCTGCCACAGGATGTGGTGATGGCATCTGGCCTGGATGCCTTCAAAAGGGGCTTGGACAGATTCCTGGAGGAAAAGTCCATCACAGGTTACAAACCATGATGGAGATGTGTAATCTCCAGGCTTAAAACTGGGGTACTTCAAGGGCCAGATGCAGGGGAGTGGTATCAGGAGACAGATATCTAGTCTTGTGCGCTCCCAGATGCATCTGGTGGGGCCACTGTGCGATACAGGAAGCTGGACTAGATGGGCCTTTGGCCTGATCCAGCATGCCTCTTCTTATGTTCTTAATAATAATAATAATAATAATAATAATAATAATAATAATAATAATAATAATAATAATAATAATAATAATAATAATGTGCCCACTGGAGTGCAAATAATAATAATCTGGCCACCAGGCTATTAGGGTCTTTAAGAGACAGGGTTTTAAAAAAATGAGCCCTGTGATGCAGTGGTTAAGTGCCTGTACTGCAGCTAAAACTGTGCTCACGACCTGGGGTTCAATTCCAGGTAGCAGGCTCAAGGTTCACTCAGCCTTCCATCCTTCCGAGGTCGGTAAACTGAGTACCCAGCTTGCTGGGGGAGGGGAGCAATGTGTATCCTGCATACCGTAATTAAACTGTAAACCGCCCATAGACTACTTGAAGTGATATGGGCCGGTATATAAACAGAACACTTTTTTCTTTGGGTTTTTTTTTTGAAGTTAAACACAGTTTTCCAGTAATGGAGCTGTGTTGTAGCCATGTATAGAGTAAAGACCTGCTGCAATAATCTGTTTTAATAATTCAAAAATTCAATAAGCAATTTACTTTCTTTGGCCAACCTCTCATCCCTTTAGTTCCATGCTTTTTTGGGATCCCACACCTCATGCTTCCAGATAACTCTTAAACTTCCTCCTCAAGTAAACCTTTATGCTACTTGTATACATATTTACATGCCTCTGGACAATGCACACACATCTGTGCAATTCAGGTGCTGCCATTGTTGGACTCATCCTACCCTCCTTCCCAACCACCCCACCACACACACACATTATAATATTTCCACTATCATCTGCGTGGGGAGAGTCTCCCGAAACGGCTGATGAGTGGTCAGCTGCCTGGGGAGGCTGGAAAGTTCCGGCTGGTGATGGCTGGAGCCCAGTAAATGGGCTGGGTGGCAGGGAGGAGGGGGGATTCAGAGGAGCTGGCCAGAGGGGACTCCTACTTTATGTACGAAAAGCACAAAGTGCCCATCTCTACCAGAATTGGGAACCACTCACCTATGGTATCCTACTTGTTATGATTATTATGCTTAATATTACTGCTAAACAACTTGCTAACACAACATGTTCCTTGAAGAGTGACACCCTGGTAATGTACTACTTTTTATGTACTTTTCTAAAATGCACTTAAGTTTGAAAAAATGTCTCCCAGTTTCTCATATCACCCCCAAAAGGAGTCACACACACACACAGAAAATGACATTACCAGCTGTTCTCTTTTTAAATAATTAAGATCGCTATGCTCGCATTTCCCCAAACCGACATGTTACAGGTAACATGTGGTGACACATAAATGCCAGGCTGTGACTTCTATTGTCTGAGAGAGAGAGAGAGAGAGAGAGAGAGAGAGAGAGAGAGAGAGAGAGAGAGAGAGAGAGAGAGAGAGAGAGAGAGAGATGCAACCATCCAAAGACCTCTTTCACTGAAGACAAGAATCTCTTTTGCCTGCAGAAGGGAGGTATGTGAACATACACATGAGCAAGAGAGAGAGAGAGAGAGAGGTTGGCCTGGCTCCACTTTCACCAAGAGAGATCCTTGAATTTCTAATGGGAGCTTTCAGGGGCGGCGAATCTTCAGCATTCCAAATGGACCACAACTCCCAGAATTCCAAGCCTGTATTGCCAATAAACAAAGGGCTGTGGGAGTTGTGGTCCAAAACATCTGGAGTGCTGAAGATCTGCCACCACTGGCATAGAGGGATAACCTGTGAAGCTGAAGATGCAAGGAACACAGAACTTAAAAAGGAAAGAAGAAGCTGCATGAAAGTCTAATAAGCAGAACGCTTTAGGGTGGAGTGAAGAAATGGAATGAAACTTGTGCGCATCTTGAGGAGACATCCTCAGTGTCAAAAGACAGCAGGAGTGCTGTTTAGATGTACTCCACACACATACACGTGGAATGGAAATTAAGAGGCCACCAGTAGGCCGAATCCTTCCTTGTGCAGTCTGCTGCCAATCAAGCACATTTCAAATAATATGGCTTCACGGGGATTACCTTGGCTCATTGGTGTGTTTTGTGCTGTCAAGTTGGAACTGACGTACAGAAAACCTAGCAGGGCTTTCAAGGTAAGCGAAACATTTAAGGGGTGGTTGTATCAGTTCCATTCCCCCGATGGGTTTCCATGGGATTCAAACTCTTACTGCCTGGAGTCCCTAGTCGTATTACTCCATCCACTACACTGCAGATCAAGGTTCCCTCTTAAGGAGTGTGCGCGCATGCCTCTGCCCCCCCCATGGGGGGGGGGCTTTTCCTGCCCTGCGTATCTGCAACAGCTGTTTTTGTTTCAACGGCAACAGAACCTGTGCGGCAGCGGCGGGGGGGAGTGGTATGCACACACACGGGACAGACCCTCACCCAACTGAGCCAAAACTTAAGAGGGCACACTGCTGGCCCCAATATATTTTCATCCCACCTCCTGGAAACTGTTTTTGTCCTGCTCCACAAGCCACAAAGAGTAACCTTCTGCTGCCTTTATGGAGGCCCTTTATTTGTCACAGTGGACATTTTACATTTACTACAGATGGCCCCTTCCACAACTCAAGAGTGCAGCATCCATTCTGACCGCCAGGCCTGTGCCTGCCATTGAGAACAGGTGATTCCCTCTGCCCAATGCGAGGCAGTGAAATTGCCGGATCTACAGGCCTTTTTCAACAGAACACACGTTTTTCCCCCATTCCTTCTTGCTTGGGGCCTGATGCTGACCTCTGGAACAGAGGGAGGTAGTCAGAGAAGTCTCAAGGGGAAAAGAAAAAAAAAGTGAGTCTTGGGCAATACCATCATTCTTTTCCCACCTGGCATGCAACCTTTTTGGAAAGGGAAAAGCAAAAGCCTATTTGGTTCTCTGGTGTGTGTGTGTGTGTGTGTTTTTTTTTTTAAAAAAACACCCTATAAAATAGGCACATAGTAAGGAGGCATTTTGCTTCTAATTTCTTAAAAGAAGAGCTCCAGCAGCATATTAGGATTGGTGAACATTAAACAGACATTTCATTTACTCTGTAGTCATAAATATTATCAATCTTTAATAAATTTAATAAATAAATTTAATAACGCTGAAACTGCCATCTGCAAAGTTGGCAGCTTGGCAGTGCGAATCCCAGGCGCTACACAGTGGAGCGAGCTCCTGCTGTTAACCTCAGCTCCTGCCAACCTAGCAGTTCGAAAGCATGTAAATGCAAGTAGATAAATAGGTACTGCCGTAAAAAGTGGGAAGGTAAAACAGTGTTCTGTGCACAGAAATGTGTTTGGCCATGCCGGCCACGTGGCCATGGACTTGCACAACACTGGCTCTTTGGCTTGGAAACGGAGATGAGCACCACTCCTAGAGTTGGACACAACTATCACGCATGTGCAGAGAAATCCTTTACCTTTACCTTTACCCTCATTTTAAGGTACTGGTGCAATACGTGAGACAAAGAATAGTATTAGCATAATACAGTTAAAACTTTTTATGGATGTCCTGCAGAATTATGGATATATGAATTTATTGATAAAATGTTGTCCCTGGCAAATTACAATGTAATTGTAATTCTTTGTATGTTATATATAGCCCTTGAAGGTGGCTGACTGTCCGAAACACATGGGGTATTTTATACTGGAATCAAGCACATTATACTTTCGACATCATGAGACTACAGTCCCCCCCCCCTTTTGAACTAAAATGCTAGTCCTGCAAGCAAGTGACCATATAAATAGGCTTTTTGTGTGGAAAGTGATTCTTGGCTGTACTGTTTGGAACCACTACTATGCATGATACCTTCCCATCCCTGGATTATGGCTCTGAATGATCCTGATAGCTTCTTTAGGCCACAGGTAAGAACACGGGGATTCAGAAGCAAGCACGTGCCAAAGAGAGAGTAAATATAATGACCACAGTCTGCCCCAGTTTGGTGCTATCCACGTGTCTTGGAGTAGTTACTCCACCATCTCTAACCTGGAGGTGATTGTAATTGGAGTCTTAACATATGCCTTCAAAAGGGGATTGGACAGATTCCTGGAGGAGAAGTTCATCACAGGTTACAAACCATGATGGAGATGTGTAATCTCCAGGCTTAAAACTGGGGTACTTCAAGGTACAGGGTACAGATGCAGGGGAGTGTTATTAGGAGACAGATATCTAGTCTCTTGTGCTCCCAGAGGCATTTGGTGGGGGCCACTGTGAGATAGAGGAAGCTGAGCTAGATGGGCCTTTGGCCTGATCCAGCATGGCTCTTCTTATGTTATGTTCTTATGACTAGCACCCCATTGAGGAAAGTGCCTACCGACAACCTTAGCAGAAGACAATGGCCCACAGACCGACCAACACTGGATGTCTTCCCGGTACTGCGTCAAGTGGCCCACTATAAGAGTGTTGTGACAACTCCATCAGGGAATGCTTGTTTGGCCGGCCTGTCAGACTTCAGCAGAGATCCGGGCATTGATGAGGAACAGCCAGTGGCACGTGAGAGGCACTTGGCCGACAATGCCAGGAGAGGAATGTGCCTCCGCTCGTAACATACAAGGCAAGCAACAGAATGACGGGTTTCGACGCTTCAGTTCTTTCCATGAAAAAAATATATATATAAAGACCAAAACAAAGCGGAGGCTGCTTTGGGCAGCCCTTAGCCAGAAAGGTTTGCTGGGCCTGGACCACCGAAGTGGACACAAGCGGCAGAACTTGTAAAAACTGAGCGTTAAGAGGCAGATGGAGCACACTTTGACTGACTAGCCGAAACACGAATGTACTCTTGAGCCATCTAAAGCCAATCGCTTCTCTACTAAACATATGCAGTCATAAACTCTTGAAGAAGAAGGGGGGAAAAAAGAACAATTAATTATAAGCAGCATCGGGGGAGAGGAAATGGAATGAAAAATTGAGTCTGAGTTATAAAAATAAGTAATTTTTGCCTACTTGCGGGAGGCTTATTATATTAATTAAACATTATTGCAGTGGATGAGTTGGGGGAGGGTTGAGAAGGCTGGGTCGGGCTGTAAGTGTTCTCTCCTGTTGCCTGAGGCCAAAGTCCTCCTCCTCCTCCGATATTAATCTTCTAAAGTACTCTAAATGTGGGAGAGATAAACACTTGAAACATGAAAATGTTTCTCCACCCCCCACCCCGACCTCATGCCAACCCTGACATGTTCAGCAAAGGCCGAGACAGCCTAGGCTCTCAGACACTACACACCGCAGACAGTCTTGAAAGTTTATGAGGCCACATCCACGCTTAGCAGAGCAAATCATGCGTGGAAAGGAAGGTGGCAGGCAAGGTCCCCCGTCGGAGACTCTCCTGCCCGGTGCTGGAGTTTTATTTGCCACCTTGCACGCCATCTGTAGTTTGTATGACTGGCAGTGACTTTCCTGGGCTGGGGTGACATTTTTTCTGTCCAGCCCTAACCCCATCTTTCGTCTCCGTCTCTCAGCGGAGTGCTTTTTCCTTCTCTTTCCTGAGCTGCCTGTTTGCTGTTGATTGGTTCAGGCGGTTGCTCTATACGAGTGCAGAAAAGAAAGCAGCATACACAAGCCTATAATTCTAAGCCACTGTAAGTAACGAAATGTCTTTTATCCCGTCTCAGTGGCAAATGTCTTGGAGTGAGTTACTGTGCCTTTAAGTCCCAGCTACTGAGAAAGGGGTGGACTCTGGGGAACTTGAAGCTGTTCTACTCTGTGAATCTTTACTGCATAGCAAAAAGGAATTTTACCAGAATTTCAAAATACTGGAACACTTCATAGGGTGTGGAATGGGGAATGCAACCAAAAAGAGTGTTTCAGCCCTCTTTCTTGCCTCCCCTACCTGTCCACATTCAGTGGCTAAGCGGCTAACCTTAGACAGTTTCGTTTGCTGTCTGAATGGGATAAAACAGTCCTCAGGGAGCAAAAGGTGTTATCAGCCTGTCCCTTCAATCCCAAGTAGCATTTTCAATCCATGCATAACAATCGTAGGTTCTACATATGAAATATGCTTTTCAAAGGACAGGATAAAATAAAGAGTGTCAGTTGTCCGATCATTTTGCCATCATAAAGATAGCAGATTCCAAAGTGGGCCTACCTGCAATCAATGCCCAGAAGGTACTCTTGCCAATTGGAACCTAATGAATTCTTCCTTCTTCCTCAGAGTTTATTCGGGATGCAACTACACAAAGGGAAAGGTGAACTCACTTGCATTCAGTCACTCTGAAGTCGCATTGAGCCTCATGGCACAGTGGTTAAATGCCTGCACTGCACGTAAAACTGTGCTCATGACCTGGAGTTCAATCCCAGGTAGCAGGCTCAAGGTTCACTCAGCCTTCCATCCTTCCGAGGTTGGTAAAATGAGTACCCAGCTTGCTGGGGTGGGGTGGGGGGAATGTGTAGCCTGCACACTGTAATTAAAAACTGTAAACCGCCCAGAGACTACTTGAAGTGGTATGGGGGCGGTATATAAGCGGAACACTTTGCTTTGCTTAGCTCTGCATTAGGGAGGCTGGGTTCCCTTGGGTCAGCTGAAATCCACTGGCCACAGAGGGAAAGAGGAAATCTTGTCTGCTGTTTATTAATATAGCTGTCTTGTAGGCCAGCAGGTGGCACAGCTGGGGAGGATATACTTAATAACCTGTAATAAGTCGAAAACTATGAGGAAATACTGATTTCCTCCTTATTACGTTGTTTTTTTTCCATTCGCTATTCCTTTTCTTTTCCGCTCTTTCTTTCTTCCAGTCTAGATTCTCTATCCCATAAGTGTTGGCACCAAAGGGTTAAGGAATGAAAGGGTATTATCTGCACAGATCCAGCCCTCACTTTCCCTAGCTTGCTTATGCAGCAGTGGCAATCCTACCTCTTGAACCAATGGAAACAGATCTGGCTTTTTTTTAAAAAAATTGAAACCCCAAGGGTGGAGGGGAAACTGCAGATTTAGAAGGGGAAACTTTGTCCTGATTTGGATTTTCTTTGCATCATGAGGTTAATGGGAAACATGCATATCAGCAAGCCTGCCTTTTTGTCAATGTAGTCGCACCCTCATTTGGAAGGTAAGCAATGGAAGCTAAATTATTCTCTACGACAGGTTGATGCCTCTACTGATCATCCCCTCCATAATATGCAGAGGCAGGGGACCATACAACTGTTTGAGGAAGTTCTCATGAAATCCAACAACCAGGTCAGGGGCCCATAGAAACTGGGGTTGCAGTCTGCAGTTTACCCCTGAGTCTGCTGCAATGCACCATAATTCCAGAGTAAACATTTAAGAGTTAGCTTGCAGAACCTTTGTTATAGAAATGGCACCATAAAGATAGAAAGTGTAAAAGCCACTACTATAAATAAAGACTGGTTCTTAATCAACTAATATGCAAATTACTCAACAGCACCCGTCTTTGTATGTTTTTTGCCTTTTCCTGGCTTTGGCTAGCAGGGGTACATTGCTCGACCTTTCAAAAGCCTCCACAATAATTCAATGTGGTGATCAGCAACCACAAACAGCCATACCAACAGGACACAACTAGCAAGGAAAACAATTTGCCAGTTTTCAAAATGCTACCAAGACAGCACTAATATCGCTGGGTGGATGGAGGGGGAATCAGATGGACTTACTGAATAGTCACGTTTGTCACTTAATGACATTACTGAGATCACTGTTTGTCCACTCAGGTATTCCCTCCACAACACACACACACACACACACACACACACACACACACACACACACACACACACACACACACACACACACACGGGGATAAAACTACACAGTGGGAAAGAGTCCCTTCAAACAGCAGACTCATTTCTGGTAATCCTTGGATTTGGGGTGTGAAATCTTAATGCACATTTGTGGGAAATATTACAATACAGGCAAAGGCTTCTTTGATGCTGGCAAACCTTTCAAAGTCTCATAGGAGAGATGAGGAGAGGGGAGGAAATCGACCGGGGAGCTCATTCCTTCGTGGACAAGGAAGAGACCACCAGCTGCCTAGAAAAGCTTGGTTATGCCCAAGAGCTCACGTCAAGGCCTCAGTACGTTCACACCATCTTAAAAGGCCCCCAGTCCCTTTGTCCAAGGCCCTCTCCACCACAAAAATGTCAAAGCATCCCAATGCATAAATCCTGGGAGTTTTTCTTACACAGGCCCACGGGAGTGCTGCTCTCAGGGACTCATAGGCAACCACACACCACTAGAAGCTGTAAACCTGCCCTGTGTTGGATTTGAGGACTTTATGCATGCAAGGGGGTGAATAGAAAGACAGAAGACAAAACAAGTGTGTCTTCTCTCTGTGTGTGTGTCTCTATCTATCTATCTATCTATCTATCTATCTATCTATCTATCTATCTATCTATCTATCTATCTATCTATCTATCTATCTATCTATATCTAGTGGGGGGGCATTATTTTCAATGCTCCAAGGACAGGACCATTCAATTTTCACTGGAGGGGAAGACTACATATTATTTTTAATTCGCCGTGCATGTGGAAAGCTTGCAGATTTCTTAATCTGCTCCTTGGGGTACAAGCATTCCATCTGCAGCAATTTCTTTTGCCATGACTCAGCATTCACAAATGTGATATCCTAGAAGGCCTGTGCCCTCTGTCCTTCTCAACGTATAAATCTGAATTGCAATCTCTTTCGGTCTGAAAGCAATGTGGTATGTCTCCCTTTTAAGCTGCAAATGTATAATTTCAGCCAAATCTCCGAAGGGACAGGATATTTGTCAAAATGTTGGCACACATTACATTTCTTGAGGGAAACTCATTCCCTCCCTGCACCCAGTTCCTACGTCATGTCTGTTTCTTCAGAGATTGTACGGATTGACTTACCTGGGAAGGCCCCGATGCCTGGCCCCCAATGGCTAGTCCAATGGCTAGTCCACATAAAGCCAGTAGACGTATCATGCGTCCAACCACAAAGGTCTCCAGGAAGATCAAAGTTGCAGTTGAATCCTACAGGGATCTGGAAGTCTTACAAGAAGAACGGGACAACATAAAAACAGGATCAAAGGAAGGCCTGTCAGCAGACAAATGCTATTTAACAGCTAACATAGTTGGCAAATCATAAATAGTTAAGAAAGTATGAAGCCTCTGGCAGACGTGCGTACATGTTCACTCTCTGTCCACCTCACGATAGCTTTAATGTCTCGCGTTTCAGCAGCTCTTGGGGAACCCGTCTTAAGTTCCCATTCCTCAACTTACACATACCTTAGAGTGAAGCAAATAGAAATTGAGAGCACCACATGTTTCCGTTCTCTCTAACCAGCACTTTCTCTTCCTGGAGAGAAGGCCCAGTTCAAGGCCAAGGCCAAAATGCCACATTCTCGGGCTAGACTACCGCGATTTCCCGACAGTGCCTAAAATGATGATTGTGAACGGAAACCTCCAAGGAACTCATCATGTCTGATTTAATGGGGAAATAATCAAATCACAACACCACGAGAGAATGAGAAGAAAAGGATACCCAGAATGGGCGTATTCTCTCACGATCGAGTCCAGGTAACCTGTATGTAGGTATAGCAGCAAACACATGCATATAATATGCATATACACATGGGTCTACACATGCATATACATGTGAATTGTAAGGTACAATCCAGAGTTACACTCAGGGCTCATGCACATTTCCAGTGAGTATCTTTTCAATCAACGACGGTGGTCAGATTCCACTGAAACAGGCTGTGTCTAAAGTGTATTGCCCAACAGCAAAACATCAGTGCTGGCTGTTTCATATCTGCTATGTTACAGTCACTGAACAGTGAAAATGAATGTGTGAACTCACCACCCCATATCGCATTGAAATTGATAAGCAATGGGGTGATTCCAGAGGTTGTAGAACTAAACTCCTAATATCCTTGGCCATTAGCTAGGTTGGCTAAGGAGTTGAAGTCCAACACCATTGGGGGGGGGGGAGGGACTGGGGGGCGGCGGTACAAGTTCCCCGCTTAAACTTAATTGCTAATATTCCCAAAGAAATTGTATCTGGAATGTTTTCTGGACCGTATCTTCAAGGAAAAGAGTTGAATCCTTAGATTCACTGGACAACAAGGGCAAAGGTCATGGAATCCTCTCTATACTCTATATTCCAGTCTTGTGTTTTTCTGTTATTGTGGTTTCTAGAAATTAAAAAGTTTCATTTAAAAAAGTGCAATGTAACCTTTGGGTACAACTATGAGTAACTGCTTCCACCTACTTACAAGTGCAGTGAATGTGACAAATGACAAAAGATGGCAAGTCAAAGGGACTTCAGAAATTGGTTGCTAGGCAAACCTCTGCAGGTGCAACTTGCAACAACAGGAAAAACACAGCAGTGAGTTCTCCACAGATTTTGTGCTGCCTCCAGTGATCTACTCAGCCAGGCAGCCAATTACTGTATTTTTTAATCTATAAGACGCCCTCATGTATAAGATCCCCCCCCATTTTCAAACCCAAAAACTACAGTTTTGCAACTGTGCAGTTCTCTCCTCGGCTTACTTCAGTTTATAAGATGACCTTCAATTTTTAGTCTAATAATTTTAGTCAAAAATATACAAGGGGAAACACTGCATATTTGAACAGTATTACCCATTTCTGCTGGGTGGTTGCCCAGGTACGTGAGTGAGATGTTAGTGCTGGCTGATAGAAGGGCCCAGGTCAGGAACTCCAGTGTGACTGGGAAGTGGGATCCATAAACATTCTAGCTAGAGACTCTTAGGGAAACGCTGGGAAAGTCAGAAGGCATGGGATCTGTGAGAAATGTCAGAGAGGGCGAACAGAAGACTAAACCAGGAACACTTGGCACACCCATGGGAAATGGTGGGAAGAAAGTTAGGGAAAGTTGTCTCTGGACTTCAGAGTGCAAAAGGGAACTATAAACACTTTTTAAGAATACAGGAATGAAGGAAGGTAAGCTTCATGGGAAGGCCCTTCAGATTCTATCTGAAAAGAGAGTGGACAGAACAGTCGTCTGTTTGATCAACTGTTTTGGATGAATGTCGTTTGAAAAGAGGTAGCTGTAGTTCTTGGCCATACACATCCTGGGATCTCTGGATAGGCTATGAAATACAGCAATGACCCTATTGGCGCAATATATACCTCCATTCTCCACGCAGCCATCCCCACACTCGGTTGCCTCTTCATCAGTCGGAAACTGGGTGGTGATCTCCTCGGTTTTCAAGGTGGGCTTCAGAGTCTCTTCAGTGGAGTTAACATCTGCAATTCAAAGGATGAAAAGTCAACGAGTGGAACCCTTGGATCCAGAAAAGAAGTCAGTCTGGCTAGCAAACCGTGATGGCTGGGAGGCATTTCCCATGCAGCAAGTACAGTGGTGCCCCGACTTAAGAGCAGCTCGACTTAAGAGCGGAAAACTGTTGGCATTTTAACTGCCACCTTACAAATTTTAGATATGGTCTGCTCGGCTCACTTTTTTTTTTTCATTTTTTCAGTTTTAACTTTTTTGATGGGTACCCCGACTTAAGAGTAATTCGACTTAAGAGCAAGCATTTGGAACGGATTAAATTCGTAAATCGAGGTACCACTTGTAGTTCCACTCATCTGACAGAACGCTTTAGAGAACACATGCAAACCCCTGCCGTAGAGGCTACTTTTACTGAACAAACAAGACTCTGGGTTTTTGTGAAGTTGCCATTCCCCAGACAGTTCCACTGAATTATTTCTCAGAAACCTAAGTTCCTTCCTGTTTTCCCTATGTGTCCTATTGCAACCAGGAGATGGTGGTAATCTGAACATGGTTTCACCCAAGAATTCTTGCTCTACACCAAGAGTTCAGATGAAACCAGTTCACGTGAACTCTAGAATCAGTTAGTGGCTGGGACCTCCTTCTAGGCTCCAGAAAGCAAAGCTGGGAGTGGCTTATCTGTGTTCCCTTTTGGCCACCACCAGCTGCTTTTGAGGGACGCCAGCCTCCTCCTCATTGTTGCCCTCACGTGACCTTACGGTACACCTCAAGTAAAGCCTAATAGGGCCAGCATGGCAACCATCTTGTGCTGAGAGGACAGGAGGAGAGAAAAGCAGGTAGCCAAGTGGACATATGGCAAAGAGGGTGTCGGTCCTGATGAAGCCTCCGGTTCTATTAATGGAAAAGGGTTTGGGAATTCAGAGGATGTCTCCCGGGCACAGGAAGCGTGCCCTGAAAGTAAACCAGAGAGGAGACACAAAACACCAGACGAATGTTAAGTTCACAATCCAGTTAATGAGTTCAGACTTGCAGAGTGCAAAGCCAGGAACCAAAGAGAAAAACTGCTTTATGTGCAGGGTAATAAGGTAAGGCAGTTGGAGGGGGGGGAGAGGAGGAGTCGTGCAGTTTCCCACATGCCACAGATGTCAACATGGCTCAAATCACTTGTAAAGCTTGATTTACAGATGTAGAGGAAATTAGGAATGCTTTCATCTTTGGACTCCAGTGGACAACAATCTCCTTCCTATTTCTTCCCAGTTTGGGTTTAGTTTTATTTTATTTAAACACATGTTTACTGTAGTCCCAGAAAATTGAGATCTCAGGAAACACATTCTTTTCCCTTCATAAAAGGAACAACAGAGAGAAAGAGAGAGAGAGAGAGAGAGAGAGAGAGAGAGAGAGAGAGAGAGGCCAAACTATGGTCGTGCAACAAAACAAGTCTATCAACACCACAAACGACACATTTTCGGAAGGAGCTAAAAGAATTTCAAGTGTGCTGCATCTCTTTGAGGAAAATATCTGGTTTCATGCTTTGACTGCATCTTTTATCCCTCAGTCCCACTGCCACTCAGGGGAGGAAGAAAGAAAAGTCTCAGGGAAACTACCAAAGTTTCCTAAGCACAGGTGTCAAGGGCAATTTAAGCCACGAATGCCATTAAGATCACCTGGTACTTATGTGCACATGTGATTTCATTTAAAGATAGGCAAGGACAAGGCGAGAGTAATGCTTTGAAGAATTTTATTAAACTTCCAAATCTTCAGAATGTTTGGGAGACATATTATATGGAACGTGGTCCAAAAGCCACACTAAAACAAAGATTAAAGATGTTGTGACCTGGAACCAGAATCTCAGAATGAAGGAAAACTCCTTTTTTGTTTCCTACAAAAAAAAAAAATAAGCCCTCAAGATCAGCAACAATGGGGGAGGCTTCATTACATTTGCACAAAAGTGTTCATTCAGAAGCCCATTAAAGAAGCTTTTGTGGAATCTGAAGACTTTTGATACTGATGACTTAGAGAGACACAAGTGGAGGTGACATGAACAAGTTTGTTTTACGGACAAAAATCAACGTACTGTATGTAGCAACCAGTACTTCTGAGTCCACATTCTAACATAAGAGTCACATTGACCATGTTTTATAGATTTACTCTGTGTTTGGCAGGAAGGAAGAATAAAAAAAATGAGTAGGACATAAGAGATTAAGCACAGAATTCTGCAAAACAGCTGATACATATATTTCATCTCAGCATATTGTTGCCTTATGATTAAACCAAGTTAAAAGCTAGGAGAAACTACACCATTCCTTTTATATGGATTTTCCATGTTTTATAATAACAAATTATCCTATAGAATGGATTTCAACAGCATCTTCTCACTCCTGGCAGAAATATTAGACAACCTCATACAGTACTTGCTTGGTCTGCAGGTTTTTATTTGTTACAGTGCCATAACACTCCAAAAGGCATCTGAAAACAAATGAAGTGTGTAGAATGGGGGGAAGAGACAACAACTATTCAAAATGCCCACCCAGAGCTCAAATTCAGATGCAGCAAGCAGTTTCCTCCTGTGCTCTGAGATTTCCAGCAGGCGGCACATCCAGCCATCGAGAAATCTTTGGAAAGGAAAACCCCCTATTGCACCAGCAGCCTCTGTTCCTGACACTCTGAAGCTCTCAAGAGTTTTGTATGGTCCGTAGAGCTGCACAGGTGCCACGGCATGACACCGCGGAACAGCCACTGGACCAGGGCGGACCACATGCTCTCTAAAAAGGGAGAGTAAGCAAAATGGTTTCCCTCCTGCTGGGCAAGGCTTGTGGCGCAAGAAGCATCTGTAGATCCTATTACAAAGCGGCCAAACAATGGAAACCAGATGCTATGAAGTTCAAAGCAGGAAAGACCAGTCACGAGCTAATGTTCGTCAATCTTCGGGGGGGGAGGGGGAGAGAGTTAGGCCCTTGAAACAAGCCAGCTGTTGACCTACTGTTTCAGTCCCTTCCCTTCCCAACAGGCTGTAAACATTAAATTATATCCTGAATCTAGCTTCTAGTAGCCAGGCTACTTTAGCTATTATTTCTTGGATTCATACATTAACCTTTCAATATCAAGTAACTGTACACAAGTTATGTCTGAGGTTGTCTCTTAGTGACTGTTCAAATCAATTAATAAAGCCAGCTATGGTGTCAAAAACAAAGTAACATCATGAGTCATAATCCCTTGAGGATGGAGAAACATCAAGGACTGAGGTGCAAACAAACATTCTTCTCAAACAAGCATAAAAAGCTTTTGGATTTGGAACTCAAATTGATTTTTTAAAAATGCATTGGTTAAATCAATTAGGAGGCCCCATAGGGTGAGGTGTACTATGGGTGACGGCCAGGCAAAACACAAGCATTTGACAGATTCTATTCAGCTTCATCAAACCAGAGAGAACATCACTTCTCTCCGTGTCAAGAGGACAAATTCACACTCATCCTGTCTCACCATGGTTCCGAGGCCTAGTGCTGTGGTGAACAACGTACGACTCTAACTTGCCGCTTGGGACTGCAAGATAAGCCTTCCCTTGCTACTCTATGAGGGAAACACACACAAACACACACACACAAAATACCTCATGACAGCCCATGCCCCAAGTGGATATGGGGACCCTGTGAAACAGGGGTGGCGAGTCCGGGCCACGAGTGACCAAAGCATCAGAGGAAAAGGTAGCATTGCATGTAGATGACTAGACTAGAACCTGTCTTCTAGACACCATGTTTTCTTTGGGCACAGATGTTCTGTCGTCTTTCGTGGAGGGTCTTCCAGTCTCATGAGTCCCATCCTGCCTCTTAGTGCTGTTTGGTACTGGGAGGGGAAGCATCTGTTCTTAAAATGGCAACCAATAGTGGTTGCTTTCATTGGTTCACTTTATACCTGGCCTTTCGTTCAAGGTTATCCACACAGCACACCTGAGAGGCAAGTCAGGCTGAATGATGGGGCCAACAGGACAGAGGTGCTGGAGATGACAGCAGAAGGCTGGGGAGGCACGGGCAGTGAGGAGGAGTCAGCATGATCAACCCTCTTTGAAAGGCATGGGCCATGCTGAAAAATCCAACATCTCTAACAGACCACAAATAGCTTGAACCCAATGCCAGGAGCTCAGGTGTAGGCAGAGACTGGATGGAGCAGAGGGCTAAGGAAACTGGCAGGATGGGGTGCAGCTAGTGCCCATCTCCTTCCTACACCCCATTCCTCAATCCCAATAAAACAAAACTCAGGAGTCTGAATTTGATGGGAGCCATGACTGAGGATGGTCTCCGCAGTGCCTCCGCCCTGGGCAGGGGCAGTGGTGCTCACATACTGTATAGTTAACCTCTATGCTGTACCAACAGTTTCCCACCCAAGATCTTTAAAGAAGACACCAATTCACCATCCACTTCATGACTCGATCATTTCCCTGGATTTTGCAAGAGACAGTATCTGTTGTACATAAGGCTTTATTCTAATATCAAAAAACCTCTTCCACCAAAGCAGGGCTTTAAGTTCTATCAGCTACTTTGTGTATATATGCACTCTTCATGAGGATAGTGCAACACTTCTACTAGTGCAGGCCTGAAGGTGCCCATAAGCTCTCCCAGAAAGGAAGAAACACAGGATGATAGTAAGTAATTTTAGGTTCGTGATGGGCACGTGCTTGTAGAATAAATAAAGTCATTGAGGCAAATTGCTACCACCAGTGCCATGACGTGAACTGTATAAAGAGGAAGCCCATCCTTCTGGAATTCCACTTTAGGCAATTGATCAGTGTTCTGCTTAAAGCTTTTAAGTGTCCTGCTATTTTTGCTTTGTTTTTATTATTTGATTACTGTATAAGCCTTTGCTTGCAGTCTGCTATCGCATACAGCATAGTTATGGAAATACTAGTAGCAAACCAAGGAAAGACTAGGTGTGGACTGTGACTTTCAGCTTCTTGAAGCAAGAGCCAATGCAGCAATAATAAATAATAATAATAATAATAAATAATAATAATAATAATAATAATAATAATAATAATAATAATAATAATAATAATAATAATAATGTTTTTTACAGATGTGGTTTCTAAATGGAAAGCAAGCTTCTTTTACTAGGGACATCTGGAAAGCAGATTGAATGTTAGACATATTTTAACAAAATGAGGGAGAAGGAATAAGTTTCTGGCCTTAAGTCAGCAGCAAAAAAACGATTCTGTTGTTGCTAGTATATTCTACTTGCGGTTTTTGTCATTTCACATAAGCCCTGGAAACTAGAAAGCTAAATTCAGCTGACAGTTCTCATAGTCTCTAGCTGCACATCAAAGGCGGGGATGAGCAGTTTACTTACAAAAATCATGTAGGCAACATTTAGATTCTTTGCACTGACTGGGTCTCAAGGAGGGCTGAGAAAGTTACTTTAAATGTGAACGAATATAAATAATGACATGTTGAAGCCATCCCTATTTAGCAAGAGGAAGAGGCTCCGGCTCCCAGGTCATTGCTTATGGGTGACTTCATCCTGTCCTTATTCTGTTCCTTCTTCTAAAAGTAACCCTGCGAGCTCTGGTCTGAAGAGGCAACAAACATGAGAGTTTCTGCACCTCCATCTGCAGACCACTAATGCCTCGGTCACCCCCCTCAAAGAGAGAACCCTGAAGCTTACGTGGGGCCCCACAAGAAACAAGAGGGAGAGATGTCACAAGCTCTGGGAAATTCCTAAGCTTGCCGAGATGCAATAAAACATTTGACTGGGGGGGGGGATGGACCCCTGTGTAAGAAGGTAACTGTCCAACCTACCTAAAAGGTCACTGAGGCCTGGGGCTACTCAGTAGGCACCAAGTGATAAATGGCACATTCTTGACACCAGAGACCTTGACTGCAGCCACTAGGTAAAATAGCTTCTTTTTAATCTGGCCCTGATTATTCCTAGTGAGTTTTGCTAACATTTTCCCAACTTTCCAATGGAACACATGCTTTTTGTATCACCTCCCCTACCCCACTTCCTCAAGCCAGCAGGGACTGGTAGTCTCCAGAGAGCCAAATTGAGGGTGGGAAGAAGGGGGGTGGGCAAGGACTATGCTGCTTTGTTTGATATGCTGGGTGTGAAACCATATATGGGACTTTGAAGCAGTCTTAACACCAGCCCTGCCTCCTAGTACCATCATCTGGTGTATTCCATCTCACCAAAAAGATTCTCAGCGCCCGATAGACCACATCCTCTATCAAGATTGCATTTTTGGTACAATGCATTTTGGTACAATGCATTTTGTTACAAAGATAACAAGTTGCTATCGAAAGCTTAGCTTACATTCTTTTTTAGTAGTGACCAATAAAGGTATCACCTCGCCTACTTTTGAATTTGTTTTTCTGGTCACACAGCAAAACCCATTTTTTTTTTTTTACTTCTGTGAAAAGAGAAAGAAATGGAATAATATTATCAGGAGAGGGCACAGGGGAAAAGCTGGCCAGCTGGGATTCTTTGCAGGACTCCACTAGCGTTCCCGCTAAGAAAGGACCGATGCGGTGCAACAGTCTGTTGCCTGCGTCACTCGTCAAACAATGCCTGGCTCTGTTAATGTGTCTCGAGAATTTTATTAAGGAGGCACCCGAAAGACCTGTCCATCCTATGAGCATTACGACGTTGCACAAAACCTAGAACTCACTGCCCCGAGCCTGGATGGGTGACCCAAACACAACCTTTATAACTGCACGTGCTGGACAGAAACAGAAGAAGGAAGGTCAAGAAGGGGGGAGGGAGATCAGCTGACACCCAGAACACTATAAACGTTAGGGCTCAGAGTGGAATATGTCAGTACTGTGGCTACCAGCTTCAATGACTGATGTTTCAAGAACGGTAGCGTATAAATTATGACGCAGGGAAGAGGCAGAGATAGTGGTGGTCAAGGGAGTTGCACAGCATTTCATTAAAACTGAAACCATAAAATACTATGGCCAAAATCCTGTTGCTTAGTGTTGTGAGTGGCAGGAGAGTAGGCCGACTAAATGAGCAGGGATTGGGTAGGCCAGCTCCTCTGCAAGTCCCATTGATTCAAATGGGCCTCCTTTAGTTGCAGCTTACTACACTAAAGTAAGGGCCTTTTCACACGACCCCTAAGATCCACTGGTCCCTTAAATTCGGACCAAAGATCTTAGGGGTTCCTTGCCCTTCCTTCCTCCCCACCAGAGAAAGAGGGGAAAAAATGCAGCTCACCTGGAGGAGCTTCCCGGAGCTCCTTTCTCTTCCGTTTCTCTTCTGCTTGCTTTTTTTCCTCCCACCTCTTCTCTTAAAGGGGCAGGAGGCAAAAAAAAACACAAGCAGAAGCCAGGAGAGCCCCGCACTGACCAGATTAAATCCGGACCTGGGGATTTTCACCCACCTCAAGCAGGTACAAGAAAGTGCAGCTGGGTCGCGCTTAGATGGGCGGGGTCGCACTTAATTGTCTGCAAAGTCCGGAGCTGGTGGGAAAACACTTGTAAGGTCCGGACCTTGCAGCCATTTCCTGCGGAGCTTAGGGGTCGTGTATAAAGGCCCTAAGTCGCAAGTAGAACAGGACCATTTGGAGTGGGTGCCTATGAAGGAACTGACTCAGCAAATCCCAACGGATTCAATTGGCTAGTCTTGTGCAATGGGCGATGTGCAGCGACAGGATTTGAGCTATTTTCAGTAACAAGTAATCCTTCTAATAGGTTAACAATCATTAAGAGTGAATCTGTTTGCAATCTAACAGATTGCAATCTGTTAAGAAGTCTTTGTTTCCATATCCTCTTACTCAGGATAATGTTATCTGGGTGATGGGCATGGGCGCTGGGCCCTTCAGCAACAAGGATTAGATGCAGAGTCCCTGCCTGGCAGCAGCAACAGACATCTCTCTGGGGGGCAAGGCCTGTAAAAAGGGTGGCCAGGGATATCTCTAGCACATTGCCCCAAATCCTGCGGGGATCTCCTACAAGCATGAGATGACTAATGTACGCTGCTATGGGTGAATGGGGCTGGCTGACTCGAGTCTGTTAAATGTGTACAAGGATCACAACAGAGCCAACATCCATCTGGCACAAGAGTGGGTTTGTGTGTGTGTGTGTGTGTGTGTGTGTGTGTGTGTGTCTGTCTGTCTGTCTGTCTGTCTGTCTGTCTATTCCTCTTGAGTGCATATGTGTGTCTATCTATCTATCTATCTATCTATCTATCTATCTATCTATCTATCTATCTATCTATCTATCTATCTATTCCTCTTGTGTGCATATAGATAGATAGATAGATAGATAGCTAGATAGATAGATAGATAATAGATAGATAGATAGATAGATAGATAGAGAATCCCAAAAGGATTTGGGTCAAGACTATCCCTTCTGCCCTGTACCTAGAGTCATGTTTTAGCTCTTTTTCCATTTTCTTGGAACAGGTATCCGTTGCTTATTTAAAAGGAATTTCCCCCCAAGCTCTGGGAATTACTCAGTGCATCCCAGAGGTTCAGAAGGGACTCACCCGTCCAGTCGCACCCGAGCACTTCCAGTCGCATCCCAATTCCTGCTGGAGACCACCTTTCTGGGTGAACCCGGATGTACTGGGCAGGAACCGGATCAAACCGCCGAACTTCAGGGGTGTCGTAGTGCATGTTTCCTTCAAATGTCTTGGGAAGAGAAAGAGAGGTTAAGCCTCAGCCTTCTTGGCTGCCCTCCACCAAAAATAAACAGCCGGTGCAAGGAAGAGGTTCTGGAAGGGGCAACCGCCGTCTGGGTTACCCGTTCAAGCTTGTTTGAACTTGGTGGTTTATTGAGCAATGGCCACGTCCACCCTAATAAATCAGAATAACCCTGGAGAAAGCAAGTGGTTACGGAGCAGCAACTGGAAAGAGGGAACGTGGGAATGTTGAAACATTTTCAACTTGTATCTGTTAAAAGGAAAGGGGGTAACCTTGTCTGTCAGCTTTTCAAATTACATAAAAGCCTCCCGACAAGCGCAGGCATTTCTAGCCCAAAACTAAACAACACTGGTTTGTTGTTTGCTCATCCAGGCTTAGTGGGCTGTCAGTGAGTTGATCTGAGGAGAGGAGGTAGCAATAGGACCGTTTTTCAAGGGTTGAAGAGACCACCCCAAGAAGAAAAGGTGTGCCTATCTACCATGACCTTTTAGAGAAGGCCAAAATGTGTGTGTGGGGGGGTGGAGGGGGTGGATGGGAGGCGGGGAGGGCTCTGCTCCAAAAGCTGGCTAAGATTATCAAGAAGCATTTTTCCATCCTGACGTGCACAGCTATTTCTACAAAGAACTCAGGTTTGCCCTGGGAAGCTGCAGAACCTGAAACTTGGGGGGGGAGGGGAATCTTGATGTTGCAAAGGGCAAGGGGACCAACAAACTTCCCCCTGGATCACATCCATTTGCAAAACTCCTGGGAAGGCTCTCTCTCTCTCTTCATCTGATTGCGACTCAGCTCCTACTTGTCCGCTGCAGAGGCAGCTTCCTGTTTCCCGTTTCCCAGCCTCCTGTCCTCTAGATCAGTGGATCTTAATCTTGAGTCACCCCGGTGTTCTTGCACTGCAACTCCCAGAAACCCCGAGCAGCACAGCTGGTGGCAAAGGCTTCTGGGAACTGCAGTCCAAGAACACCAGGGTGACTCAAGATGGAGAACCATTACATGTTCTAGACAACCAGCTTCTACATTTAGCTGGAAAAGATGGGTCCGCCTGATTCAGCGCTTTTAATGCCTTTTAGGGACAACACTACAGACACAGCGCAGTGGGTTGAATACACCCCATGGTTCAGAAGCTGTCCGGGAACCCTTTTATGGTCCCCAGTATACCTAAATCTCTTAACCTCAGCAGCGACAGATTCATGTGGCAAACACAACAGAGAGAACATCAGCTTCTGATATCTGTGGTGGCCACCTAATTAAGGAACAAAGAAAGGGAGGGCGGGAAGGCCCTGGGCTTTACACCCAAAGTGAAATAGCCAGGAAGGTTACCTATAAAACAAGTGTGAGAGGCAGCTAATGGGTCCAGTGGGTGAAAGTGCAGCAGGGTAGAGCTTTGCTTCGAAAGCGGGCAGTGCCGCCTGTCCTCTCCCCCCCCTCCCCTCGCCAGGGTGCCAAAGCTTGCGTCCAGCTGGAGCTTTCGTCCAAGAGAGACGTCTGCCACCGCCAAGCAGAACATAACCCATCTGACAAAACCGCACAGCATGCTTTGGCACAAGATGTGGCTCCTCTTGGCCAGATCCTGATCCCAGATCTCTTTGACTCAAATCAGGTCTAGTTCGACTGACTTCTTATGTCAACACGGCTGGTTTCTGGCTCCCCCGCTTCTGCAGTATTCCAACAGACATTTCTCTTTGAAGCCATGTGGGCCCATTCAAGGAATAAGTCATTGGGAACATAGCCTTGTTGTTTTCATAGGAATTAGATCCCCAGCCCCTCTGGATTAAGGTTCTTACAGGGAGGCGAAAGCTCAACTTGGTCAAAACTCCGACAGATAAAAACATCACTCAAAAGGGGGGAGAAGTGAAGCCAGGCATCCCTACATAAAGTGTTTGCATTCACACTGGCTGTCTATAATATTTCTCAGTTGCACAAATGGCACATATTGGCCAGCCTAGAAACTCAGCAAGAGCAGAGCGTGACACAGGGAGTCCTCGGTTCTCAAAGAGACTTGGCTGTTCCTTGAGGCCTCTTGAAGAAACACAACGCCTCATCCAGCATCCCCACCCCCAAAGCAGGGAGAGGGGGCAAGGAATTGTATGGTCTTTCTAAAAAACCTGAGGGCCAGAGTGAATGATACTTTTTATCAGACCACCAGCAATCACAAACATAAGCTGCCTTTTTGATCCTGTGCAGGTCTTCATCAGGCTAGGCACAAAGGCAATTACAAAATCCATTGCTAGGTGTGCAGCTCAAGCTTTTGTGTTACAAATAAGGCTGAAAATGGTGGTGGCGGGGGGGGGGGAGGCTGCAGACTGAGGTGTGAGGTGCAGGTTTCTGATTCCACCTCTGGTGGTCACAACTGGAGCATCTAAGGGCCTTTTCACATGACCCCTAAACTCCGCCGCAAATGGCTCCAAGCTCCGGAGCTTAAAATTGTTTCCCCACCAGCTCCGGAGTTTACAGATAATTAAGTGCGACCATGCCCACCTAAGCGCATCCCAGTGCACTTTTCAGGTACCTGCTCTCCGGAGGTGAAAATTCCTGATGTGGATATAACAGTAGTGACTGCCGGGCTCTCCTTGCTTCTGTTTGTTCTTTTTTTGCCCCCCGCCCCTTTAAGAGATCTGAATGCAGTGCCGGGACGGCAGAATGGAGGTGAGCGGCATTCTTTTCTTCCTTTTTTTCTCCCTCCCCTCACACAGCCAGCAGCCAGGAGTGCGGAGGGGGTGGGAACGCAGGAACAGTGACAAACCCCTAAGATCTCTGGTCCGAATTTAAGTGGCCAGCGGATCTTAGGGGTCGTGTGAAAAGGCCCTAACTCTTTGCCTAAAAAAGCTGGGAGAGACATTTCCGATCCAGGAACCCGGTCGCTCTTCTTTCGCACACGTTGCCTTGGCCTGCCACAAAACCTTCTAAATGCCCCCCTCCCCCCGTCCATTACACCCCAGCCTGGGTTTATCAAGGGGTGCTGAGAGAGGGGGTGCACCTACACACCAGACGTGAACATCAGAAATAGGGTATTTGCATTAAAAGACTTGAGCTAATTTATAGGTGGAGATGCTAGAGGTACATAGCATGAAATGATTTTTTAAAAAAAAATACAGAAGCAATTTCAGGGCACCTCCCTCAAGTGGCAAGGACCGTGGCTCCGTGCGTGTATCTGCTGGCAAAGTGCTTCCTGTGGAAGAACAAATCCAGGGTCCCTAAACTCCCTTTCCTTGGAACTCTTCTGGACACCCCTTCATACACAACAGATCTTCAAAAGGGAAGCTGTGCTTTATTGGCCCTGAAAGTCAAGGGCAGTCCTCTATAAAAGACACATGGCCAACTTAGATTTGTGTGTGTGTGTGTGTTCTGATTATATACCGCCCCATACAACTTCAAGTAGTCTCTGGGCAGTTTACAGTTTTTAAATTACAGTATGCAAGCTATTACCCCCCCCCCCGCAAGCTGGGTACTTATTTCACCAACCTCAGAAGGATGGAAGGCTCAGTCAACCTTGAGCCGGCTACCTGGGATTGAACCCCAAGTCGTGAGCCGTTTTACCAGCAGTACAGGCATTTAACCACTGCGCCACGGGGTGGTTAAACATTAACCTCAGGTCTATGTTCTCTGTTCTCCCAAATATCTATGGAAAATGTGCTTATTAGAAAAATGGTCCCAGTGCCCTTCTCTCTGAACTCTAATTTGCTTCGTGTGATGAGGACTGACCAAGTCAGCATCCACCTGCAGAGAGAGAGAGAGAGAGAGAGAGAGAGAGATCATCTCCGTGAGAAGGAGGCCCCAGTCGGACGGTGGTAAGGCTTTGGCAAATTCCAATTGCTTCCAATGGTTCAATCAATTACGTTAGGGGAGCGAGAGACAGAATTTCTTGAGGCCCTCTTGGTACAGATGGGACTTGGACAAGAAAGCTTCACCCTGTGTACCTCACAAGTACTGTTGTGCAACTACACGTGGCCAAAACATGACTCTTGTCCCCTACTGTTCAAAGAGAATGGTATAGAAGTATGATATTTAAGGAAACCCTGTCATTCATACAAAGGTCATGGGCCAGTGGAGTCCTTCTTTCTGCCTCCGTTGAAGTATTATCACCCAATGGTAAATTTCACTAGGGGGAGCAGACACACAAACACGCAGATTTTCAGGGCAAGAAACAAAGAAAGATAAACATAAATGTCAATGTGTCACAGTCTCCTCAGGGAGAAATCCTACCTTAGTTTGCCTTGTTTTGGGATCCTGTATGTACTCCCAGTCTTTGCCGTTCATGCTGTAAGCCACTTTAAATTTCTTCACGAAAGCTCGGGCCTCCACCACGTTGATGCTGTCCCCGCCTCGGGCCCCTTGGATGATCACCCCCTTTCACGTTTTTCGGGACTCCCAAGTCCACCTGCAGCCACTCCTCCCCGGGCTGAGCTTGAGGGATGCGTGGGAACCATCCTGAGCGGCTGCTGACCAGGCGCGCGACACTGGGGACCCAGTGGTACTCTCGGGTGGAGGAGGCAGAGATCTGGGCGTCCGGGATAAGCCCAGAAAGCATCCCCAGCATGTTTGAACAGGGTGAATCTGTGTGGACAGGAAGAGAACCGGGACGAACATGAGTCTCAGGCAAAACACAGGTTTATGAGGTAAGGATCACAACAGCACAGGAAAGGTAACATCTCACTGTGACTAACTGCTAGGTAGTGAAATGTCAAAACACTTAAACCAGCTGTGCTTTGCTTTATAACAGCTATCATGGGCTGCAGGGCCCCCTCAATGGATGTTCAGAACATCCTCACGATTGCAATCATTGTCCAAATTACTTTCTGCTTCCAGCTAGCCTTCCTTTCCCGGCCCCCCTCGTCTCCAGAGTTGGCAGAGAAACATCACGTTTATTCACTACACTCTAAGCGGCTGTTCCAGTTCTCTTGAAAAATAAACGCCTGTTCAAATGAGAAACCAACCACAACTAGAGGCCGGACGTATTAAACCATTCAGAGGAAGGCTGGGCCTTTGCCGCCCTTTTCTGCAATAGTAAAAGACATACGGTGCCACCAGTCGTGCATGGATGCATGCACGTGTAAGGAGAAGATGAAGAGGGGCAGCCTGGAAACCACCACCTCTCCAGAAAACCTGTAGCGTGAACGATGGCCACGACTCAAGAGCTTTCTAGAAAGCCGTCGGAATGGGGAGTTGCAGATCTGTTCCCAAGGCCATGCCCAAAGATATCAACCTACGTTGACACCCATCTGCATTCAAATACATGACCCGAAGTGTCCCAGCAGACACACAGAAAAGGGTCTGATCCGCCATCAATTTATAACTGCTAATGCGTCGCGATGGTTCACCTATGCAAAAAAGACATAATGAGGGGAGTGGCCTTTTCATATGGCACCAAGACCTCCTTCGCTCCCTTGGCTGGGGACCTTCTCCAACAGTGGCCTGTGGGAGGATTCGTGGCCAGGTCTACCCTTGAATTTAAAACAAACATTACAAAGATGGAAACAGCCACTCAAGGAGGCTTGGGGTGGAGCTGACATTGGCAACAGCAACCAATGGAAGCTTTTCCCTCTGTGGAAATAAAGCAACCATTTTGATCAAGACTGTGGAGTAGAGAGAAATGCGGTTAAATTCCTCACCTTCCCTCACCATTGTTCCTCCACCTTCCCCAGGAACTGTATTTTTTAAATCTGAATATTTTTTTTTAAAAAAGAGAGATGTTCAAATGTGAAGACATCTCTAAACTATCTATATAATAGAATCTGATGGTAGCCAGTAAGACATCCCCAACTGTTGGCTGCTGGGTGCTGGCTGCTTGGCTGGGGCTGGTCAGAAGTGGGATCCAAAAACAAACGGAGAGCACCACACTGAGAGGACCATCTTTGATGCGCTAGCACAGGTGCCTTCTGCTTTTGTGGCAAGGGATCTAGTGTCTCTGCAAACACAACTGCAGATGAGTTGCGGTTTGAGGGATCCGACGCCTGTGGCCGAAAGGGGGCACTTAGGGAGGGATCGGCAGCCTGGAGCTCCCTCAACTGAGTGGACTTACACCTACACTGCTGTCACTTGCACCATCCCTAAAAAAAAGTCTCAAGGCGCTTTTTCAGCATGGGAGAGGAAAGCATTTTAAAACTGGGAGATTATTTTTGTCCCTCTGGTTGAATCTGAGACCACCGTGTCAACTTCCTTGTTGGGAGAAGGGTGGCCTTCCAGGTACTGCTGTAGTGCAGGCATGTCCAAACTTCAGCCTTCCAGATGTTTTTGGACCACAACTCCCACAGTCCTTTGTCATTGGCAATCTAAGCTTAGAATTCTGGGAGCTGTGGTCCAAAACATCAGGAGGGGGCGAAATTTGGACTTATGCCTGCTGTAGTGCATCCCCCCTCAGGCTGGGGGGAGGATGGGAGTTGTAGTCCAACCTCATCTGGAGGACGACACATTCCCCATCCCTGCTCTAGGGGGAAAGTCTTGGATGGACCCTAGATGCAGCTTGGGGCTTGGGTGCTATGCCTATGGATTAAATAAGGGCTGGGTAGGCGGCTGGGTCCCCCCCCCCCACACACACACACCAGCCCAAAATAGACCAGCTGTTTTTAGCCTCAGAGCATTTTTGCAGTCTCGGCCCAGGAATACTCTGGGGAAAAGGTCCAAAGGATTGGCGGGGGGCTGTTTTCTTCTGACACATACAGGAGTTTCTTGCGTGACCAAGAAGGACAATAAAAAGGCCCACCAGTGATCCGGCAGCCGTAGAGTTCTACTCGGAGGGCAATCCCATTGTACCACTCCTGGGGGCGGATGCGCACAAAGCGAGTCAGCACGGGCGCATGGATCTTGTTCAGAACGACTTCTGTAGCATCGGTGTTGGCCTGGAACACCTGGGGCGGGGGATGCAGAGAGAGAGAGAGAGAGAGAGAGAGAGAGAGAGAGAGAGAGAGAGAGAGAGAGAGAGAGAGAGAGAGAGAGATGATGATGATGATGAATAGACTTTTTAGGCTGTCCCATGCAGAACAAGAAACGTCAGAGTCCAAGGAACAACGGGTGAGGAAAGTAACTGTTTAGATGGCCACATAGATGCTGAGAAGATCATGGTACACTCAAGCGGTCAACTTTCCCATTGGCTCCTGCTTCTATGCTTGGAACAGCTGCCTAATCCATAAACGTTTGCCAGTGAGAATATAATAACTCCTTGGTATGAAAAGAGGCACCCATTTTTCGAAGAGGCTGCTGTTAAAGGTAAAAAGTGCTCCGGCATGGATGGATTCGTTTCCCTGCTTAGTTGGCAACGTGAAATAGGGCTCTTTCAGACCACCGCTTTGTTCTACCCTGTTATGACAGCGAGTTAAATGCAATCTCAGGCAAATCAATTAAATAAAAAGAGCTTCTGGTTCGGGATGGACAGGACTGAAATGCCTTGGCATAATTCCCGGGAGTGCAAGATGTTCAAAAAATGCTTCTAAAATCTAAGCCTGCTTGCCTGAAATAGAGCATACAAGCAAAAATTAGCAGTATTAGTTGAACTACTGACTTTACACATTTGTGCTTCGGTTTTCAATATTTACAAAGTGGGTGTAATAATTATTATCTTTTGTAAACCTTGCTGATGCAGATTCGAATCGGCGCATTAATAAAGATTGAGAATATTCCTGCCACTAGGACACTTAACTTTCTGCCATGTAAGTAGCAGTCTCTCAAAAAGAGAAGCATATCAGTCATATTCTTTCCCCACATGCTCATCTGCATGCTCTCTCTCTCTCTCTCTCTCTCTCTCTCTCTCTCTCTCTCTCTCTCTCTCATACACACACACAAACACAATATATATACTAACAAGACTTCTGTTTGGTGCAACGTATGTTGCAACGTTATTCGAACAAACTCCTATCTTACCAGATGGTCAAAATCA
Organism: Phrynocephalus guinanensis; assembly: GCA_037367245.1. Taxonomy (NCBI): domain Eukaryota; kingdom Metazoa; phylum Chordata; class Lepidosauria; order Squamata; family Agamidae; genus Phrynocephalus; species Phrynocephalus guinanensis. The sequence goes on from CM074732.1 coordinate 18,041,290, forward strand.
AATAATTGCCATATGGAGCATCTCTCCCACCCACCACCCACCTCACCAATTTTCCTTTCACCACTTTAATAGCTTGGGTAAGTGTCAGCAAATTTTGTTGCCGTCTTTGTTTTCTATGTGTAACAAGAAGAAAGACACACAAAAACCATCTAGAATGAAACTTGCCACGCTACCACCCTCTGGCCTTCAAAACTTTGCATTCTCCATATGACAAGATCTGTTATTGGCGGAGGGAACTTTGTAATTAAGCAGTTGTCAGGTTTCCCGCTAGAAAATCCGGTTTTTCTTATATTTTCCCGTCAATATAGTTTGCCTAATGCAGAAATCACCACCAAATTTGGGCGTGCTTCCCCCTACTTCTGTTCAGTGTTAGGTTAAGGACAGCTGAATATAGCTTGCACCATCTGCAAAGGAAAGAATAAAAGTGAAACCACTTATCATCAGAGCCCTGGGACTCCAGGCAGGGCACTGTTTCAAGAGCCCCGTGGCATTTCCCTCCTATTTCAAAGGTAATGTTAAAAAGAATATTGCAGATGTTTCCTGGGCTTTGAAACAATTAACATTTAGCCCTCTCGGGGCAGGAATCACTTGCCGGGGGGGGGGGGGGAGAGGCACGTAGTGCAAGGAGTAGTGCCCTGTGTTTCAACTTGTTCTCTTCAGGAAGGGCACCTAAGGAGCCATGCCCAAGCAAGGAATGGGGGGGGGGGAGAGCAGCACTGGTGCAAACCACGAGGAATCACAGCAGACGGCCGGAGTTGAAGAGGGCTTTCTTTGGGCCCCCTATGACACCCCCCTCCCTCCATGGCAACTCCTGGACATTTTGAAGAGGGCTGTGAGCCATACGGATCAGCAAGCACTCTACGATCCAGGCACTTGTTCAAAGCTGAGGAATCCGCAGCCCAAGTCCTTAGTTCTGCTTTACTGATAAAAATGAGTATTCCAAGCGTATTCCTAGAGCGGTCCACAACCACCATCAGCATCAAAACAAAAAACAAAACAAAAACAAAATAGTTGACAGGAAGGGATTTTTCAGGAAATAACATGTTCCTTACAGGCAGCCCCGCCACAGACTGTTATTTCTGTAATCAACACCTTGCAGTTCAGACCAAAAAATTCCTGCTGCTCAAGTGTGGCAAATTACAGCCGCTGACTGGAATTCTGTCAGAGTTCGGGCAAGGTTTGTGTAACGTGCCGTGACTAATTACGACCGGATCAAGTGCCAGAGCAGATCTCAGCTGCATGCTTGGTAACACCCAGTTGTGCGACTGAGACAGATCCTGGCACCTTGTCAGGTAGCCACAGCAGATTAGTCAATTTTTTTAAAATTCTATTGCTCACCAGGATCCACATGTTTGTGTTGCTTCTTTAACGACATATCTCAGGCTGCCACCCCAATGCCCTCTGGGCTCCCAGTAGCAACTGGGAGATGGACAAAAAAAAATCCAGAGATAAAAAAGGCAATCTCCAGACACAAAGAGCAGCCCCTCAGAAGATAACATAAGCAACTGAGGTGTCCCCAAAGCCTCCTTTGGAGAACAATACAGGGCATACTAGGGTGGTTACTTCACGTCCGTTTTGTCTCTGTTAGTGTTGCGCTTAGGAGCAACTACTGCAATTTGTCTCAACCACACCCCGGGAGCGGGTGCTAAGTGCGACAATCCTGCACCTGGTGCTGGGATAGGGTTTTCCCTTGTCACTCTTTGTTCCCGCTTTCTGTTCTGAGACAAGACACCGTATAGTAACAACTGTCACACAACAAAACATTCGTTTCTCTCAGAAAACTGTGTCCGGGTTTGTTTGTTTTTTGACTTTTCAGAAGCGAAATATCAAAAAAGAATTTTTAAGGCGGCCCCACAAAAAAAAAAGGAAAAAGGAAGCTAGACAAGTTCATTGTTTGACATGGTACAAGACCGTGAGGTAACACTTGTCACAAGACAAGTTATCACAACCGTGGGAACACTGAAACAGGGACAAAAGCACATGATCGCGACCAATGCTGTCACGGTACAAAACTAGTAACAGAACAAAGAAGGACGTGAAGTAACCGCCTAGGATTGGTTATTTTGCTGCACACAGAATAAATTGAAGATAGGTGTGGGGCTTTCAGATCACAACAAATGAATGAAAGCACAGAAGAGGTAATTGCCTTCAATTTTGTTGTATTTCATTGCCTTATAGAACAGGATCTTACAATTACCACTAGTTCCAAAGAAAGAAAGAAAGAAAGAAAGAAAGAAAGAAGAAAGAAAGAAAGAAAGAAAAAAAGAAAGAAAGAAAGAAAAAGAAAGAAAGAAAGAAAGAAAGAGCAAGCCACCAAACCAGCTATGTGATCCTTACATTTAAAAACTGCAGGATTTTTTGGGGGGAGAGGGTCTCATTTATTATTTTTCTGTGACATCAGTGCATATCCTGAAGAAGTAGACTAGGCCTGCAAAAGCCCACTGGTTGATACTTATAAATTTTTAGTGATCTAATAAAGATATCACGTCACAGGGCTGTTGAGGACAGGATATTTTCACTCATTTATAGGGTGGCCATAATTATTTTTTTTTTGGGGGGGGTTGATTTTACAGCATATAACCACAGCCGCATCAACTGTCCTGCATCAAAATTACTAATGATCGGTTTTGATGAATGTGAAGGATGTGGATCACTCACTATCTTTCCTCACCTTCATTCACCACCTGTCCATTAAACCATCTCACATTGCTATTTCTGCACCTTGCTCTGCACCTGTTTTGGCAGAAAAGGTGTTGGGCATTTCCCCGCCCCGCCTCCTTTAGGTGCTGCCTCTGAGTTGGGCACCCGCCAGAGAAGGCAGGACTGGTGGCTCGTGCCCATCTCTAATGTTGACTGCAAGTTTAGTCATACACCTGGCAGGTGACTGGAACTTGCCATTCGCTGCCATTAGCCTCTGTGATTCACTTGTTTTTCTTGCCCTGCACATAAAACCTTCATAAGATTCTGGCCCTAGGATCTACTCAGCTCAACCATAAGCAGCAAGCTGGCACGGAGATTCCAAGGAGTGAATGCCAAGGTCATACACAACACAATGTTCAAGGAAGGATCAGGATGAAAGGAATATACCAGTTCAGGAGAGAAACTGATGACATCCTTCCAGGGTAGCTGCCTAGATGCCCCAAACATATCCGATCTCGACTGATTTCGGAAGCTAAGCATGGTCTGTGCCTGGTTAATACCTGGATGGGAGACCAGTAGGGAATAACAGGTGCTGTAGGTGCCTGGAGTAGGAACTGGCAAACCACTCCAGTATTCCTGCCAAGAAAACTCCCTTGATATGGAGTCACGAAGAGTCGGTCACGACTGTAACGACACAACACACACAAACACTTCCAGGGTTGGGGCTAGGTTGCTGGGGTCCCGTCTGGCAGGGGAATAGGAGGCCTGCTCCCAGGGAAAGTTCTGCTGGTGTCCCTAGGAGGAGGCATCCTTCTGTTCCCTTAACTTTTGGAGACGCATCTGTTCCTGACGTGCCCTCCCTTGAGCAGAGGTCTTTGCCTGGGATGATCAAGCTGACCTTCTACTTTCCGCAATGTGTACTGTGGGCTGGGAAGCAGCCTTGCAACTCCTGGAGGAGAGGCCACTCACATCTGGAATGTCAGCCTCTAGTACGCTCAGTGGTCTAGGCAGTGGTGGTGAACCAGATGTTTTAGACTGCAACTCCCAAAATTCCGAGCCTATATGGTCAATGACAAAGGACTGTGGGAGCTGTGGGTCCAAAACAGCTGGAGTGCTGAAGGTTCACCACCACCGGTCTCTCGGGTCTGTGGAGCCCCACCATCTAGTTCCTGGTCTTTCAACTCATTTTCATTAGAAAAGTCCTCTAGTGTGGCCATGGCAGCTGCTTGCTTTCAGTTGAACTTGATTTTCTTAATATTCAGTCTTAGACTATGTGTATTACTCTTGCCACTGATTTTACTGAATAGCCTTTACAGTCAACGTGCATTACCAGCTACTAAATATTGCATCATCTGCATATTGAACATTATTCACAACTTCCACACTAAAAATCATTTGAATCAGCAAGTGCTTCTCTTTCAGAGTACAAATGGAAAAAGCAGAGATAGGGCTACACATCCTTATCATACCTTTCTTCATATCTCTCTGTCCTCCCTCCATCATCTGCTCTTCAGCCTTCATTGCAGCCTTTTGTTGCCAGTATAATTTTGCCAACAATACAAGCCCAAACTTTTGTAGATGAACAACTCGTCAGCTTGTCATGTTGGACTTTGTCAATAAAAGTAAGGGTTACATGTGTTAATGTCAAAGCACCTCTCCCCAAGTACATGTAGGTAGGCAGAGAGACAGTTCAAAATCCCTCTTTTGAATCCAGACTGCATATTTCCTGCTCCTTATCTGCCACTCTTGGCAATTATGTCACACATTTTAAAGAAACTGCAAACAAATCGCTGCATTAAGCTTATTTTTCTGTAGTCACTGCAAACTTTGTTTTTGTTTTTTGTTTTTCGTTTTTCAGGTAATGTATTAACGATATGGTCGTAGCCCAAGTCCTGGAATATTCTGTTCATTAGGGGAAAAGTGAAAAAAAAATGTCATCATCTTAATTAGCTTCAATACCTCTGTGGAAACATTAAATCCAAAAGCTTTGCCATTAGCTTCAATACCTGATCTGCAGCATGTCAAGCCATAATGTACTGTGGATTTCTGATCAAGTATTCATGACAAATCTTGATATTAAGAAATTTGCTCAGAAACTATCATTATTCAGGTCTTTAATGTACTTGCTCAAAAAGAGCAGTATGTGTTGTGCTATGCAAGTAGAGCGATATGCTATGGTTTCCCCCTTGATGTAACTCAGAGAATTATTACTACTAGTATTGGGCATTGTCTTTTACTAAAAAAAAAAAACACCTCACTTTCATGTACATCAAAGGATCCCTGGGATCTTTCTTAGGATTTTCGATGGCTGCAAATTGTTCTACTGTATATTTCTTAATGTTTCTTAATGTGTAATTCTCCTGCATTTGCTGTACATCTTTCTTTTTCCATTTAAACTCTCTTTCCAGAATACCTTCTTTTGTCAATTACTTTGTTGTGTCAAATTCAGTTCTCCATTTGATGGTGTGGCGGATGGTCATATCCATTAATACCTCCCTGTCAGTTGAGACCAAGAAGCAATTTGTTTAGTTGAGCACTCTCCTCTGTGTTATCTTATTTGATGCCTCTTCATGAACCCCCTCGCAAAACAGTTTTATTGTGCAGTATGATCACTTCTTTGTTCAATTCTATGCTGCTTTTCTGATTTTACTTTTTTTTAAAGTTCCTACAGCAATGACAGGGTTATTGATATGAATTTATGTTCGTTTCTGATGTAAGTTTCCAATGGACTTAACACTGTTTTCAGTATCATTTATTTGCCCCCCCCCCGCTGTAGTTGCTAAGTTAGTGCCACCTTGTGGGGACTAACATATCTAAAGTCTTATTGATAGTGAACTTTGACTACGGTGATGTGGGCTACAAAAGTTCTTCACAAAGCAGTTTTACAGTACAGTATTTGCTTTTCACATTCATTTAATCAAGTCTGGAATTCCCTAGTTTGCCAGTCCAACATTTTCCAGCAAAAAAAAAACAAAAAACTTCTTCTGTTCTTTTGCCCAAATCTCAGCCTTAAAAGTCCCTCATAATGAAATTTATATCTGCATTCCTTTTTTCATATATAAAAAATGTTTAGAGCTTCATAGAATTTTGTTTGCTTTCCTTAATCTAGTATCAGCAGCTGATGCATATTCCTTGTGGCAATGCTGATGCCTGTGAGATTGGCCTTAATTGAATAAAGCATTACCTGGTCTGAATAGAGAACAACTTTTCTAATGGGATTCACTTAGGTCCATCTTTGAATGCAACCCTATCAAAGGTGGTGTGACTTTTTACTGCAGAAATAAAAATGTTTCAATATGCAGTGTACTTGGCTGGAGTTTGCCCAATACACTCTCTTACTCTTGCAGATTTTCTTTTTTAAAAAGCCTCATACTTATTCAGATGTTTTAAGTTCGTAATCTAACCACACTGTATAATCTTACCACCTTCTGGCCATTTATAAGACCTGATGGACACCCAGGGGCCTTTCTATTTTCTCTCTCAAATAATAATAATAGTGTGCTTTGAAGTCAGTGTTGACTTATGGCAACCATTTCCCACTGTTTTCCATGTAGAGAGTGCTCAACACGGTTTACCAGAATTTTCTTCTAGAGACTTCTTAGACACGTTTGTATGGCTTATTCAAGACCACACAGGCTGGCTTTTCGCGGGATATAAGACAGGCCATTGGAATTCCCACCCTCTGGCTCCACAGCCAGATCCTGAACTCTCTGAGTTATCCAGCCAGCAATATCTCTGTCTTGGAAACCTTTCTGTTCCCTCAGCGTCTCAGTATTATGGCTGAATGGGTGCCAATACGCCGACAGGTTTTCCATACCAACTTCCAACCACATTTTTTGACAAAATCTAGACTGCCGCTGGTCGTGGCACTGGTGCTGATCAAGTGAGGTGGGACTCGGATGCATTTTGATTGTTCAAGTTCCTAAGACCTCCTGGTCAAGCTAGGTACTCCATCAGAATCAGTTTGGCTTTCCTAAGGGTTTGGGTTATTCACCACAGCTGACATTTGGCATGTCTGCAGCACAAGGAAGTGCTACTAACCAGATTAACTCCACAGACTGCCCCCTGTGCGACTACTAATCCCTGAATCCTCCTCCTATTGCTAACAACTGCTACTGTTGAAATTTAAAAAACCCTACACTAAGAGCAGTGAGACCTTTGTACTACCTCCACCCAAGGCTTCTGGCCTACAAACTCTGACAGCTCCTTACCACTGTCTATGCTGGATGGGGTCCGTGAGTTATGATGGTCTGTTTCCTAAACCCTGGACCTCAAGGAAGTGAGGACATCATACATTTCTACATTGAGATTTCCACCGCTTAGGTGAACATTGTTTGCAGTAGCTGGTATGGCATGGTACGGCAGGACCTCTTGGTTTAGGACAGTGAATGGCAGCCTTTGCCTGCAGAAACTGTTGATAATTGGGGAGTTCCGAGTAGATTTTAGAATGAAAACCTGAATTGCAAAACCAGCGAATTTATAGATCATGCTGGTACTAATAAGCGAAACGCTGCATGGTTTTAATGCTTTTAATATCCCTACTTTATCCCCAGGCATACTCCCCACCCTCCTTCCACAATACTTTTCCTTGCTCAGCAGTCACCAAATTACCCATCATCCAGCAGTAGTCCTAGAAGAAAACACTGACTGCTGTGACTCGTCTTCATGAGTGCCAATAGCCCAAGAGTGTGAGCGGGACTGGAATCTATTTCGTTGCCACAACAAAACCAGCGTCTTTGTGCCCCTTCAACCAACATAACCTGCTCTGCAGCATGTCATCTAAGAAACTTAAGCGACAAGAGACACCCATCTAGCATTTCTGAGCCTACCCGGATTTCAAGTCCCCATGCCCT
>CM074732.1:18049282-18064255 GCA_037367245.1 Phrynocephalus guinanensis
CAGTGGTTTTTTTATAGCAGTAAAAGGTCGCACTGATTTTATTTTATTTTATTTTTATTTTTATTTTTTTACACCTGCGCAATGATGGGCTGGCCATGGGATGGGACCATGCAAATTTTTGGACCCATTCTACCAATCGCATGGCCAGGTTTTGACTGACACTTCTGGATGTGCAAGAGGGCATAAAAAGCCGAGGCACTCCCAGAAGAGTCACAGTCCGGGCTTGGATATGGGTGGGAGAGGGCTGTGTGTAGCTGGCTGCTGTGCTGACTAGTTTTGATTTCACGGAGCCTTTAGATTTCAGTTAGGCAGGCAGGGAGAGAATTGATTCAACTGAATTTTTAGGAAATAATAATAATTCCTTTCATTCTCTGTCTGCTGTGGGGAATAGCAACACAGTTTATTCTTTTTTATTCTCCTGCAGTTTGTTAGGATTTCTTTTCTGATAGTGCTTCAAAGGGGGGGAGGTTTGAGTGGGAGGGGAGGTGTGGATTTATTTTAAAAATTTCATTTGCTTGGTGGCAAGACAAGGTCCTTTCATACCCTGCCTGCAGCTCTGCTGTGGGTGCACTGCCCACTTTGTTTGCAATAAAAATTGCAATTGCTTTATTCGATGCAGTCTTGTGCAGCAAGTCAGTTTAAAGTGTTTTCCGCCTGCTCTGGGTCATTGCGGGACCCGCGCCTGCCGCCCGCGCCGCCCTCCCCCCTGCCCATGCCCCCCCGCCACCCCGCCCGCCGCCTAGGGCGCAAAAACACCTAGCGCTGGCGGGACGCCACTCGCTGGGACGTCAAATCGCGCGAAATCGCGGCGTCGGTAACGACAAACGACAAACGACACGACGAAACGACAATTTTTAAAAAAATTTCGCGAAAAACGGAAACGACCCGAAACGGACCTGTCCCGAAAAAACGACAACTCGGAAAAAAAAATTCTGGTCGTGCCCATCTCTAGTAACAACTGGTGAGAAGCTAAACCAGACCAAGTCTCACCCGCTCTCTACTAACATCCACCATTTCCATAGTCTATCATTTGTTCTGTTCCGGTTGTAGATCCTTTTATCACTCCTAAAATGAAAACAACAACACAATAACATCACAAACTCCATCACCCCGTGTGCCTTTGTTCTGGATTCTTAAATAGGAAAAAAAAAGGAGTTCAGGAATGGATTCCTTCTGCCATGAGGGTTCGCTGACATTTAGAAAAATGATTCTTTAAAAAGCCACAGACACCTCTTTCTACACCATATAGGTGAAACTCAAAAAATTATAATATTGTGCAAATGTTCATTTATTTCAGCAAGTCAACTCAAAAGGTGAAACTAATTTATGAGATAGACTCATTATATGTCAAGCCTTACTTTGGTATAATTGTGATTATTATGGCATAAAGTTTATGAAAACCCCTCACAATCTCAGAAAATTAGAATAATGTGGAAAGGCTCCGTATTCACAGTAGTGTATCAAGAGTCACCACACAGTGATGGATCTTGGACATGGGGTTCAAAAGTCGTATTCCTCTCGTCAAGCCATTCCTGAACAACAAGCAACGTCAGAAGCGTCGTACATGGGCTACAGAAATAAACTGGTCTGTTGCTCAGTGGTCCAAAGTCCTCTTTTCTGAGGAGAGCAACTTTTGCATCTCATTTGGGAACCAAGGACCCAGAGTCGGGAGGAAGGATGGAGAGACACACAATGCACAATGCTTGAAGGCCAGTGTGAAGTTTCCACAGTCTGTGTTGATTTGGGGAGCCATATGTCATCTGCTGGTGTTGGTCCACTGTGCTTCATTAAGTCCAGCGTCAACACAGCCGTCTACCAGGAGATTTTGGACTACTACATGCTTCCTTCCGCAGACGAGCTTTATGGGGATGCTGAGTACATATGAATGCTTAGACTTTTCAGAGGTCTGATATTGTTCTATTTCCAACCCTTGTCCTACTGATGTCATGTAATATTCTACTTTTCTGAGATTGTGAATTTGGGGTTTTCATAAGCTGTATGCCACAGTCATCACAATTATACCAAAGTAAGGCTTGACCTATCTCACTTAGCATGTAATGAGTCTATCTCATATATTATTTTCACCTTTTGAGTTGACTTAATGAAATCAATGAACATTTGCACAATATTCTGATTTTTTTGAGTTTTACCTGTAGAACAAGCATGAGCTCCCCTCGAACAGCTGCAGGCTGGAAGTTAAACCCTCGGGAAAAATCAAACAGGAGACAAAGGACAAGTTTCCCAAGTCTTTGCAGGTCATCCCCCTGAGTCTAGGCCTTGGTTGATTGGGCATGAGAGTTCACTTAGCAAAGTTCTAGCCTGGCATTAGGTAAGCAAAGCCCCTCTCTTCTCTCCCCCCCTCCCCAGCCAAAATCCAGGCCAGCTCCTTACAAAAAGCAATGCAACCAATCCCCTACTGCTATGAACGGTCAATCACTTACTTACTTCTCCTCTTTCTGCAAGTTATCCCTCCTCTTGCTTTTAGTGCACCGTGTCACCACTGACAGCTGCCTGGGAATCAGAAGCACACTGGCCATCACAGCTGACACCCTTCACCCAGTCTCCCCCTCAGTGCCAGCAACACAACTGAGGGTGAGATCTTGAAGTAGGGAAAAGTAGCTTCTACTTTCTGGAGAAAATACTGTACTGTTGTTCTTCCCCAGCTTTACTACATGCAGCTCCCCCCCCACTCTCTCAATTTCTTTTATGAAGATGTAGATGTTAGCTGACCCGTTGGTAACACTTGTTAAATTTGGCTGCGAGCCTGCTTTTCAGATTCAGCAGAGAAGGGACCCACCGTGGGCTCCAGTAATATATTTATTTTATTTATTTATTTACCTGATTTTTTTGCCGCCCCACTACCAAGAGACATGCACAACTATATGCGTGGAACGGGGACTTGACAGAGTCCTCCTCCACCCTCTTCACTTTCTCTGCACTCCATGGCACCAAATCAAACTGCGGCAGAACTGACAAATCCATTTGGCAAGGCTCCGTTATTTCAGTGTGAACCTTGCAGCATGCGGCAATGATGCAAAACACATGCACACTGAATTTCAGCATCAAAGAGAGGCACTTGGGAGCCTTTGGAGTGCGAAAGAAGCTTCTCAAGATTCATCATGGAAAAGATCTCACGGTCCAGAATGATGTCCTTCTTCGTGAACGTATTGGTGAATACTCTGTAGAGGCTACCAGTGGGATCCACAAGGAGAGGAGAAATGGCTGCAATTGATCATGATTGAAGCCTGGCCGGCCTGCTTTAGTTTACTTTGTTGTGCGTTGTTCTGTGCAACATTTTACTCCAGCTAAGCGAAAAAAGAGGTCCAGTATGATGTAGCAATCAGCTAGGACTCCGGAGACCTGGGTTCAATTCCTTGCTCACCCACTGAAGGTTACAGGGCGGGTGGGGGTAGAACTAGGAAAAACACTCCTTAAACATCTCACGTGCTTTGAAAAATTCCTATTAGGTTCATCATAATTCAGATGAACTCATTTGTCAGCACATGGACACACAAAGCGCAAGAGACCTTTAGGCGATACAAATATTCTTGTGGAACGGCACATTCTGTGCCTTAAAACAAATCCCCAATTGCTTTACAGAGCAGTTCTACAATATCGAGTAGACCTTGGTACCCCGAGTGCCAAGGTCAGTAGGCATGGTGTCTGAGAAACATGTCCAAGGGTTTCTTCTTGTTTATTTCCCAAAGACCTGCTGTCTGGGACATGTCTTTTTAGCTGCAGGTGATCCTCTTCAGTTTCTCCCCCTGGTTGCCTGTGCTGCTCGTAACAACCCTCTATTTCATAAGAAATTGCATTCCTGATAAAGCAATAGTGTTCTGCTTATATACCACCCCACAGTACTTAAAGCACTCTCTGGGTGGTTTACAATTTAATTATGCAGGCTACACATTGCCCCCACCCTCACAAGCTGAGCACTCATTTTACCGACATCGAACGGATAGAAGGCTGAGTCAACCATGGCCCGGCTCTTTTTGGTCTTTGACCGTAAATAAATTTTACTACTACTACTACTACTACTACTACTACAATGAGCCAGCTACCTGGGATTAAACCCCAGGTTGTGAGCACAGTTTTAGCTGCAGTACAGCTGTTTAACCACTGCACCACGAAGTTCTTTTAATACAAGCCTTACTGCCCCAACCCTGCATTTCCCTAGAAAATGTAGCCAGCTTTGGACCACACTGGGGGCTTGTCATAGTACAGTCCTAACAAAAATTGATTCAGCAATGTCACACTGCTTTGTAGGGCACAATTCACAATCAGCCACAACCCCTGCCTCTTACAGTATGGGCCTAGTAATGAAAAAATTTCATATGGATGAACTGGAAAGATGATGTTAAAAAGGTTTGCAGACTCAAAGAAATACTTCCAAATGAGAAATGAATGAGAGAGACCATGGATTCCTAGATTTCATGCAACTATTTAAAGCCAACGCTGCCCCCTCCCCAGCTAAAATAAACCCCTGGATTGGTGGTTTTTAAAATACTGGGGGAATAACCACTTCCTAGCTTGGCAGATAGAAACAGTGGCTTTAAAGTGAACTGGGAAATTCCTTCTTTAGAAAGAGCAAGTGTTGATTTGTTGATTGAAAAAAGTACTGTACTAAGATACTGTAGCAGTAGATGTACCAAATGCATGGGCAGATGAGTGGCTGCAAATTTCCCCTCGAATACTGACTCCCACAGGAGGTACAAATCACGTTTTAGAAGCAATCAAAGCCGGGAACCTTGAAATGGCAGCTTTTTTTCAGGATGGGCAAAGAAACCTCTCCCTCGCCCTTCACCCTGCAGTTGCTCATCCCTGCTGTAGCAAGATGCTCAGTAAATACAAGCTGTCTCTTTCCCTTTCCAGATTGTAAGAAAGGAAACAGAACTATATCACTACCAAAAAGAAGCCCCGGAAGCTACTGGAAGTCATATCACAATTGCAATCTTATTTAGTCAAAGCAATCCTCTGCATCTGTATTAGCATTGCCTTGTTGGGTTTTCAAAGTGTGCCGGGTTTGCATGAGCAGCCTTCATGTGAGCTCTCAGGTGGCTTAGAAGACTCTCCCCCTGAATAGGCAGGTCCGCAATTAGGGTCCGGGTCGAACATGGATTCTGCCTCCACCCACTCGCCCCAGCAGGGAGTGTGTGGAACAGGACAAAGTACAAATACTGTTTGTGCTACAGCAATTGTACAAATGCTATTTCTGTCATTTTGGTGCTCCTTTGTAGTTTGCTGCCGGGGGCACATGCTCCTGCTTGTCCTCCCCCCCAGATGGATACCTATGACTATCTGTGTCCTTAGTGGTAAAGAATTAATTGAGCTGTGAATGTGTGTGACAATATTTCTCTTCCCATGTTTTTAAAGATGCTTTCCAACTCTGAAGCGGGCCTTTAAATAACTGCAGTACCTTTCCAGAATCTGTCAGACGGAATTACTAAGGGCTGTATCGGCATTCTCTCCTGCTAGGTATATCCCCCAGCGTGCAGTGGATCAACTGCTGCAAGATGAAAAGGTCCCCATGATATAATATCAGGTCAGAAACTTGTTTTGGCTCTCGTTGATAGACTAGTATCCTTGCTCCCAGAGCTTTAGAAAGCTACTTTCTGTACTACAGTTCCCAAAATCCCCTGACTGACATACTGGCAGAGCCAAGAAGTAACTTTCCCAACGTCCAATGGAGAGAACGTGTGGAGGAGGGAGAGCGTCAACGCACGCTGCTTCTCTGATGTCCGCACACTCCAACCAAAGGAGGAGGTTCTGCGCTCCTTCCTGGCTGAACAGGCGTAGACTCCTCCGGAGATCAAGAGGGTAACTGCAGAGTATTCTCAAAGGTGGCTCAAACTGTAGGTATATTCCCTCTAAAGTCTAAAGCATGAGGATTCCTGCTTCAGACCATCCTGTTTGGTGCACAGGGTGGGGGTGGGAAGGAAGCAGTGGGGATGAGACACAACAAGCCCTCCCCAGCTCCACGTGTCCTTTGAAGATACAGGGGGAATAATAACCTCAGAGGTGTGTCGGGGTTGGGTTGGGTTTAATGCTCCGGGATTAATCTCCAATGATGGGCTGCTCAGCTGGAATCAATCAGCGCTCAAAGTCATGGGCTTCTCTGCTCCTGCGCCGTCCTGTTTGCTCCAGATGAGGACGACTCAAGTAAATGAGTTAAAATAGAAAGGAACCAGATGGGACAACACAGCCTGATCAAAATCCACCTCACATCTCAGTTTGCTGCAAATGGCAAATTTCCTATAAGTGACAATCTCAAGTGATTTATTGCCTTCTTTCTTCCTGAGCATGATTTTTAACTGTTCTCCAGATACGCGAAGAGTACAGATATAATCTCACATGAATCATCTCCTGCTGAATCCTGCCGGAAGATTACACTTGGCTCAGGTTTGTCAAGAGGGCTGCCACTGATAACTTTAAGGAGCTTTCTTTCTTTCTTTCTTTCTTTCTTTCTTTCTTTCTTTCTTTCTTTCTTTCTTTCTTTCTTTCTTTTTCCTTTCTCTCTCCCTCCCTCCCTCCCTTCCTCCTTTGTTCTCATTTTTATGAGATTAGAATATTGGGGAGGGCGCATTATCCTTAGCATAACTAAAACAAAAGTAGGGCAGGTGGGTCTAGTGACAGGAGAGGCCCGTAAGGCCTATGGCACTATCTTTAAAATGTACAGACAATGCCCCTGAGACAGACAAAAGAACATTTTTTCACCCAGCACATTGTTAGTCTGCGGAACGCCCTGCCACAGGATGTGGTGATGGCATCTGGCTTGGACAGATTACTGGAGGAAAAGTCCATCACAGGTTATAAACCATGATGGGGATATGTGTAATCTCCAGGTTTAAAACCGGGGTACTTCAAGGACCAGATGCAGGGGAGCGGTAACAGGAGACAAGAGATCTAGTCTTGTGCGCTCCTAGAAGCATCTGGTGGGGCCGCTGTGAGATACAGGAAGCTGGGCTAGGTGGGCCTTTTGCCTGATCCAGCATGGCTCTTCTTATGTTCTTATGTACAGCTTAGAAACATTATTTTTCTGCACTAAGTATCCTACTAGCTGGGTGGATCTGGCTGGTTGACTTTCAGCTGGAGATTCGGGGAGTCATGGCTTGAAGTCATTCCGTCTGGCTGAAGGTGGTTCCTTCCACTTACTATCTAGAACAGGGGTCCTCAAAGTTTTGAAACAGTGGGCCGGTCCACCACCACCCAGACACCACTGGGGGCCGGACCACAGTTCCTAAAAAGCGGGCCAACATGGAAAAAAGGAGGAGGGAGGGGCGAGTGGGCAGAGCCCCCCCCCCACAATAGGCCCATGATCAGTGCGTCTCCCGGGGCCCCAGCAATGCCTCCTGCTCCGGATTGCCGCCCTGAGGTGGAGCAGGGGCGGGGCCTCAGGGCCATGGAGGGAGTGGGAGACCTTCCCGCAGCCCTCCCATTTTAAATTGCCCCGCTCGGCTGCAGACGGTGCCCCTACCATCTGGTAGGCGGGGAGGGGCTGCCGTGGCCCTTCCACTTTGAACTGCCCCGCTAGCCAGCATGCCAATCACCTGGGCAGCGGGTGGGAGGATTGGGGGAAGCCACATAGTCCACCACTTTGAACTGCCTCCGCAACAGAAGCAGCTGCGGAGGCTGGCTTGCTCGCGAAGCAGGGGGTAGGTGGGGGGGGTCTGCAATTGGTTCCAGGGGCCGGATTCAGGACCCTGGGGGGGGGCGCATCCGGCCCTCGGGCCTTAGGTTGAGGACCCCTGATCTAGAATCATCCACAAGCAGGATTCTGGATGGCACCGGGGACTGTGATGGCGCTGGCCTGCTGGTAGCTGCTGCAGCTTCCCTTGGGATCTCCTGATTCAGCCTGGGAAGATCTGGAGTGGGGGACCTGAGAGGCACTTCCTACCATCTGCGGTAAAGCTCAGCATTTCATACTGCCTCCACTGGGCTCGAGTCCAACTGAAAGTAGTACAAGTTCCCAAACAGGGGGATCAAAGGGGATGGAGGCTATTAATGGAAAACAGAATGGCTGAGTCATGGAGGCAGAGGAGGATTACCCAACACTCCCACAAACAGGACCTCAGCCTCGGGAGGTCATGCCGAAACAACACCTGAACGGGCCTAGGGAGGCAGGCCGATCCTTCCCCTTGAGAAGGGGACCGTCCCATCATCTCCTTCCCGATGCTCTCAGATTATTGCAATCCTGGAGCAGATCAGGGAGGGCATTCTCTCCTGGGGATGGCAGGGAAACGATAATGCTCTTCCCTCCCTCATGCAGCCCATGAAACACTCCCCCACTTTCACTCCCAGCTCTGGATGACCAACTCGGCCAGGGGTGTCCAAACATTTTGCAAGGAGGGCCAGATTTGGTGAGGTGAAAATGTGTGGGGGCCAACCATTCAGCCACATTGGGCCCCCAGGCCGGACTTTGGACAAGTCTCTGTAACATGCAAGGAGACATGGAGGATGCTGCAGCAATGAAGATGGGGGGTGGGGGGTGGGGGTGGGTAGGCTAGGCAGGTGGCTGGCGGGATGGACAGAGGCAGGGAGGGCAGGCAAACTATAAAACTGCAAGCTGACGTCTCCATCCGGTATGGGGAGGGGCCAGCTGGCTGGGACGAGTGACAAGCTGAGCCGGTGGGCAGAAGAGACCACGGGTCGCCTGAAATTTGAAAACGGGCCGCATTTGGCCCCCGGGCCTGACTTTGGACATGCCTGAACTAGGCTAAGGAGGGGTCTGAAAATGCTGGATCTGAAGGAACCATCTTCCACTTGCCTTGGGGGACCATGGGCCTCGAGGCTAGGAGGAATCAAAGAGGAGCCTGTACGGCATCTCCTTTTGGGGAAGCCTCCCTAAGAGGGAAAAGGAAGCCATTTGCCCTCCTTAGCCTTTTCCCACCTTTGACTTCAAAGCCTCTTCTTCCCATCCCCTCGCTTTTACGGGAGCCTCCGAAGCAGCATTTGAGAACGGCTGTTAACGGAGCAGTGCCTGGCGAGTCCGTCCTGAGGGCCTTCAGAAGAACAGCCAGGACGGTGGGCAGCTCTGTTCCTTCCCAGGAGCAACCGTTGCTTTGCGATACACAGCTGCCCTCTGCAGGGACTATACCGTTCCCCTCTCCCTCTCCTCCACCACCTGCCCAGAGTGTGAAACAACGGCCTCTCTGGGCCGCCCCCCCTCTCTCCCCCCCCCCCGCTCAGCCCCACCGAGCACACCTTGAGCATTTGAAGGTGGAGGGATCAGCAAGGGTCATGTGCCGCCGGCTCCACCACCGCCACCATATATATAGACAGAGCAGCGGCAGTGCACTCAATGCATCACTGCCAACCCACTGCTGAGGCTACAGATCCCCTTGTCCCCTGACAGGCCAAATTGCTCCTCATTATTTATCACCGGGATTTCTTCTCTGGGACATTGTGATCCCCACCTCCTTCCTCCCAGGCTTCGTGCCCTTTCATTTTTCTAGGTCTCAGTAACTCCCGAAATGCAGTTTCGTGTGGTGTTGTGATTGTTAACCCAGCATGGGGACCAGGCTCGGGCTGTAAATGCTCAATGAATCTTGTACGGCAACACATGGGTCTGCAAAAACATTTTCTCCTTCATTTGCAGTCAAAAGGCATACCAGAGACTCTCTCTCTCTCTCTCTCTCTCCGTCCGCTAAGGAAGCCAGATTTTTCCACAGAACGTTCCTTTCTCAACAGATGAGAAATGTTTAGGAGCAGAAGAGAGTGAGGAGGAGGCTTCTGCGTTTGGGGTCCTACCAGCAAACAGGGGGACGGTGACTCTCGGCCAACTCCAGTCCATTCAAAGCTCCCCTTCTGCCGCCGTCCTTGCCCGTCGTTTGGATGCCTGGCCGCAATCCGGAGTCGGGATCGGGAAAGGGGATGGCAGAGAAGAGAAAGCACTCACTTTGTGGTTCTTGCCGTGGCGGTAGATCATCCAGTCCTCGCCGTTGGTGCTAACCTCCAGTTTGTACAACCGGACGTAATAGCCGTTCTGCGTTTCTCTGGAAATGGCGCCCTGGGTAGCAATGGCCGTCAGCACCGTCAGAAAGCGAAGGTCCACCTATAGCCGGTCAGGGTGGGAGGGAGGAGGAAAGGAACTTTAACCAGGCCAGCCATAAAACAGCTCGTTCTGCACTTTGAGACAGCTCGGGTGCTTCCAGGCACAAGCCTGGTGGAGCAGCTTTGGCAGTGGCCACGCAGGGCAAGCTGGCAAACCCAGAGAGTGAGAGCTACGCAGCCACTGATGCAAATCATGCCCTCTAAATACTCTCTCGCATTCTCTCATTCTCTCTCTCTCTCTCTCTAAGGTGGGTTTGTGAACCTCTTTTTTTGCCTTCTGGCTGAACCGCAGGAGGTCAAGGGAGTCCGTGGCAGGCCACAATAGTTGAGTGTTATGCTAAGTGGGCTCCCCAGGACCTCTGCTGGGCTGGAGCTGCTCCAAGGAAGATGTTTCTGAAAGCAGACTAGATCAGGATGGGGGGGGGGTGCTCAGCCAGCATAAATTAGCACGACAGTATTTCATTTTAGCAGATTGCTGTGACGCAGCTGTAGCTTTTGCCACTGGCCATGTTTAGAGTTGCCTGTTCCATCTAAGCTCTGTTCCAGTATAAGAATTTAATAGGATCAATTTTCAGACCAGCTGAGTTAACATTCCTGGATGTGGCAGCCTGTGAGCCTTAGAAGGAAATGTTTTCAGCCTGCCTGGTTTTGTTGCAGTTTTCGTAATTGAAGGAGAGTCGCACATTTCGGAACGGCTCCCTTCCCGGCCTCTCGCCATTGCGCTAGACTGGACTGGAAACATGTGTGAGATAAAATCCTCATGGATGCGCCTCTCAAACGGCCCAGTGCACGGGGCGCTCCTGCCTCCGCTGTGAGCCATCATCCACAACAATTAAGGAGCCGTTTTGCGCACTGGGACCAAAGCCATTTGAATGTAAACAGGCCGGGGACCCCTTTTTAAAGGGGGGCCACTCGCCATATGGAGGAGAGACCCCAATATTTTGCAAACCAACACCAGCAGGCTTCGGGTCCCCAAAAGGCATTTTCATGCTCCAGGGAGCACATCTTGCTAGGGTGGGGTGGGGACAACAGAAGAAACCACAAGCCTTTGCAGTATAAAGGGATCTGCAACTTTGGCCCTGACATTACAAAAGACAGGTGACACCTAATCTTAAGCAAGAGAATCACTGCCAAAACTGAGGTCTTCCAATACCGCTGGTGGAAGGCAAGGAGCCCAGCAATGTGGGTCAGGTGGGGCTTAAATCCTGATGCCTAGTTTAGGCTTG
Organism: Phrynocephalus guinanensis; assembly: GCA_037367245.1. Taxonomy (NCBI): domain Eukaryota; kingdom Metazoa; phylum Chordata; class Lepidosauria; order Squamata; family Agamidae; genus Phrynocephalus; species Phrynocephalus guinanensis. Next base: position 18,060,559 of record CM074732.1, read on the forward strand.
GTGGTTTCTTACTGACGGAGATCATGAAAGGTCACAGGCACACTGGCCTGGTAAATGAGCTCTGAAGAACTGGATACCTCCTAGGGAGTGACCTTTCAGTATTTCCAGCAATGAAACTCTCTTCAGCACTTACCATCGCCTAGACCAGTGATGGCGATCCTTTTAGAGACCGAGTGCCCAAAGTGCAATTCAAAACCCACTAATTTTTTTTTGCAAAGTGCCAATACAGCAGTTTAACCTGAATACAGGTGGCTGTGAAGGGGCGATGTCAGGTGCCCAGAGAAAGGGCTCCGAGTGCCACCTTTGGCACCCGTGTCATAGGTTTGCCAACACTGGCTTAGACCTTCCTCCATGCCACAACTTTTGGCATGAATCAGTTTGCTGAAGGCAGGTTGCTATAAGCCTTTCCTAATTCCATCCCAGTTGGAATTCCCAGCTGCTGGGGACACATTGCAATTCTCCCAAGAAGAATAAATATTATTCTAGCTGGGCTTGCCCAAGACACGCACCCAAAGAGGCTGCAGAGCCCAACAAAGCTTGTAAGGGCTAGGACCCTTTCTTGATCCTCCCACCCCACCCCACCCTCCCTGGCCTTCTGGAAAGCTCATCAAGGGCTGAGGGGGGCGCCAGGTCAAGCCTGGAACTTCTGCAGGAATGTTAATGGTCGGACGGAGCTGCTGCCTTCAGTTCATGAAGACAGAGTCACGCTGCTTCTGCCAAGCGGCAGCTCTAGGCTTTCCTGCTGGCTCCCAGCATGCAACAAGGTCAACCGCACATTCTACAAGCCACCATGTTCTTGGGGTCAGTTCCACAGCAGGAGAACCAAGAGTGTTCTTGGATAAAAATGAAAGCAGGGAGGGAGAGACACTGGAGGGTGGTGCCTGGAAGCCTGATGGAGCTCCAGGAGAGTGACGTTTCCCTGCCAAGAGACAATATGGATCTAAACCAGGCATGTCCAAACTTTGGCCCTCCAGATGTTTTGGACCACAACTCCCATAGTTCTTTGTCACTGGCAATCTAAGCTTAGAATTCTGGGAGTTGTGGGCCAAAACATTAGGAAGGCTGAATTTAGGACATGCCTGATCTAAACATTAAAAAAGATGCTTCTCCTCCTCCTAGCTTCCCCTGCCGGGGCTGCTGCCATGGACACACAAGAAGCTGGTCCAAACCAAGTCAGGCCAAACCAAGACAAGCCTTTCACACAAAAGAGGCTAGCTGGGGGGTTCTAGCAGGCCTAGGAATTGGCCAATGTGACTTACACATCACGTTCCCAACAGCTCTTCCACCAACACCACTGTTTGCTGATTCAGAGCGGATGGCTTCACTCCAAGGCCTTTTCGGCACGGGTGATTTCCCTCCTTAGTTACCGACAGCTAATATATTACAAGCTAGCATTACCTGTAGGTATTCCTTGTTGCTGTCGACATTAGGAGTCCATCCATTGTCATCGCTATTCAGCCGGCTCTGCTGCGGCGTCCACCGGCCATCGGAATAAGTGGAGGAGGCCGTGATCTGTTCGTTAGCGATCCGGCCCGATTCCATCCCCAGGGGACTGTTGCACTGGAAATCTAGAGCAGGCAGAAAACAGGTGGGGTGAGGAACACCCTTTGCAAAATCTGTGCTCAGCTCTTCACTAAAAGCATCGCCACTGACGGCCTCCAAAACTTGATCCATGAAAGCATATATGCAGCTGCCAAAAAAGAAATGAGAACCGACATCCTTCCGCACATCTACAAAGCAAGCTAATAAAATGGCCACGTTCAAAACTGGACACAAGAAAGAGCTCACACGCAGAGTTCCACCTAATTCCTCCTCGGCTGTATCAGTGGGCCGAGCGGCTGCAAAAGCTTGTTACCCAGTGGTCTCCAAGCAAGGATGAGACATCAAGAGGTCCACACTTAAAGCCCCTGACTCCTACAGAAAACCCAAGTTATCTGGCTTCAAACTGTCATTCAGTTGTAAAACATACGGATAATCCTGGGCCAGTGGCATTCTCTCCTCTTAGCCTTACCCCGCAGGGCTGGTTGTTGCAAGAAAACAACATGTGTGGGCTTTTATTTGTATGCTGCCAGCCACCCCTCCTGAAACATGCCTAAGGGCGTTTATACACGACCCCTAAGCTCCGCTGCAAATGGCTCCCAGCTCCGGAGCTTAAAAATGTTTCCCCACCAGCTCCGGAGTTTACAGGAAATTAAGTGCGACCACGCCCTCTTTAGCGCGTCCCAGCGCACCTTTCAAGTACCTGCTCTCTGGAGGTGAAAATTCTTTGATGCGGTGTAACGATAGTGAGTGCGGGGCTCTCCTCGCTTCTGTTTGTTGTTTTTTGGCTCCCGCCCCTTTAAGAGCTACTTAAGAGACTGGAATGTTGCCGCGGCAAGAGCGAGAGGCAGAATGGAGGTGAGCCAGGTCTCTTTTCTTCCTGTTTTTTCTCCCTCCCCTCACGCAGCCAGCAGCCAGGAGTGCGGAGGGGGTGGGAACGCAGGAACAGCGACAAACCCCTAAGATCTCTGGTCCGAATTTAAGTGGCCAGCGGATCTTAGGGGTGGTGTGAAAAGGTTCAAGAGAACAAACCTCAAGCAGAAAGCGGAAACCAAGATCACCAAGATAACGTGGACTACAACCTGCGTTGCATGGTCAAATGGATGGTGTCAAGTTTTAATCAGCACTCAGTTGCTCAGGCCATTTTATCTCCTTATGGAAAACACAGATGCCCAGACATCTTCTCTCCTCCCCCCCCCCCCAAAAAAGAAGGCCATTTCACAGACCCAGTGTCTGGTTTTAAGGGACTGCTTGGGGTCTGTCTGCTTATTTGCTGCAATACAGTTCCCAAGCTATGAACTTGTTTTTCACCACCATTTCACACCCATTACAATGTCTTTTCAGCTTTCTATGGGCCTTTATACACGACCCCTAAGCTCCGCAGGAAATGGCTGCAAGGTCCGGACCTTACAAGTGTTTTCCCACCAGCTCCGGACTTTGCAGACAATTAAGTGCGACCCCGCCCACCTAAGCGCGACCCAGCTGCACTTTCTTGTACCTGCTTGAGGTGGGTGAAAATCCCCAGGTCCGGATTTAACCTGGTCAGTGCGGGGCTCTCCTGGCTTCTGCTTGTGTTTTTTTTTGCCTCCTGCCCCTTTAAGAGAAGAGGTGGGAGGGAAAAAAGCAAGCAGAAGAGAAACGGAAGAGAAACGGAAGAGAAACGGAGCTCCGGGAAGCTCCTCCAGGTGAGCTGCATTTTTTCCCCTCTTTCTCTGGTGGGGAGGAAGGAAGGGCAACGAACCCCTAAGATCTTTGGTCCGAATTTAAGGGACCAGCGGATCTTAGGGGTCGTGTGAAAAGGCCCAGAGTTGCTGTTGCAACATTCTCTCTGAACTGTCTTCACCTGTTTTATAACAACCATATAACAACCCCTCCTTCACAGGTGATGTACACCTACAGGCGTCTTTCAAATGTTTTGGCCTAGCAACAATAGTCAGACAAAAACCAGACCGCTTCCAATCCATCCATCATTCCACTGACGAGCAAAATAATAAATGATGGTAACATTTCTCAACCCTTTCCCCACAAAAATGGGGCTCAGGGTTAACATCCAATGCCTTGCGGTGTGCAGCCAAGGTACTTTAAGACGTTATTCTACACCTTTGGGTTAAAGAATGATGTTCGACCTTTTCCTTTTCCTTTTCCTTTTCCTAGGAGA
>CM074732.1:18064755-18084755 GCA_037367245.1 Phrynocephalus guinanensis
TGGTCCATTTAGTCCTGTTTTATGTTTCCAACAGGCATCCTGGGAAGCCCAGAAGAAGAGCATGAAGAACGCAAACTTCCGCGGTGTTTGGCACTCAGGAGGCCTTCCGACTCTTCGCTATCAGAGCTAATAGCAACCAATAACACCATCACCTAATCACTTTTAAAGCCACTCAGTTGGCTCAAGATAGTATTTTGCTGCCTAAGGAGGAAGAGGAGATGATGCATACATTATCGAGATGCCAACTGGACTGTGAACAAAATCTTACTATGACACCGATGGTGGTATTACTGTCTCCTGTAGAGGAACAAATACAGGTTAGGTTGGGGGTGGGGGTGGGGGGGCAGGTGGAGCTGCAGCCCTTGGACCGAACCCATTTTCACAGGGTCAGGTTCACTGGATCACTGACAAAGGCATCCAGCTGCCCCCCATTCAACCGCCCTTCAATATTCCTTTATTTATTTGTTTATTAGCTTTTGGTGAGACATTTAAAGTAGAGAAGAGGAAAGTCAAATGCGGCTGAGGGGGGCTTGCGGGGGCTGCTGCTTTCGTGCCGGATCAAAACCTAGCTCCTTTTGGCAACATTTTCAATTTAAAAATACAGTGGTACCTTGAATAAAGGAATTAATTCATTCCAAATGAAATTCTGATAAACAATTTTTCCTTTATACAAATTCCCCACAGGAATGCATTGAAAACAGAGTAATCCCTAATCGTGACCATTTTTATGTTGTACGGATTCACCCCATAGGCGATTCTGTTAAGCAAATCTCCCCTGTTTCCGGAATTGTTTACGTTGTGCAGATTTTTTGTTATACCAACCGTTTGTTATACAAGGGTCCACTGTACATTTTTAAGAGTTTCACATTCATTTCCAAGTTCAGCCTAGATGCCTGTGTCCTAGTGGTGGCAAGAACTATCAGCATACCAATTTTAGGCAGGAAAGTTCTGAGCTCCATCACATCATTCCAAAGCCTAAACTTGGGGTGTCAAAACTAAAAGCAATTTAAATATTGAATTCCCACCCACAACCCAATGTGAATGTTGCCACTGCATCCAGAAATGAGGAGCTCAGAAAGGACACTCCTATACGGCCACATTTTGTTCTGCTTCAAGTTTCCGGTGCAGACTCCAGTCCCAGGGCAGCACTGGTGAACCCATAGAGATGGATTAACTTACTCTCCGGCACCTCCTGCTGAACCAAGTAGTAACGAGCAGAGAAGCCATCTTTAGCTACCGCCAAATCCGTATGGAATGTAAGCGACAAGATGCCGGTAGTGGAGCGGATCTCCGAGGGGGTTTTCGCGCCACAGTACCTGCCGATCAGAGGACCAACTGCAACAGAAACACAAGGAAAGTCCAATGGAGCTTCGAGTGGGAATCTTGCACCGAGCAGGGACTGGGTGGCTTTATAGGCCCCTCCCAACTCCATTACGCTATGATGCTAGGAGAGATGAATTACCCAATCAGCCCATAGGAATGCATTGAAAACGGCCTAATCGCGACTGTTTTTCTGTTGTACAGATTCGCCCCATAGGCAATTCTGTTAAGCGATTTCCCCCTATGTCCAGAATTTTTTTTTCTTTAAGCAGATTTTCTGTTAAACAAACCACTTGTTATACAAGGGTCCACTCTGTGTGTGTGTGTGTGTGTGTGTGTGTGTGTGTGTGTGTGTGTGTGTGTGTGTGTACACTGATTTTAAATGATATTTTAATTGATTTTAATTGATTTTAATGTCTGTATCAATTGGGTTTGTTGTACATTTTTATAGCTGAATTGTATGGATTTTCTTGCTGTGAACCACCCAGAGTTCCTTTGGAAAGTTGGGCGGTATATAACTATAAATAAATAATTTTTATATACTTAAGAATGTTGCTTAGGAAACATTTTTCTTCCTTCCTTCCTTCCTTCTTCCTTCCTTCCTTCCTTCCTTCCTTCCTTCCTTCCTTCCTTCAGCAACTACCAGAACCTCACAACCAATCTATCTGGAATAACTTGCCCAAGTCTTGAAAACAAATGTCTATCTGCAGTAAGTTTTGCATATAGATCCTTCAAAGGGAATAGTACGCAAAGTTTTGATAACTTGAAAACTCAGCTATTCCCAACTTTGACTATTATGTTATATTATTGTCCCGTGGTGTAAACCATATTGAAATCAAGAGAAGTTTTATCCTGAATGGAGAGGCATAATGCTTGAGATCTGAAGAATCCATACCGGTAGAGGTTCCTTATCTGGACACCTGGTGAAGGTACTTTCTCATGGCAAAGAATCACATGTGGAATACACCAATAGATAAACCGCACATTCTGTACGTGCACACTATTGAAAACGCCAAGCCTATGGCTGCTTTCGCCTATCCTTCCAATCCATCCATTATTTCACTGATGAGCAAAATAATAAATGATGGTAATGTTTCTCTGCCATTTCCCCACAAAAATGGGGCTCAGGGTTAACATCCAATGCCTTGCGGTGTGCAGCCAAGGTGCTTTAAGACGTTATTCTACATCTTTGGGTTAAAGAATGATGTTCGACCTTTTCCTTTTCCTTTTCCTTTTCCTTTTCCTAGGAGAAAGGTGGGGTAAAAATATTCTAAATAAATAAATAAAAATAAAGGGCTCCCTAAAACACTAGTGCTTCTGCCGTTTAAATTCTACTTTGAGATCTCCACGATCTGGTTCTATAGATCAGGCGATTCAAAAGTCTTAGTGTGTACATCACAGTAACATCACCCTGGACCTCAAAAGATGCAGTGCCAGCCAGAGAAATAGAGCAGAGAACTCCATCACTGTTCAGTTTAACTTCTGGCCTCTGTTAAGGACCAGGCAGCAATAGATGAGATTGGATAGAGCTGTAGAGCGTTGGCAATTTATGACCTTTATGAAACGCGCTTTAGACTCAAAAATTGAGGCTGTTAGCTTGACAATAGCCAGAGTCGGAAGAGAGCGTTGCCAATACATCACTTTAATTCTTACCTTGAGGGATGCCATCCCAGATGTCCAACCAATCATACTTGCAATCTCCCTCCCCAACTTGCAAGGGGTCATGCTCGAGGTCAAAGGTTAAAAACTGAAGGATGATCTCCATCTTTGGTTTGGCCATTATGGTGAAGGCGCAGTCCAAATTATGAGGATACTTATCAGGAAACCCAGGGGACTCGATAGTACCGTTGGAACCGGTAAAGTTTCTAGAGCAATCCTCGGAGCCTACAGCAAAAGATAAGAGGACAAGACAGGATGTTAACAGCCTGTGTTGTGAGCCACCTCACTAACTGTAGCCAGGCTGAGAGGCATCAGTCGTAATTGTTCAAAGGTTTTTTTTGTTGTTGTTCTTGTTGTTGTTGATTTTTTTTATAAAGCACTTAAATCCCTCATGCAGAAAATCGCTACAAGCCCTGCAAACGTATGAAATATTAATATCACCGTCCCTTGTTTTATTCTCCATCAGAGTGGCAATTAGCAAGCCGTTCCGCCCAAACAACACCTGAAGTTTCCCCATCCTCAGAACGGGAAAACACCCCGTGAAGGAGCACAGCTATCACAACAGCTGGGTTGAAAAAGATGAGGGGGGTGGGTTTGGTTGGGGTGGGGGGTGGGGGTGGGATGGGGGTTCGTGGGGGTGGGGGGTTAGATTCTGTCCAAAGGAAGAAACAGAGCTCCCTTTCTCCCTCAGCTATGTTAGCCCCTCACACCATAGATGCAAGTAATGTCCATCCTTAAGAAACGCCCCCCTCCCCCCCGTTGGCTGGGCAGACAATATTACCACTTATTTAGCGATGACCCCGATCCTGCCCTCCACGGGGCCACCGCCGGCTAAGTGCCTTCTATTTCTTGTCTGACCCAAGGTGCCTTGGGGGAGAAGGGCCTTCCATGCTGCTCAGGCCCCGACCGCGCGGAAAAGATGGCTCTGTGGGGACCAGACAATTAACAATTGAATTCTTGAGGCTGCGGGTCACTGGGAGGGAGGCGCGGAGAGGAAGACCAAGAATGTTACAAGGCCCTGAGGTTCCAGGGTTGTAACACAGCAGTAACTTTCACAGAGGTTCTCTCCTTTGTTTTACTACGGAGAAGGGACTCCACAGAGGCACCATTCCAAGCATATTGCTAATAAACTGTCATCACAAAGCTGCAAGTGTGTGTGTGTGTGTGTGTGTGTGTGTGTGTGTGTGTGTGTGTGTGTGTGTGTGTGTGTGTGTGTGTGTGTGTGTGTGTGTGTGAAGGAAGGGATGAAAGAGGAGCCATGATGTTTACACTAATGGATGAGGAAATCTACTTAGTCAGAATGACTTTCAAAAAGAATGCGAGTTAATTGGAACCCCTAGCAATGTACGTTCAAATTTGATTGTTTCAGATCTAAACAGCTCAAGATGAATCACCAAACTTGCTAACACAACAGGCCACATGTAACCAGCTTTTCCCCGTCAAGCGTTTCCAGCATCATGTGCCACATTTCAGTCTTGGGTTCTTGTTTTGTTTTGTTTGGCTTGTAGCATGTGCGCACCATCACTTCTTAGCACATGGGAACATGAGAGCAAGCAACTGTGGGACAGCAAAAAAGCATTTCCCTGGAGAAGGAGCCAATATCTCAGTCCTTGGATGATGGTGGTGCAATAAATTCCCCAATTGCCATATTTCCAGAATGCACCCCTTGTGGCCAATATCTACAACGCAACATAAGAACCAGTGCAGCATAATGGTTAGTGCTAGACTGGGATTGGAGAGATCCAGTTCACAAAACTTCCTGGGTGACCTCAGTCCTACCTAAACTCACAGAACTATTGTGAAGTCAGAATAAGAAGGGCTTGGGGGAGAAGACCCCCATATGCTGCCTTGGACTCATTGTAGGAGGAAAAGAGAGAGAAAAAGTTATGTCTGAGAGAGAAACATTCTCCTAATTGCCTCGGCCTCTGCCAAATGGCAGGGGTGGCCTTGCTCTTTCTGTACATAGTCACACGCTTGATTATGAAGTGAAAGAGAAAGACTAAAGTTGGTTTACCACCCTGTTAAAATGTCTCCAAGGATTAAGCTAGAGCAGGCATGTCCAAAGTCAGGCCCAGGGGCCAAATGCAGCCTCTTCTCCCCGCCGTCTCAGCCTGTCATGCATCCCTGTGCCAGCTGGGCCCTCCCCATTATGGATGGAGATGTCAGCTTGCAGTTTTCACGGTTTGCCTGCCCTCCCTGGCTCTGTCCGTCCTCCCAGCCCCTCGGACAGCCTACCTGTCCCCCACCCCCACCCCCGGCCCTGTTGCTGCAGTGTCCTCCCTGCCTCCTTGCATGTCCTGGAGGCTTTTCCAAAGTCCAGCCCAGAGGCCAAATGTGGCTGAATGGTCAGCCTCCCATACATTTTCACCTCACTAAATCTGGCCCTCCTTGCAAAAAGTTTGGACACCCCTGAGCTAGAGAATTTCTGCACAGAAACAGAACAATAGTTACTTTACAAACTTCTGTTATTTTAAAAGGAGACATTAGGCAGGCCCCTTGAAAGAAGCACTCCTTTCTGTGCAAGTCAGTGGAATACCTTTATAGTTGAATAAGTGGGTGGCCTTCAGTTTTTTTGTGAATACATACCTCACAAGTAATATCACATTAAGAAAACAAACAAGGAATCAACAGTACCTTTTTAACTGATAAAAAAGAATTTAAAGCAATTAAATTAATGAATTCATTGTCTAAACACTGCAAGCCTTACTGAACACAAAATCAGTTCTTTCAGAAGTTGTTGTTATTTTGTCATTACAGTCATGGCCAACTCTTCATGACTCCATGTCTATGGAGTTTTCTTGGCAGGAATACTGGAGTGGCTTGCCAGTTCTTACTCCAGGTGTCTACCGCACCTGGTATTCCCTGGTGGTCGCCCATCCAAGGACTAGCCAGGCCCAACCCTGCTTAGCATCTGAGATCAGTCGAGATCGAATGTGGTCAGGAGTTACCCAGTCATATTTAAATCCATGATCAAAACTGCAGCTGATCTTGTTTACAGTTCTGTTTGTGTCAATATTTTCTCATTCTATAGAAACTCCCAGAGGCCTACACCATGAGCTCTGTCAACCAGGATTTCTGAGAGTTGTAGGCCAAAGGACATCTGGGAACCCAAGGTTGAGAAGCACTGCTATAGAAGCAAAGAACTTTGGACTTTCAGATGTTTTGGGTACCAGTTCAGAAGGGCTTGACCCAACATTGTGGAGAATGTGGTCCAAAATATCTGGAGGTCCTGCACGTGGCATCTGGAATGCAGCCATGCCTGCTCCATTACAAAGGAGATAAATGCAGGGACTGACCTGCACAAGAAAAGCTAAGAGTGAACCAGCCGTACCAAAACACAACACCCAAACTCAAGCACTGTGACCTGTCCCAGCTTACAAAAGATATTGTGTGTAACTTACAAAGGAACTAATGTAACTAAAAGTCAAGTTTCTTGCTGTTGCTACAGTAAACATTTATTAACTGTCTTGTATGGCGGCACGGTGACAAATGAAAAGCAAAATAAACAGCAACCAGGAAAACAGAAACACACAGCAGCAAACAAGAACAAACAAAGCTAGCTGCTTGAACCAAAACGCCAGACAGAGGCAATTAAAGCTGAAAGCTATTAAAGAGCAAAAAGCCGTATCACATCACTGTGTCATTTGGTACAAAGACTCCTTTTTCATGGACACCTTCACAGTACCATTACACAGAATTTGAACTCAGAGCACAGAGTGGGAAGAAAACTTAAGCTGGTAACAAGAACAATACAAAGAGACACGTGGAGGACCCAGTTCAGGAAGGACTTCACAGAGAAGAGCCAACAGCTTCTAAGGAACTCAGACATTCTGGCACAGTGGTGCGCTAATAAGACTGGCTGAACCGCCTTATTCTGTCTCTTGCCCAGAAAGAGACACGGCTCAACTCTTTAGAGAAGTTAAAGCTCGCTACTCCGTTCCCAGTAGTAGATGATGCTTCAGAAAGACGATGGCAATTTGTGCAAGATCTGCTTGCAGGTATTTAGGAAGGACAACTCATATACAGATCATGGGGGGGGTCAGTGTGTGCGTGTCCGTGCATGCAAGAAAACCAAACTGACCTTTCTCCTGCCTGTACATTTATGCCTCTACCTCTGAGCAGGACAACAGAGGTGGACAACTGCTTCTTCAGTCCACTAGTCCACTAGCCCACGTCGCTCGAGCTGGGAGATCCCAGCTGTTGTCATCCAAAAAGGCCACTTCCCCATCATTTCTTCCATGGCTCATTTAAGAATCTCTGTAAGAACAACCCACCCTCCTGGCCTCAGACTCCCTCCTTTTTGTGTGGGGGCTTGATCTCTTCGTGGTGTTGGCTTCATGTTCCAAGGGCGATGTACATCTTGTGTGCTTCCATCCAAGATCCCAGCAGTGGAATGTCTGCAGATGGCTGGGTCCTGTGACCGGGAGCGCCCCCCCCCACCTCACCAAACCCCCCAACCCTTGTGCAAGAAGCTTCTCAGCCTCTCTATGAGTTCCATGGAGTACATTAAAAACAGTGTCTCGCCCACGCCTGCAGGCACCAAACAAGACCCTTTTTTGTTTCTCACAAATTCTCATTCCCCCCCCCACACCAATCTGACAAATATTTAGACAGGGTGAATTTTAAAAGGGCTCTGATTAGACTTTTTTGTTTTGGGTTTTTTTTAAAAAAAAAAACACTTTCGCCAAGAATACTTTGGTATTAAAAGGGCATTATGAATAGTTCCCCTTGTGCAGCACTCAAGAGGCGCCCGCCTTGCTCCCTTGATGGCCCTGCCAACAGCAGCCCGTTTAAGCCGGCGTTACACCGGTTCCAAAACCCTTGGCTTCTTGAAAGAGGAAACACAAGGCTATTGATCAGAGCTTGAATCGTATATTCATAGGAGGGGGGGGGGGCAAGCTTTGTGCAGAGGCCTAGGAGAGAACAATTTTCACTCAGCCTTGACTTTAATAAGCTTTTCATCTGCACCATGGAGAAAAGATATCATGAGATCATTCCTATGAAGAAGCCTGCTTTTCGTGCCAAAGGAAAAGCTGTCAATATTCCACAGAAAAAAATTACCTTCTCGGAAGTGTTGATGAAACAGAGCTGAAAGGGGCAGCGGTGAGGAGGACCTTTACAATGAAATTGACATTTAACTGTATGGAGAGTCAGGAAACAATAGGAAAAACAACTCCTCAATTTCCTTTTCCCTGGGTTTGTGACTGATCTGAATGATTGACACCTTCCCTACAAGAAGAATCATTGGTCTTCTTTTTCTTACTGTTTGTCCTTTTATCCTGCCTTTCTCCTCAAAAGAACCCAAAAAGTCAATCTTCTAGTCATGTGTCTTCCCAGAAGTTCCAGCCAGTAGGCCAAGGATTCTGGAAGCCGAAGTTCAAAACATTTGGGGAGGAGGGGGGAAGATTTTTGGAAAGGATGGAAGTTTTCTCGATGGGTGGTTCAAGAGAGGGCTTAGGGAAGACACATCGAAAAGCTCTCTCTCAACAGAAGTGGGGGCCTCAGTCACAGTCTATCTGCTACTTATCAAGCTGTCCTTTGATCAGTCCCTAGACAAATCGGAAACACTTCACACCTCCACCAGCAGGGCCATCGCTAACAATCCATACTTAATGGGTGTTGGGAAGAGTTGCATAGGTGGGACTTTTACACACTCCAGGCCATTGTCCGCCTAACAAGCCTATTCAGGCCATTGTCCACCTATGAGCCTATTCAGGCCATTGTCTACCTGTGAGCCTATTCAGGCTATCATCCACCTAATGAGTCTATTCAGGCCATCATCCACCTATGAGCCTCCTCAGGGCACTGTCCACCTAATGAGTCTATTCAAGCCATCATCCACCTATGAGCCTATTCAGGCCATATCCACCTATGAGCCTATTTAGGCCATTGTCCACCTGTGAGCCTATTCGGACCATTGTCCACCTAATGAGTCCATTCAGGCCATCATCCACCTATGAGCCTATTCAGGCCAGGGTGATATGAAATCAAGGTGAACTATACATTGGAGGACTCGCCACTAACTTTCCTCAGATTGATGAAGCTGCTTGGATGAGTAGCGAAACGTTTTGATCTCTCAAGAAAAAGCTGCCATGACTCAACTTCTAGATAATGAGAGAAAAACTAAAATACAAATATAAATGGCCTTCTTTGGAAAGGTTATTATGTCAGAAGTTGCATTGTTCCATAGCAGTCTGTGGGGCACCAAGAAAGGAAGTCAGAATAACTTCGGCCATTAAGACAACCAACAATGCAGATTCACCAAGCATTCCACAGTGTTTGCCTCCCACAAATGTCACAGCAAAACTGTGCTAAGACTACCCCGTCATTCTAAACTGCGGCTAAAAACCTGGGGATGTAAAGCCAACCAATATCCTGACTTGCATGACGGCCCCAGCCTGTGGATCTAACAGTGGGGTTAGTCTAGCCCGGGGGTCTGCAACCCGCGGCTCCGGAGCCGCATGCGGCTCTTTGGAACCTTTGCCGCGGCTCCGGGAGGTTCCCCTTGTGGAAGGGGTCCCGCGGCATTTAAACTAGGACCGCGGGGGAAACTCCAGCTCACCACCGCCGCCGTCCTCCTCGTCTTCATCTTCCTCCTCCTCCTCCTCCTCCTCCTGGTGCTGCTGCAGCCGCTGCTGCCGCCGCCGGTGTGCCACCGCCTCCTCAGCCGTGGCGAAGGCTCCTGGGCCGGCCAGGGCCAGGATGGCGGCAGCGGCGGCGTTGGAGGGGTGGTGGGGGTGGCATCGGTGGCCGCCGGGGTCTCCTCCCGCCACGGGGGTCAGGGGCCGTTCAGCAGCAGCAGCAGCAGGAAGCCACGCGTGTTGGTAATCCTCCTCCTCCTCCTCCTCCCCCTCCTCCCGCCACCGCCGGCAGTGGAGGAGGCGGAGGAGGCGGCGGCGAGGGGGAAGCGGGCACAATGGCCGCGCCCGGCCAGGAAAAGGGCGAGGGGAGGCGGCGGGGGCCAGGCCCAAGCAGCCGGTCGGTTCGTGGTGGTGGTGGTGGCGGCGGCGGCCTGGACGGACAAAAAGGGGGTCCGAAAGCAGAATGGAGGAGCGGACCGGGGAGATCCACGGTGGCCCAGCGCGCCACTCGCCCTCCCGCTTCTTTCAGCCTCACCCGCCACTTCCCTCCGTCTCTTCACAAGCCAAACTTTGCCCCCACACACGCACACACACCACGGCTGCAAGAAGTGTGTGTGTGTGTGTGTGTGTGTGTGTGTGTGTGTGGCATCACCCGCCCCTTCCCTCCGTCTCCTTCACAAGCCAAACTTTGCCCGCACACGAACACACACCACGGCTGCAAGAAGTGTGTGTGTGTGTGTGTGTGTGTGTGTGTGTGTGAGTTTTTGTGTGGCATCACCCACCCCTTCCCTCCGTCTCCTTCACAAGCCAAACTTTGCCCACACACGAACACACACCACGGCTGCAAGAAGTGTGTGTGTGTGTGTGTGTGTGTGTGTGTGTGTGTGTGTGTGTGTGTGTGTGTGTGTGTGTGGCATCACCCGCCCCTTCCCTCCATCTCCTTCACAAGCCAAACTTTGCCCACACACGCACACACACCACGGCTGCAAGAAGGGTGTGTGTGTGTGTGTGTGTGTGTGTGTGTGGGGAGAGGTCACCGCTCGCCCGCTTCCAAAAAAAGGGACCAGCCGCGGGGTCGCAGGCCCGTCCTTTCAACCGCTGAGGCGGGCGCCGCTCCCTTGCCTCCGGCTGCGGGACTGTGGCGGCGGCGGCGGCGGCGCTGGTAGGCCCGGAGCGTGGGTCATCGCCTCACGGAGCCTCGAACGGCGGCTGGCCCAGCGCCCGGTTGCTGAGGCGGAACAGCGAGAACGGCGGCGGCGGTTGTATATATTTGTTTTAAATGTCGCAATGGTTTTGCGGCTCCCAGTTTTTTTTTTCCGTCGGAAACGGGTCCAAGTGGCTCTTTATGTCTTAAAGGTTGCAGACCCCTGGTCTAGACGGTCTCTTCTAGAGGGGCAGGCGCAAATCTTGTACGCCGACTAGGGGGCTAAAGCAGCTGGCCTGAACGCAACAAATCTAACAGCTTTGAGCAGAGCTGAATTTTTGTGTGCAGACTAGCAAGCCACGGGTTGAGTAAGCCACAAAGAATGTCTCAGTAAGCACCACTCATTCTTTCCAGGACACCAGTAAGCAGATTTAAAATGAAAAAAAGAAAGGGGGGACCAAACAAATGAAGATGTTTTAGCTTAAGACATGTACAGCATCTTTCATTTTTCTTTTTGCAAGAAAACAAAGTTTTAAAAGACAGCTTCATTTATTGACCACATTTCAAAACCCTCCTGCTTTTCTTCCCTGAGGAAATTCAAGGCAGTTTCGATACCCCATGCCTTCCTTGGTCTCATCCCCTCAGGTCAGACCAGAACCCTGTTCAACCCAGTACCAGGAGAATCTCTCCACCAGCATCAAGTGAAGGGAAGGCCACCTGGTGCACTGAATGCACACATAAGGTCTCGTGGAGGGTGGGGGTGGGGGGGGGCTGGAGGAGCCAAATGGCTTGACACTCACCTGTCTTGTAGATTTCATAGCGCAAAGAGAAGCCAGCCCCTTGGCGTGCGTAGTCGGAGGTGAACTTGATGAAGAGGGAAGGGCCTGAGGAAGTGATGGTAGGAGGAGCAATGTTTCCACAGTGCTTGCCCAGAAGATCGGCAGATTCACTGTCTCCATCTCGGATCTCAATGTAATCATATCTGTCAAGGCAGGTGGAAAAAAAATAAAGCAATTGAAAGGAAGCTGGAGGGACATATGAAACCAAAAGAATACAGACTTGTTATATATATTGGCAATTTTTCTGTCACCTCTTTTTCACTGGGTTAGTTGGGGGGGGAACCAGGATTCGTGTACAAGTGGACCCTCGCATAACAAATTGTTTGTATAACCAAATCTGTACAGCATAAAAAAATCCAGAGATAGGGGAAATTTGCTTAACAGAATCGCCTATGGGGCGAATCCGTACAACATAAAAATCATCGCGATTAGGGATTACTCTGTTTTCAATGCATTCCTATGGGAAATTTGTATAAAGGAAAAATTTGCTTACCAGAATTTCATTCGGAACGAATTGGTTCCTTTATACAAGGTACCACTGTACTAATAATGGCTGTGTAGAAGAGGAAATTTTAACAGGTGCATTTTGATGAAAGTGACACCTGCTGAAATGTCTTCCTCCCCGCAAGTATTATCTGGTCACTGTACACAGGAGCAATTATTTACAAGAGAAAAAAAAATTATATTTTATTTAGTTAATTAATAAATCTTTGGTCTATCCCACTAGCCAGCATAATGAGGTCAAATTATCCTGCTGATCTGAATTCACAGCATACTCCCTGAAAGCTACAATGTGCGGGCCAAGTTCTGCTCATCTGCTGAAAACATTTCATTATATGAACATTTTAAGAGTCTTACAAACCGGTGTGAAAAATAAAGATTTATAGAATTCATAGTCCACAAAACTGCATGTAATCAAAGAGATTTCCCTATTTTCCTGCAGTCCATACATCCTTGTGTTTGGGTCTCAAGTAGTTCTCTGTACAAATGTGATTATTTTGTTTGTTTAGCTTTTTGCTCTCCTTCGAGCAGCAGTCCTTTGCTGATTCTTTCACAAGCAAAATCCATGGTGCAGGCAGCAGTTTATCGTTCCTTCAAAATCACCTTGTCAGGCCTTCTGTTAGGATGTAATACTGGATTGCACCGGAAAGGATCACTTCATAGGGTGTGATCTTTCAAGGAATCCTCCAAAAGGACCCTTCTGTATCTGAAACCGATAGCTCCAGCCCACCTTCAAGAAAAGAATAGCCATTCTGCAAAACCAAACAAGGTCCAAATGGGACTTTGGAGCAGGGATGGACTAGTCCACCATCTACTGTGCATCATCTGGTCATTGGTAAAAAATATATCAAACCAAGCCAATGCCACAAGCAGCCCCAAAAGTGAGGGAAATTGCTAAACTGATACAGTGGTCCCCCGCCCTTTTGCGGTTCCGGTCCCGCGGTCCCGCTATATCGCGGGACCACGGTACCAGGAAAGGGCTTGAGGGAGGGGAGAATCGCACACCGCCCGCCCGCGCCTACTAGGAGGTCCGGGCAAGTGGCGTGCGGTTGCAAAGGCGCTTCCAGCTGCGGAGCCCCACCGCTGGGCTCCGCGGCGGGAAGCGCCTTTTTCCAATCACGCGCTGCCCGCCCTGACCTCCCGGGAAGTTGGGGGAAGCGGCGTGCGCGATTGCCTTTGTCCAATCGTGCGCTGCTTGCCCCAACGATTGCAAGGCGCTTCCGGACGCAGAGTCCCAGCGCTGGGCTCCGTGGTGGAAGCGCCTTTGTCCGATCGCGCGCCGCTTGCCCAGACCTCCCGGGAGGTCGAAGTAAGTGGCACACAATTGCAAAGGCGCTTCGGCTGCGGAGCCCCAGCACTGGGCTCAGCGGCGGGAAGCGCCTTTGTCCAATCGCCCGCCGCCCGCCCCAACCTCCCAGGAGGTTGGAGCAAGCGGTGACGCGATTGCCCCCCCCCGCCCCCGCCACTTCTGCATATCGTGGATTTTCATGCATCGCGGGTGGGGTGGATCCCTAACCCCCGCAATCGGCAGGGAGTTACTGTAACACCCTTGGGATGTGCATACAGTAATACCTTGGTTTACGAGCATATAGCAGTACGTCAACTTACAAATTTAATCCAGTTCCGAATGCATGCTCTTAAGTCAAACTACTCTTAATTTGGGGTACCTATCTAAAAAAATTGAAAAAATAAGTTAAAAAACAAAAAAAATTAAAGAATATTTATAAGTCGAGCAGACCATATCTAAAATGTGTAAGGTGGCAGTTAAAATGCCAACAGTTTTCTGCCCTTAAGTCGAACTGCTCTTAAGTCGGGGTACCACTGTAATTCATTCCGGAAACATGCTTTTAAACCAAAACACTTTTATATCAAAACAAATTTCCCCATAAGAAACAATGGAAACTCAGATGATTAGTTCTGGGACCCCGCAGACAACATATTGTACAGACAAAATGCTAAAACTTACAAAAGAAGTTGGCTAGATGTCCATGTCTAAACCATGGTTTAGGTACCTGGCTGCAGAATCTGCTCTCCTTGGGACTAACTAGATTTTACTATTGTTTTTAATGTGACAATACTAAAGTGCAATTTTTAGATCTATACACACTTGAATAGCTGCCCCATGACTAGGAATGGTTTGAAAAAAGAATGTTGAAAATAAATTAAATAAAAATTTAACATTAAAACTCTAACCTGCACGTTCCTGGCTGGTGCAAGGAAGACTTCTGTTTCTCTCTTCCCCCTGCTTTGGAGGCTGTCTAAGACAGAACGTTCCAGACAATCACCCACAATCCAGCAGTAGGAGAGAGGAAGAGAGAAACACAACTGACTGTCTTGTGATCATGTGACGTGCTCCAGTGTTTGCATTGCAAGACATTGCTTGTTGATCGAGGCGATATCCAGAAGAAATGTTTACTTCTATTGCAACACGCTCTTATGCCATGGTACTCTTAAACCAAGGTATTACTGTATTTGGAAATACATTTAGTTGCTCATTTTGCTTCTTACGTGTTGGCCAGAAATGTGGTCTCCCACAATACTACAGAACTTCAGGAGACATGAGATCTCTCCCTCCAAAGCTGGAGAGACAAAGGTGAGAGCTAATCTTGAATCTGTCTTCTCTACCCCTTGCAGGAAACTCTACCATCTTAACCCCTCTGACAAAAGTAGAGGACCACCATCTCCGTGTCTTTGATTCTGCCTCCCCACCAGTGGACAATTATAGCTCAGCTGATGGAGCAAGCAACGGAATAAGTCAAAATAAGCAAAAACTCCGAAAACTAGCAAAGATCTCTAGGCCTTTGAATATAACGGGTATTGCGACTTCACAAAATAATCCTGAAAGGTTAAAATTGTTCTGCCAGACAGCTAACGGGCATTCCAAAACTCCGACGTGTAGCATCTAGTCCATGCCTCAGTATGCAGATCAGAGAATAATTCCTTGACACGGCTACCTGACTGCTACTCCTAGCTTCTCTGGGGGCATGATTAATTCATTACTCACAAGCCACTATTTTAAAGTTACTTTATAACAGTGTTACTGAAAGCATGCTATGTTAATAACATATTATAAACTTGCAATGTTCCTTTATTTTTTGGTGGGAGGGAAATATACAATATTTTCCCGTTTATAAGACTATATGTTTTGTCCAAAATTGTTAGACTAAAAATTGAGGATTGTCTTATAGACAAAAGGAGAGCACCGCACGGTTGTGAAACTGCAATTCTGAGTTGGAAAAGTGGGGATCGTCTTACACACAAGGGCAAAAAATATGGTAATATCTATTTTAAATTACTCAGAAATAAAAGTTTGATGCTGAAGTATAAGCATCCTGATTCTAACCCCCCCCCAAAAAATGACAAGACTGCTACTACTAGTACTAACATGACTATAATTTATATGCCCCCCCCCAACAATCTCAGCAAGTTACTGATACTCTCATCATTTCAAATTCTGGGAGTTGGTCACTTCTTGCATGACTTGCCTGAAGCATTGACTGTGACCCATTCCTACCCTTATGAACATCGTCCCCTTTGCAAATGGAAGTGCGCTCTCTCTCTCTCTCTCTCTCTCTCTCTCTCTCATCCTAGTAATTTTGAGGCAAACTGTATGGCTTGTGCAAGACTTTTGAAGAGTCCCATGGGAACTTTTTCTGTGCAAATGGCTCCCCTGCTGTTCAGCAGCTCTGGCCCATGTTTAACCATCTCCTTATTCCTTAGGTAGCTTACCAAAGTATTGCACGCGTTCTGACGTATGTCTGGGACTTAGCAGCAGACCCAGATGGAAGAAGTGGGAACGGTAGGATGGGAGAGGTGGCTCACCCCATCCTCTCTTCAGAGCAGCTGCCCTGTAACACTAAATCCTAACAAAATCTCTCTCTCTCTCTCTCTCTCTCTCTCTCTCTCTCTCTCTCTCTCTCTCTCTCTCTCTCTCTCTCTCTCTCTCTGTGTGTGTGTGTGTGTGTGTGTGTGTGTGTGTGTGTGTGTGTGTGTGTGTGTGTGTGTGTGTGTTCTGTGCTATCAATTCAGAACCAACTTACAGTGACCCCTATGAGGCTTTCAAGGTAAGTGAAATATTTAAAGGAGTGGGTCTAACAGTTCCCCTCCCACTGAAGTTTCCAAGCAAGGATTCAAGGGCCACTCTCCGTGGTCCTAGTTCACCACTCTGTCCACGACACCACACTGAGAATCACCAAAAGCTATAGCTCCAGCTTAATATCTCGCCATCATGTTGTTTATCTAAGCATTTTAAAAAAGTCTTTGGTCACCATATTCCATTTGATGGTCACCCGAGTTGTGACCTCCGACTTAGCCAAACAGAGATGAAATCAGCTCATGAATTAGAGCATAGGGAAGGGGAGAAACATATCTTATATCTAAGAGAAATATGAAAACATTTAAAATGACATCGTAATAATAAATATATCAATATGTATACTAATAAATATATACCCATATATACTCGAGTATAAGTCGACCCGAGTATAAGTCGAGGCCCTTAATTTAACCCCAAAAAACTGGAGAAACTTATTGACTTGAGTATAAGTCTTGGGTGGGAAATGCAGCAGGGCCTGGCAGCTCCTCCTTAGTGAGCTTGGGGCGGGGTGGTGTGTGATGTTTAAAATGACTTTTAGCCACCGAGGCAAGTGCTTGGGTTGGTGGCTAAAAGTCATTTTAAACATTGTAGGCCACTCCCCTGCAACATGGGGGGGGGGTCAGGAGAAGGTGCACAGTGTTTAAAATGACTTTTAGCCACCGACCCAAGCACTTGCCTCAGTGGCTAAAAGTACTGACCTGAATATAAGTCAAGGGCCCCTTTTTTTCAGCCCAACATTAGGGCTGAAAAACTAGACTTATGTTCGAGTATATACAGTAAATCAAATTTACTTTTCTTCTGGAAATAAATCTACAACATGCCTAAGTTAGCATAAAGTAAATGGATAAATGAAATTTTGCCTCTTTTCACAATTACTTTTGTTACGGCTTTTTTGTTTTGTTTTGGTTTTGGCTTGGCTTGGTAGTTGATGTTGATTGCTTTTTCATGATAGCTGCTTTGAATCTTCTTCAAAGTAAAAAGTGTGACATTCCCTTGAGAAAGTAAATAAATTTTGATTTGACCTTTCCACAGACTGCTTTAAATTGCAGACCAAACTTACAGGTGAAATAGATTTCACTGAGTATGGTGCATTGCTCAAAGCTGATTCAGGCATGTTCTCAGTGGTTATTTAGATATGTTCTCAATTTTATTTATAATAGTCTTGCAAAAAAGGCAGACTGCTCTGTTAAGACAGATGTTTGCTAACGTACCCATAGGGCCTTTTTACACGACCCCTAAGATCCGCTGGCCACTTAAATTCGGACCAGAGATCTTAGGGGTTTGTCGCTCTTCCTCTGTCCCCACCCCCCTCCGCACTTCCTGGTTGCTGGCTGCATGAGGGAGGGAGAAAAAGAGAAAGAAAAGCATGCCGCTCACCTCGTTCTGCCTCTCGTCTGTGTAAAAGTAGCTCTTACAGGGGCGGGAGCCAAAAAGCAGCAAACAGAAGCGAGGAGAGCCCCGCACTCACTATCGTTGCACCGCATCAAAGATTTTTCACCTCCAAAGAGAAGGTACAAGAAAAGTGCGCTGGGTCGCGCTAAAGTGGGCGGGGTCGCACTTAATTGTCTGCAAACTCTGGAGCTGGTGGGGAAACATTTTAAAGCTCCGGAGCTTGCAGCCATTTGCAGCGGAGCTTAGGGGTTGTGTATAAACGCCCATACTGGAGACAAAGGGGTCGAGGCAACTCTGGCTTGTTTTTAGGGTCCAAGCAACCAAAATCGCTGAAGCAAGCTCTGGAAAGGATTTAGCTGTCTGCCATGTACTAAACTGCAGGAAATTATCTTCCGTGCCCTTTTCCTTCCTTTTAGATCTTCCTTCTCGCTTCACTCTCCTTGCCTTTTTGTTATTTTCCTCCACGACTTTGCCTCCGAGTACACCTCTCCTGCCTGATCTCTGTATAGCCAGGGGGCCACGTTCAAAGTAACTCTCTCGCCATCACATTTCTAGGAAACACAGGCTTTAAAAAAAACTGAGTCTGCTGAAAAATGCCAAATGGGCTTCTCGGGATAAGGAGCAGCTTGTGGATTTTTCAGTGGTTGAGGCGCGTCAGGTTTGGTGGGACATTTCACAATCTGAATATGATCCAGCCTCCCTACCATGAAATGTGTTTTCCTCTCTGTTTGTAGTTAACACAAACAGTCCTCGTGCACGGCAAACATAACTCACACTAACATCAGTTGCAGGAAGCAGCAGCCCCCTCCACACCCACCCCACCCTCTCCCTTCTTTATCCATGTGGACTGTGTTGACCTGTTGAAACAGCGTGCTTCTGCCCTCCTTCTCAAAGGGGGCAGAGCGGGAAAGAAAAGTGATCCACTGCACGACGGCTGGCTTTGTCACGAGATCCTCCGTTTGCAAGTCAAGAGTCGAAAGGAAAAATAGCTGGTTGGACAGGAAAGGACTCTCGTGTGACTCATTCCTTTCCTGTAACACACACACACACTGCCAAGCAGCCTCCCTCGACAAAAATGTACGGCGATTCGCAGCGCTACCAGCGAGACCTACCGAGTTGCCTTCGTGCCGCTCCTTTTTGGGAGTCGAGCAGGCTTCCCTCCAGGAATAAATGCTGGAGGCAAAAATAACCTTCTCTCTATAGGTCAAATCTATACATTTCTGCGGAGGCCTGCCATGGCCCGGTCCTTGGAATTGGCTTGCCTACCCAATTTGGAGGGATGCCGCTCAGCCAGGACTTGGCCCTGGGTCTCAAGAAAGAAAAGGGATCCCCTTCAGAGTTGTCAAGAACGTCACTCCAGCCTCTTTTTTTCCACTGTCAACAGATCAGACACTCGGGAAAGCAGCCTGAGAGTGACATACAGTGGTACCTGTTAAAACAAATCTAATTCATTCTACAGGTCAATTTGTTTTAAGAAAATTTTGTCTTCTGAAATGCAGTTTTCCATAGGAATGCATTGGAAACGGATTAGTGGCAAGATTAAAAGACTGGATTAAAAAGATGACATCAAAACAAGAAATTAAACGCATTCTGCAAACTCAGGAATTGTCCTGGTTGAATTACGCCCAGTTAGAAAGCTGGACGAAAGAATGGACTAGGAGAAATATACAACTTAGAGGATATACAAAATTTGAGCAATTTCTGACAACATATGAATCAGAGAAAGGAAATACAGGGAAAGGAGCAGTTGGTAAATTATATAAAATAATTCAAGATTCATTTGAGAATAGGGAACAGGACACAATAAGAGAGTTATGGAAACAAGACATAGAGAAATAAATAAATAATGATGAATGGAAAAGAATTTGGAATTTGAGGATCTTACGGTCATTATCAGTCAGAATAAAAGAAAACTACTTCAAACTAGTTTTAAGATGGTATATGACTCCAGTCAGAGTGAATAGAATGAATCCAAAATATTCTAAGCTCTGCTGGAAATGCGAAAAAAAGATAGGTACTTATTTTCATCTGTGGTGGGAATGTGAAATAGTTCAAAAGTTTTGGCAAGAGATTATTGAGGAGATAAGAGAAATACTACAAACTGATATTAAATGTGTACCTGAAATTGCTTTGTTATCATTACCATCTATCAATGAATATGATGTGAAAACTAAAGAATTAATAGCAAATCTTATGACAGGAGCTAGACTGATTATTGCTAGGAACTGGAAACTGAAATCAGACCTTAAAATTGCTGAATGGTATAAGGAAGTGTGGGACATAGCACTAAATGATAAATGATCTTGTAATATAAAAGTTTTGCGAGGTGAAATGAAAAAAAGATATCTTCTGTGATGTTTGGGGGAAATTTATAGATCATGTACTATTAAAAGGGAAAGGGATACAACCAATTTATAATCCAACACAGTTCTGGCGTAAAGGACCTTAAGAAGCCTATTTGAAAAAAA
>CM074732.1:18087255-18307255 GCA_037367245.1 Phrynocephalus guinanensis
GGGTGGGGGGGGAGACAGGTTCCTATTGTGGCTGAAATGGCAACATATCAGTAAAAATCCCAGCAGGAAAAAGCCAGACTGGGCACCATTATGAACCAATGTACGCTAGCTATCACCCGTTACAACAAGAGTCACTGCAGATTCAAACTGGTTTTCTGGAGAGTGTCGTTCCAGACTTGTCTAACGTCGGTGGCTGGTCAATCACAATGAGGATATGTATAAATGCATATAGCAGTGTTGGCAAACCTATGGCATGGGTGCCAAAGGTGGCACTCAGAGCCCTTTCTGTGGGCACCCGACATCAGCCATTCACAGCCACCTTAATTCAGGTTAAATGGCTGTATTGGCACTTTGCAAAAAAAAAAGTGGGTTTTGAATTGCAGTTTGGGCACTCGGTCTCTAAAAGGTTCGCCATCACTGGCATATAGTATAATGTCTGTATGCAAACCCTAGCTTCTCTTTAAACTGCTGCTGAAATAGAAGCCAATTGTTCCTACGAGAATGGCAGAAACATTCCCTTCCTGGCCTTCCCATACTGTGGACAGGAAGCATGGTGTTGCAATGGTGCAAGCACAGGAATGGGGAGTCCCTGGGCTGGTCCGGGGTCCCCTGGGTTGACATACGAACTCTAGGACTTGAACCTCAAACTTCCTAACGGCTCTATCTTCACCATGACATCCATGCTCTGTAATAGTGGACTGGCTGATATCAGTTCAGGATGGCATTAGGTATTGTTAACAACTCCATGAGGACAAGACGAAGCTGGGTATTTGTGTATTTTAACGTAAGCAAGATAAAACTCATAGGCTCAGATTAAAGGTGGGCATGAACCGCCTGCTTTGGGGGTGGGTCATGATGATTCGGCTGACGGCCACACAGTTGCTCTGGGGGTTCGGTGCCCTGCTCCCTCTGGTGGGCACCCACTTGACTGCCTGGAGGAAGCAGGGCAAGAAACCTGGTTCGTGCTCATCTCTAGAGCCAACTATGGGCGCTTTTACACGACCCCTAAGATCCGCTGGTAACTTAAATTCGGACCAGAGATCTTCGGGTTTGCACCTCTTGCTGTGATCCCACCCCTCTGCACTCCCTTGCTCCTGTCTGCGTGAGGGGAGGGAGAAAAAAAGGAGAAAAGAATGCAGACTCACCTTCGCTCTGCGTTGGGAGCTAACTCCGGGAAGCATTCCAGTCTCTTAAAGGGGCGGGGGGGGGGCACAAAAAAAAAACCCAAACAAACAAAAGGCAAGGACAGCCTGGCACTCACTGCTTTGCAATCCACATCAGAAATTTTTCACCTTCGGAGACCAGGCACTTGAAAAATGCACTGGGACGCGCCTAGGTGGGCGTGGTCGTACTTAATTTTTTTTAAAGTCCGGAGCTGGTGGAAAAACAATTTTAAGCTCCGCATCTGGGAGCCCTTTGCCTCGGATTTTAGGGGTCGTGTAAAAGCGCCCTATGATGATGCAATCTGTATCCATTTATGATACATCAGGAACAGTGTTGAGAAAGCTGCTTTAAAGAAGGAATAGCGATGAAATGAAGTCATTTCCAGCTGCCCAATTGTGCCATGATGCTTTGGGTCTTCTCAGTGAGATTTACTTCTGAATGGACATCCATAGGGTGGTGTGGCTAATCGCTTGCGTTTTCTATTAAGTACATAGAAAAGTTGGCCTTTCAACACTAGATGCATTTTAGCAATCCCAAGTTGTGTTGTCATTACTGTTTCTGTTATTAGCTCTAATAAGATGACTCACCACCTGTTTACTCTTCTGACTAATTCAGTTCTTTGCATGTGCTTCCCAGAGACATGGAAACTACACCATATTTGTCAACAAACTCAGAGACCAACAGAAGGCATTATTCTTATTTCTCTCCCCAAATAAGTTGAAACATTAAGCCTTTAGCAAGCTGCTGATGGACAGTCTGCATGCAGAACAAATGCCAAAAATCTTCACTAATTTATGATACACCCAGATTGCATGTTGGCTCTGTCCAAACCTCTGAAGGAACTTTCTCTTTTTCTGAAGCCTCACCCTAATAACAAATGCTGCAGGAGCAACAGCAACCAGGGCTTAGCCTCAGGCACCATCTTGGAGCCTGTTATTAATGCCACACTCAAACCTGAGGACATGGGAGGTAAATAATAAGAGACTTGAGGCAAGAGATTTTTCTCTATCAATGAATGAGTAAAAAGACTTTGAAACCAAATGGAGTCAGTGCCATTAAGTCCACTGACATCAGCCCGCCTTAAATTAATCCCAACTACTGTAACTTGTATCCTCCCATTTAAAAATCCATCTGGTATACAGCTGTCATTGCCTAAGCTCTCCCCACACATCTGGGGAAGAACGGACTCTCTGGGCATGAGATGCGGCACTCAGAAAGGCACGATTTCCAATACCTCCCAGTTTTACAGAGTAATATGCGAGGGGAAAGTCATCAAGGAGAGTGAAAGAGAGGTAATAACAAGAAATCAAATATGCCATATGTGAACATAAATGTAAACACAGGCATCCATCTGCACTCTGTCTTTTTCAGCGCGGCTCCTGTAATCTTCTTTTATTCTCAATTCCTCAGTATATGTTTACCCCACTGCTGAAGAGATCTGCAAAGTGAGAGATAACCTGTATCATGATATTGCTGCTGCCAGAACACACTGTCTGGGCACTTGGCTAGAGATTATACACTTTCCTTCAGGAGAGAACGCAGGGACGGGGGGGGGGGGGGGGGGGGGAGAGCCATTTCATTCCAAAAGTCTGGGAGTTTAGACCAAAAAAAAAAAAAACATCTTCTTTAACCATACAGTGACTGCTGCTCTTTCTACATCTCACCTCAGACATATACGCTCCCAGCCTACACACCCGGCCATTCTCCTTGTGTGTCGCTGCTCAAGCCACATGGAAACAGGATTTTTACCGGTTACTGCCAGATGGCTTTGTTTTGCTTTTCAGTTTGCAAACCAAAAAAAAATGCTTTGGATCATTTCTAGTTTTCTTATTCAGTTTGTGATTCAGTTTGCCCAAGGCTGGGTGGGGCCCTTTTTGGGCCATGATGGCATTTCAAAGCAAACTCAACCAATCATCAGGCAGCTGTTTTTAAAATTTAGCTGCAGATGGTGAGGCCATTGGTTTCAGGTACTGCTCCTCCCCCCCTCCCCAAAAAAATAAGACATTTTGTGATCTGCAGTTCCCTGGAAGCTAATCCTCCGTGCCCAGCATTCCTGTTGCCCTTTAACACCAGCTGCATAGAGGCTGCCCATGGTTTCTCATAAAGGAGGACCACGTTTCCTTGCACATGTTCAGAGGAACTCTCCCCCTGCAGCTGTTCAAAAAAAAAAAAACAGCAACCCACAGTGCCACAATCACTGCTAATATGCAACTGAAGAGGTATGGGCTTGGCACCAATGTCTAAAACATACTCCACTTATTTCAAGTTCGGGATTGAGTTGTGGTGCTAAAAAAAGAAGCCGCTGCCAAGTAGGGAACCAGACAGATCGAAGCATCTCTACTTTTCTTCATACACCTGAGAACAGGAGGCCATCCAAGGAAACAGAGACAGACAAAAGAAAATGCTTATTTGTAGAACACAAAACCCACGCAGCACATCGGCATGAGAGGCAGCGGCTGCGACACCATTGAGACGAGTGTCAAAGGAGGTACCATCGATCTATACAAAGCTGTTAGGCAGGATAGCTAAGGGGCACTACAATGTATGGAAGCAGAGGAGCAGAGGCCTGAAATAAACAATGCAGGAGAAGGTTTTGTCTTGGCAGCTGGCTTGTGAGCTTCCCAGATACAGGACATTATTTGGTTTTTGTAGCAAATAAGTCCAGGATTAGATCAACTTTTGGTCTGAACCAACAGGGATGTTCTTAGGCTCCCATAACTAATCATCTATTCTAAGCTACGTCTCGCTGGGAGGGGAAATTGTTAGGCTCCACAGGCAGTAAAATTATGTAGCTAGTTACTCAAACTGATGTCAAATAAGACTGCCAGTTTTTCACTGCTAACAAAGCATGGGAATTGACCTAATATCGGTGACAAGGACTACATGAGCTGTACGGTCAAGAAATCTTGTCATTGCCCTCCCTTATCAACTATCATTTTTTCAAGAGGGAAAACCCTACACTGGCTATGTTGGAGAGGAGTTGGTCACAGGTCGAGTTTTCGCTAAATGCAGCCACCACTGCGGGCTTTTATGGGAAAGCAAATCCAAAGTGTGAAGGGCTTTTAACCAAGAAAGTATTTCCATAATATTCCATTTTATTAAACAGATATTTTTATCAGAGAAAACCATTCTGATTTTCTCTGTTTTGTTATTATTCAGAATAACCCGTTTCTAATGTCTCTTCTGTCCCTCGTGGCTAACACTTATCCATTCCTCATAAAATCATTCCTCTGCTTTCTCCATTAGCCCTGAAAACATTATAGGCAGAAATAAAGGAAACAAACAAATAAGCAAAGCCATCTATTTGTTGCTCCAGTTTGCAGCACTCAGGAGGAAAGCTGTCACTTCATATCTGTGCTACAGCTTGGTTCTCCAGCACCGTCCGAGAATAATAAAAAAGAAATGCACTCTTCTGTTGAGAATGCATGAACTGAAATCTGTCCCAGGTCTTCAGTGCGTATTAGCAAGATTACTTAGCCAAACACAAGACTAAACAGTTGTCTTCAGTCTTAAATATGCTGGCATGGGTATAAACGGAAACCAGCTCTTCAAAGGGTTTAAATATTGAGAGAGGAGACCCTGGCCCTTTTCTTATCTTGATTCTTTTCTTCTTCAGGAAAAGCAAACAGGGGAATTGCAGAACAGAGATATTGTCCCAGAAAGCTAGATTTTCGTGGTGTTCACAAATCACAACCACCTTTGATACTGGGTGGTACCTTAGATTCCTGGCAAAATCACATTTGAAGGAGAAAGGTGTTCATGTGTCATTTCCCCAAGAGGGTCTTTATCTCCAGCTACATTGCATGAGACACAAAAAATGATTTACGCAAACCTATTTTAAAACACAGTGGGCCCCAATTTTCTGGTGGCACAGACCGACGGCGAAACCTCAGAAGCATCTCAGGAAGTTAGCTTTGTGTGCCCCTGTTAGGAATTTCCCCAGTCCATGCCGACTCCCGCTCACAAAGTGAAATGGCTCCCAGATGATCCCACTGTGAAATCCGATGGGAAGTCTCTTAATCTGAGCCCAGGAAGCCGTGATCACCTTGCAGGGGAAGAAACCCAACATGCATCCACAGTGACCTGACTTGAACCCCATCTTCAGCTCACAAAACTTAGTCTCAACCTGGGGGACTCAAAATTTATTTGGCAATGTCTCTATACCACTTGCTCATCATTAGTGTTCTCATAATGGTTCCTATTGATGAAATCCTATCTACAGGTAGGGCATTTCTGCCTGCATAATCTACCAAGGGGACAAACCCGGAACACACATAAAACCTTTCTTCGCTTTCTGTCAGAAGTGGCTGCATTGATACAAGACTGTTGAGCAGCGGGCCACATTTTGCTTCAGAGTGGTCCACCCCCTAGCCTGACAGATGTTCCTTCTGCCACAAATGCCAGAGCAACCAGCTCATACTCTGTCATTTCAGATCTCAGTGATGCAGCCAGAACAGTGTTTCCCAACCTGGTGTGCCCAGATGTTCTTGAACTCAAACTCCCCAAAGTTTTCACCATAAGCTGTGCTGACCAGGATTTCTGAGGGTTTTAGTCCAAGAACATCTGGGCACACCAAGGTTGGGAAGTGCTGAGCTAGAAGGACACCCCAAACTTGTTCTGTCTGATCCAGAATGAAAAATGAAGTTCATCAAACCCGTCTTTCCATCTTCTTCTATCCCCCACCCCCCCAATCCTCAACTTTTTGCTTTGGGTACATCTCTGAAAGCCTAGCAGGAGGACAAAGAGAGGAATTACAAAATGCATTTTGAAGCAAAACCAATCAAATGTCGGCCAGAAAGACTTTATTTACCTCAGTTCCCCTTAAGTCTAACCAAACTTCTCTTCCATCCTTTCCCATAAATAGTATAAAACAACTCCCACCATCACCACCACCACTTTTGCTGATCACTTATGAAATACAGCCCTTTCTAGCCATCCACAGTTTACTGCTTATATGCAGGACAGAAAATGAGATAAGATGTGCACTATTATTTTAGTTGGCTTGTCTGCAAGAATTACATAGCCTCGTTATCTCGCAGAAAGGGAGCAAGCAAAACACCAATCTGGAGTCAAACTTTTCTAGCCATTTATTATTATTACATTTATCAGCAAGCGTTTATTTCTCTGGCACTCATCGCTGCCTTTGCTGAGCCCTGAGCAAACATGAGCAAGCTTATCCTTGCAAGACCCCTGTCAAGGGAGGAGAGAAGGGGAGGGGGGGGGAACCAATATTTTGCCCAAGGTCACACAGGAAGTTTGCAAGAGAGACTAAAATAGAACAGAGACTCGGTTTGACATATATTGTAGGCGACTAAGCCTATGTCAGATAAGCAACACAAAACAGAAAGATTAAGGTACTAGGTACCAGTTAAAACCTTAATCTTGCAAGCTTCTGATAACTCTTTGCACTTTTCAGTCCTGCAGTCAGAGCTGGGTCAAAGGACAGGGAAGCCTCTGTACCAAACCCCATGATGCAGTCAAGTGCTATGTGCCATGCTTCCGCCAGTGCTTTACCCTGCTGTGTGTTTTGTATACTTTTATTTTGGGCAGTACAATCACAGTGTTCAATATTGCCCATCATTGCAACACATCTTGGTGTTCACTTTCAAAGAGCAAGCTTCCAGGCCTCATTTAATGTGAGGGCAAGTATTGTCATACATGGACACTGTACACATTAGAGATGGGCACGACTTAGCGGTATTCCCGTTTCCGTTTCCGTTACTCGGTTCCGTTACTCTACGGAAACGGTAACGGGAATTACTCCCCCAGACTTCGAGCTCGAACCGACGAACGAACAATTTTGGTCTGATTTGTCGTGCTCGTTACTTGCATCGCGAGATCGCGCGATGCCACACGCGGCACAGAAAAAAAGTTTTTAAAAGTTAAAAAAACCCGGTTCCCGGCCGAAAAGCAGGCGGGAAAATGCCTGCCGTGCCTCAGGGCACCTACCAGAGGGGTTGTTTCTGGAGGTCCCCGGCCTCCCCCCTCATCCCCCGTCCTCGGCTGCTCTGGTGGGACTCGCCGCAGGCTCGCAGCCAGCAAAAAGCCCAGTCTCGCCGGCCGCCGGCCGCCGCAATTAAAGCGCAAGCAAGCGGCACGGACGGCACAGGAAAAAAACTTTTAAACTCTCCCCCCACCCATTCCCGGGCCAAAAAAGCAGGCGGAAAAATGCCTGCTTGACTAAGGGCGCAGGGCACCTACCGGAGGGGTGGTTTCTGGAGGGGGGGTCCCGCCTCCCCCCCGTCCTGGGCAGCCGGACTCGCGAGTCGCCATCGCCATGCCATGCGGTGCGGGCGGGGGATCCAAAATGGGGCGGCGAACGCAATATTGTTTTTGAAATCGTGGTCCAAAAACACACAAGCACAACAGAAACACGCGAAAATTTATAAACTGCCAGATTTTTCACAGTAGCAGTGGGTTTTTTCTTGCAACAAAATGTCTCTCCTCTCCTCCTCTGTCCTCCATTGATTTTATTTTATTTTATTTTATTTACACCTGCGCAGTGCGCAATGATGGGCTGGCCAAGTGGCCAGCCATGTGGGAGTGGACAACCATGCAAATTTCTGGAGCCATCCCACCAGTCGCATGGCCACTTGGCCATGGAGACTTCTGGGATGTGCCA
Organism: Phrynocephalus guinanensis; assembly: GCA_037367245.1. Taxonomy (NCBI): domain Eukaryota; kingdom Metazoa; phylum Chordata; class Lepidosauria; order Squamata; family Agamidae; genus Phrynocephalus; species Phrynocephalus guinanensis. Next base: position 18,095,042 of record CM074732.1, read on the forward strand.
AAAAAGCCCCCTAAGACCTGCCCTAGCCCTAACCCTAACCCTTGACTCCGTACCCATACGTCACAGACTGTCTTCTTAGTGGGTCAGAGAGGCACCCAGAGGTGCAACCCACTAGCCCACCGTAACCTTACCCGTCACTAGCCTAACCCTAGCTCTTGCACTAAGCCACCATAAAGCCAGATCTACTTGCTTGCATTGCACTACACGCAGCAAGTACAATTCCCTTCTGTGTGAGACATGGTGGTGCCAGAGCCTTGTGAAGGGCGGGTATGACCCTATCACTCTCACACTGGTCTCACTGTCTGCACATTCTGTTATGCAATATCCATATGGCTATTGCATAGCATTTTGCAGCAGCAGCAGGTGAGGAAGGGAGACCCCCATGTAGAGGGGTGTCTCTTGGAGCCTGCTTCCCCTTCCTAGTGGCAGGAGGCACCCACGGGTGCCTCCAGGAGCCCACTTTCCCTTTATAGCGGGCCAGAGGAGGCACCCACCCCACAGAGGTGCCTCCAGGAGCCCGCTACCCCCCCAAAAAAACCAGTACTAATGACAACGAAAAAACGAAAAAACGAACCGACTAATTTTTGCGAATTTTCGCGAAAACCGGAAACGACCCGAAATGGGACTGGCCCGACTAACGACAACTCGAAAATTTTTTTTTTCAAGTCGTGCCCATCTCTAGTACACATGCTTAGAAGAGAGAGGAATATCAGCCAATGAGAGTTGTTATGAGTTTTTTTGGACTGTTTGGCTGTGTACTGGAAGAAAAACTTCCAGAACCCAGCCAGACAGGCCAGAAAACTCACAACAACTATCAGATCCCGGCAGGGAAAGCCTTCGAGAATACAGTACATATCAGCCGATGGTCGGGACTGAGAGTTAATGAGAGTCTACAGCTTTTCTGGACTAGGCCTAATAATTTGATAGATCTTGCCAAAGAATCTGGGGCAAAATCTTGAGACAAAGTCCAGGGAAACAGTGCTAGACTGTCTCCCCAAATCACACTTTGGGGCATAGCTAGAAGGCTGTATGGGCTCACGGTACCAAGGTCTGAAGGGGACATGCCTTTGTGCTCCACCCATATCCCTCTCTATTCCATCCCTTCCGCTCAGTCAAGCAACAACATTTTTATGAGGATACAGGACACACACACATATATTCCTCTGTAATGTGGTAGGGGAATATGGTTATATTATAGGTTGCTTTGTGGAAAGCCCGCAATGGCAGCCATCCTTTATGTACAGTGGGGGATCCAACAGAGCAATCTGCTATGTAGGGCACACTACGCTATAAGATAGCATAATATTTTCCTTAAGCCAATCAGGGATCACTTTGTTTACATTGCTATATAAATATTCCCCCTCCCAAACAAACAAAAAAGGTCAGGTTTCTGACTCTTTGACCGCTAGATGGAGGGAAAGCAGTCCTGATGCCTTCAGAGAATAATACTCATCATCATGTGCTCTCAAGTCAGTTTTCAGGGTCTTCCAGGTAGAGAATACCTGGAGGTGGCTTCTGAGTATTCCCGTCTTCTGGGGTGCCTTGAGACTGCTTAGCTTGCCCAAGGCTACACAGGGTGGCTCTACTCATTGGAGGCACAGTTGGGAATCAAAACTCCCAGCCCAGATCCTCAACCACTGAGCTATCCAGTTAGCTTTTTACATTGTATTGGAGAAGAAGCGTCCATTTGGTTGGGCTATATTTTTCAGAACATGGAAGAACTATCCCCAGTCTGGGTTTAAGCCCCGGCACGGGACTGAAACAGCCCTGGTCGCGTTGCAAGATGACCTATTGAGGGGGGCCGACAGGGGTTGCTCTACCCTGTTCATCCTCCTTGATCAGTCAGCGGCCTTTGATACCGTCGACCACGGTATCCTCCTGGAAAGGTTGGCCAAGGTGGGTATTGAAGGTCCTGCCTTGTGCTGGATCCAGTCCTTCCTCGGCGGCCAAGCCCAGAGAGTAGAGGTGGGGGGTGTTTTGTCAGCCCCATCGACACTCTCTTGTGGGGTGCCCCAGGGGTCGGCGATATCCCCTATACTCTTTAACATCTATATGAGGCCGCTGGCTGAGGTCATTTGGAGTTATGGATTCTGCTGTCATCAGTACGCTGATGACACGCAGCTCTCTCACTCCTTTTCCACCTCTGCAACGGAGGCTGTGGAAACCCTTAACAATTGTCTGGACGCAGTTGTGGAGTGGACCAGGACTAACAGACTCAGACTCAACCCCGGGAAGATGGAGGTGCTGTTCCTTTGGGGGGGGGTCCCCAGATGGGTATAGTGGCCCTCTGTACTGTTTTGAAAATATTATACTGGTGCTATAGTTCAAAGCAACACACTTGGCCATGATTCTCAGCCTGGGCGACTCCCTATCTCTCGATCTAACCTCGCTCACAATAATATTAGAGGAGGCTGAGGGAGGTATGACGACCATGTATGTTACCCTCAGGCTTCTTGCAGGGAAAGAGAATAGCAGATGTAATCAATCCGTCAATCCAGAAAATCATGTTATAACAAGAGAAAATAATAGTGAGGAAGCATTAATGTAGAAACAAAAAGTACACTGTTATTATAATGGTTTTTATATATTTCCTGTGCAGCTGATACAGCTCAACGGGTTGAAAATGATAGATGGATGGGTGGAAGGATGAATGGGCAGGTGGCTAGGCGTCAGAGCACTGCATCTATGTAAGTGTGAGGTGGAAGCCTTCTCATTCTTTGCGACACATCCAGTGGCTCTTTGTCTTTCATAGAGCTCCCTTCAAGTTGTTAAAAATGTTACTGAGCAATATCATCCTATGGAAGGAACGTAAAACCCACCGCTGCACATTAATTCTTAGGACGGTTTAGTTCTTCCATTCTTCTTAATGGCAGGGCCTTAAGAATGGTGTGAGATATCCTCCCAGTGGCTGCTTCACTGAGGCAGCTTTCCCCCCCCTCCCTCTTTTTGTTCAGCATTTGATTTCTTTTTCTTTTTTTAAAAAACTCTCTTCCAGTTCGCACTCTGGCACCTCCCCTGTCAGATGAATTATGAAGACACAGCTCTGGCTGGGTTTAAAAGGCAGCCCTGACACAATGAGGCTGGATGGAAGATGGATTTTCCCCCCTCCCCGCTTCCATGCCTGAGGGAGATGTAAACCCTTGTTCTGTTTCAAGCAGAACGTGGTAACAAGTCCAAACAATACAAGAGACTATTCACTCTAATAATAATAATAATAATAATAATAATAATAATAATAATAATAATAATAATAATAATAATAATAATAATAATAATAATAATAATAATATAAACGCTTGGGAAGCGTTCAACTAGTGATTTGTATTACAAAATCCAGCGTATTTAGCTGTGTGGTTAATAATAATAATATTAATAACGAAACCAAAAAATGTCAGAATGAAGAGCAGGACATTAAAAAAACTGACTAATATATTGTCTAAAAGCATTCTTCTGGCTATGTGTGCCCAGACTTTTGTCTGACTAGGCTCTGGATTCAACCACAGCCAGACAGCCAGAACTGCAGGCCAGTAGCCAGACAACTGAAGGGAACAACTGAATAAAACACAAGTGCCAAGATCTGAAAACACTCTACTCATGCCTTTACATGTTTCCAAATACTTGACTAGACGCTCTTCAAGACGCACTACGTAGATATTCCGCTGACCAAAAGCCTGTTGCTTAAAATAGTAAATCACACCATAGCAGGCCCACTGAATCAAAGGGTTTGGTGAATCAACTCCTTGTTTGTTTGTTTGTTTGTTTGTTTGTTTGTTTGTTTGTTTGTTTGTTTGTTTGTTTGTTTGTTTGTTGTCAATTTATATACCACCCCATAGTGCTTAGAGGATTTTCTGGTTTAAATCATAATTAGGCAAGGGACATTTTGCCCCAACCAGCAAAGTGAGAGGAATACTCATTTTTCTGACCTGGGATGGATGGAAGGCTGAGTCAAACTAGATGGATTTCATTTTATACCTCCTCATCCTCATAGGAGAAGTTGCCTACTTGTAACTCTTCGAGTGGACACCTGTGAATTCACATGAGAGCTCTATGCAGCCACAGAGAAACCCCTCATGTATGCATTCACAGATGCCACAAAGAAGAACCATCAGTTATCTCTCAATGGATTACTTGGTGGGACCTCACCACTGTCCTAGGGGTTTTATAGATAAAACTAGTTGTTCCAGAAAGAGGACACACTGAAAGGAGCATCAGTGCTGAACACAGAAAATCCCAGATACCTGCAGGCCGAAGGACCTTGAGAAGAGAGTCTTTTTGTGTCAAGTCTTCCTTTTTCTCACAACCATGGAGAGCCACTTATGCCTGTCGTAGCAGACAATACTGGACTAGATGGACAAGTGACAGAGACAATTTCATGTCATTCCCATGTTATATAATGTATTAGGGACGGGGTAAAAATGCATGGCTCCCTGCCGTCCCCCTCTAAGAATATGAAACAGTCATTCTACTGCAGTGCCATATTCTGTCACCAAAAGGTGTCACCAAAGAGTGACAGAACTAAAACAGGGCAGAAATAAGTGCCAAGAACTTCCACTGGTAGCAGAAAAGTGTACTAAAATAAACAACCCAGACAGCTGGGACGTAGCAATTTCTGCTTCTGTTCTGTTCCCATTTCCTCAAAGTCTGGTGTGTAATAGACCTTGTAGAGTTTTCAGGAAAACTAGTATATACTGATGCACATAAATAGGTTGCTGCTGCTGCTGCTGACTTCCTTTATATTACTCAGCTGTTCCCTGTATACTTATGTTATTGAATGGCTGTAAAGATCACCAAGAAAGGCAATTTCTTTCTTTCTTTCTTTCTCCCTTTCAGCACTTCATGGCTGGGATCTGATAGCTGTTGTGAGTGTTTCGGGCTCTTTGGCCGTGTTCTGGAAGTTTTTCTTCCTGACGTTTTGCTCAGGTCACCTCAGATCACAGAGAGAACTCCTAGTTGCCTGAGCTCCTTGCCCTCTGAAGATGCCGGCCACAGAGTCTGGCAAAACATCAGGAAGAAAAACTTCCAGAACATGGCCAAACAGCCCAAAAAACTCTTTCTTTCTCTCTTTCTTTCTTTCTTTCTTTCTTTCTTTCTTTCTTTCTTTCTTTCTTTCTTTAAGGCAAAAGAACTTGGGAACACTGTGGAACACGATTTACTGTCTCCCAGTTATTTTTGCAAGACTGGGGCCATTTCACACTCCAAAGCCAAGCTAATCTCTAACTGGAGACCACACTGATAGGAGAACCTTAACAAAGAAGCACCACCTTGCAGACTTGGTATTAATACCTTTGGTGGCCCCTGATTCTGAAGAGCAGACACACCCTTCAAAGCCTCCTCAGAGAAAAAGCATGGTCAACACCTTCCCTTTTAGTGCAGTCTTCTCCTGAAAAAAAATAATCCCTCTGGGCTGGCTGTCACTGGTGGAGCACGGCATACTACGCGCAGTAGGCTGAACAGCTGCAAGGACCTGGCCTAACCCACCAACCAGGCTGAAATTATCTTAAAAAATGACTGGATAAGAAGTCCACAGACTCCTTTTGAACAGATCTAGGGCCTTTTTACACAACCCCTAAGATCCGCTGGCCACTGGGTTCGTCACTCTTCCTCTGTCCCCACCCCCCTCCGCACTTCCTGGTTGCTGGCTGCATGAGGGAGGGAGAAAAAGAGTCTCTGTAAGGCCATCAAATCCAACCCCCTCGTCTCTGTAAAAGTAGCTCTTAAAGGGGCAGGAGCCAAAAAGCAGCAAACAGAAGCGAGGAGAGCCCCGCACTCACTATCCTTGCACCGCATCAAAGATTTTTCACCTCCAAAGAGAAGGTACAGGAAAAGTGCACTGGGTCACGCTAAAGTGGGCGGGGTCGCACTTAATTGTCTGCAAACTCCGGAGCTGGTGGGGAAACATTTTTAAGCTCCGGAGCTTGCAGCCATTTGCAGCGGAGCTTAGGGGTCGTGTATAAACGCCCCTAGTTGAGAAACAGCCATAGATTCAGCTGCAGGCAATTTCTCGACTGGCCCTTCAGACCACCCAAGAACATATGTTTATTTTTATTTTATTATAGAAACTGATGCAGCACCGCAGCAATAGTGGACCAATGTCCTCTCCCCCCCCCAAAAAAAAATTCATTTCCTCTGTCCCTCTGTGCCAAATTAGCACAGGAAGTGTTCAATTTGCCGATATCCTGATGTGGCTCCCTTATGAAGCCACAACGCACGGCTTGAGCTCCCATATCCCGTCGGGCTGCAAAGAGTCTCCCAGTCACAGGATGAGCTCTCGCTCCTCCCAGACAACCTCAACTACCATAAAATCATAGAATCATACAGTTGGAAGAGACCTCGAGGGCCATCCAGTCCAACCCCCTGCCATGCAGGAATCCCCATCACATACCCCCAACAGATAGCCATCCAGTCTCTGCTTAAAAACCTCCAAAGAAGGAGACCCCAGCATCTTCCTTTGTGGCAGCTTATTCCACCACTGGACAGCTCTAACCATTAGGAAGTTCTTCCTAATGTTCAAATGGAATCTCTTTTTCTGTAGCTTGAAACCATTGCTCCGAGTCCTAGTCTCTGCAGCCACGGGAAACAAACCTGCCCCCTCTTCTATATGACATCCTTTCAAATATTTAAACATAGCTATCATATCCCCCCTATTTAAACATAGCTCTCATATCCCCCCTTTAGCCTTCTTTTTGTAAGGCTAAACATTCCCACCTCCCTAAACTGCTCCTCGTACAACATATGTTCCAAACCTTTAACCATCCTGGTTGCCCTCCTCTGGACCTGCTCAAGATTGCCAACATCCTTTTTAAATTGAGGAGCGCACAACTGTACACAGTACTCCACCAACATCTGTAGCTTCCTTGTTGGGGCCATTGCTGCAAACAACCTGTGGAAACGGTTGTTAGAAGAAAATGTTGGCAAAGAGAGAGAGAGAGAGAGAGAGAGAGAGAGAGAGAGAGAGAGAGAGAGAGAGAGAGAGAGAGAGAGAGGAATAAATGGGAGGGAAACTGGAAAGGCAATAACGGATTGATATATGCACTGTGTAATTAAGAGAGAGGCAGCCTTCTGCTACACAGTTCAAGCATTTCTATTATGCCCGTCCTTGCTCTCCAGCACACAATAAAGGAACTCTGACATTGCTTTGTATAGATAAATTTACAATTTTTTTTCCTGTTCAAGTCAAGGCTTTGTTTCAAAATGTCTTTCCCGCTCAAGATGCCTTCTCTTTTTTTATTGTGCCCTGACACTCCGAAGTGTGCTTCAGCTCCATTGTTCTCATAGGTTAAAGAATTCTAAGAAGGAAGGAAGGAGAAAGGGAACAAAATCATTTGCTCCCTTTCACATCCTCTTACTAGTCACCGGCACCAGTCACAAGATTCCAGAGAGAAGAAGGAGGCGGGGGGGGGAATGTTGACGTAACAAAAGAAATCCTGAGAGCACTCATATAAATACGCAGAGAACCATCCTCCTAGGGTCAAGGGCCACAAATTCTGAACTCATCCGAGGAGCCGCCCTATCCTAATATTTGGCTACGTGTGTGGAGGCTGCCTCCCAAGCGCACAGGGTCTCCTCCCGACCTGAGTTCAAACTGATTTGCCAGTGCCAAAGCCACTGTGTCAGTACAATGGTGCAACTCCAGAACCCAGATTCCAGCTGGCTTAATCTTCAAGAGATCCAGGGATATAAATCTTGTCATTCAACCCAATACTGAAGGGAGTGTCTACCTCTCACAGATTAAGGTATTCACAAGCTATGTCCCAAGCTATATGCCAATTGTGCTTTTTGTTCTCAGGGAATGTTGTACAATTTTGCAGGGGGGCGGGGTACGGTGTTGGTCATAAGATGGTTTTCCTCCCAGAAAGCACAGAAGTTTCATTTCCTCCTCCTTTTCTGTTGTTGCTCCCATCTATTTTTCTTCTTCCTGTGTGCGTGTGCGTGCACGCGTGTGTGTAATAGCTGATGTTTGGACATGTCTTGACATGTCTTCACTTTCATGGGATAACGTGAATGGTGTCCACCTGCCACCAGTGGTTGACGACAAAGGGCGCTTTTACACGACCCCTGAGATCCGCTGGCAACTTAAATTCGGACCAGAGATCTTGGGGGTTTGTCGCTCTTCCTGTGTTCCCACCCCTCCGCACTCCCTTGCTCCTGTCTGCGTGAGGGGAGGGAGAGAAAAAGGGAGAAAAGAATGCAGGCTCACCTCCGCTCTGCAAAGGGGCGGGGGCAAAAAAAAAACAAGGAGAGGAGAGCCCCGCACTCACTGCTTTACATCTGCATCAGAAATTTTTCACGTTCGGAGACCAGGCACTTGGAAAATGCGCTGGGATGCGCTTAGGTGGGCATGGTCGTACTTTATTTTGTTTAAAGTCCGGAGCTGGTGGGAAAACATTTTTAACCTCCGGATCTCGGAGCCCTTTGCCCCGGATTTTAGGGGTCGTGTAAAAGCGCCCAAAGTCATTGAGTCCTGAAGCATGGGGACTCGATTGATAAAACCACACACGTGTGGGGAGGGGCAGAATAACTCCTCTCCGCCCACATACTCAAGCACGCCTTATAGATATCAGCAACCTGTGGGGCTGCTAACTGCAAAAAGGAACAGACATCAGAAAGATAATAATCTCCGTGCCAATATTTAGAAAGCTTCTAGAGTTAAAGCCACTTAATCCTCAAGTATCTGGAAAAGAGCAATGTGCCAGGATTAGACAAGAAATAATTCCCTTGCAAGAATGCCGGAAATCTCCCTCTTAGAAGTGGTAAAGGATTAAAGATAACAACAACTGCCTACATGAACAATAACAAAATGTGTCCACTGGTATTCAAATAACCCCAGTAACTGCTCAAACACCACTGCAGCGTTATGGCATATAAGGAGTTTTTAAAAGTTTTAATGATAAATTTGTTTTATTTTTGCTTGCGGACCAGCCACGCATCTCCCTTCTGTCCTCTCCTCTAAACATGCAGTGCTATGATTGTGTTGCAAATTTCCCCACACCTGCTTCCAATACGATAGCACTTCTCTTTACTAACTACTGTAAATGTGTTACTAAATATTACAGGTGGGGGAAAAAGGCAGAGGAGATACCAGTCTTCTGCTTTGAATGGCAGCCCTGAATCTGAGGCATCCGACCTGGCCTTTTTGGTGTGGACAGGAGAACAGTGACACACCATGCAGTGGTTTCACATGGTGCCGAAATCTTTCTGTTATTTGAATGCAACCTGTTGCATGGGAAAAGAGTTATGTTGTTTCAGATTAAAGGTCCACATTAGTTCAACATCCTTTTCCCACTGAGCCCAAGTGGGTGCTTCTTAGCAGCCCACCAGCAGCCCACTTATTTATTCCTGTTATTTAATAGCCTCTGATATTGGATGCATCATAGCTGGTGGGCCTATTTTCCATGAAAGAATACAGTCACTCCTTCTGGAATGCCTAGCTGTGGCCTGTGAGGGCCATCACTACATCTTCTGACAGTAGAGTCCATACTGTAACCGTGACTTAATATTCCAGATATTTTCTAACACTGTAGACCAGTGGTTCCCAACCTTGGATGACCTAAGTGCTCTTGGACTGAAACTCCCAGAAACCTAGGCCAGCACAGCTGGAAGCAAAGGCTTCTGGGTATTGTAGTCCAGGAATACCTGGGTTAACCCAAAACTTGAAATCACTCTTCTAGATAGTGGTTTGAAACCATAAGACAATCTGCACCCACCTTTTTGATAAAGTTAAATCTGTGACAATGGGTTTGGTCAACATATGATGCATACATAATTTGATATTTTAGTGAAGGACTATACACTGGCTGAGTCTACATTACTGTACATCTTATACGGAAAAAGGAAAATAACTAAAAAAAATTTAGATCTGTCCTAGGTTTATCCCATGAATCCTACAAATTTAAATACAACAGTGTATGCTGTATATCACTTTTATTTGGTGGCATAATAATATAGCAACACACCAGGACAAGCTATATCTTGTTTTTGGGTCCCTTTCAGTTCTACAGTTCTTAAGGTATCAGGCTCTAAAAGGCATTCTTGTTTGGTTCATTTCCCCAATGAATTGAGATAACATCTTCTGCCAAAATACCAGAATTTAGTCATAACTGAAATTAGCACAGTACTCGTTTTTTAAAAAAAAAGGAAACTGGGGGAGGATAAACATGTTGGTAGGCATAGGTCTGTCTAACCAAGATATGTTCAATGTTTAACTATTTGTTTAAACTGATTGTGAAGAATATGGTTGGAATGGCACTCTTTGTACATTCCTCCTTCCACATCAAGCTTCCAGAAAGTTAACAGAGTGGAAGCCAGGAAATAATCATTTTGCCAAGATTTACAGGAAAAAAACTACAGGAAATAATCATTTTGCCAATCCAGGAAATGTCCATCGATTCAAGTCTCTACAGTGCACCAGCAAGATATTGCCACTCCATACTATTGAAAGCTTTTTCTGCCTCAATGAGCACCCATGCAACATTTTCCTTTGTCTCGCTACCCCTGTTAATTATGGATAAGGCTCTTCTAGTGCTGCTGGGTAACTGTCACCCTGCCGTAAGAGCAGGCAGATCATAATGTGCACTGTTATGAATTACCTTGTTTAACCCTTTGGCCCACAGATATGTATGCTAAACCCTAGTTTAGATACAAAGCAAATCTAGTTTGCTTTGCTATGGTCACTGTCTGGTTTACACAAAACAGTAGGTCTTATACAGTAAACAGGTCTGGAAAATGTCATATTTCCAAGTTGGAATGAAAGAATCAGAAAAGAATTTACAACATTCAGATGGTAAAACAACAATGCTTGGGCTACATTTGGTTTGAGCTTTTGCATAATCTAATCCATTTCCTCCCCATCTATTGCGGACTATAATATGCATCTAGAAGAACCGAGATCTTGCAAATACCGTATTTTAAGAGGGAAATTTTAGGGGGGAAAAAAATTTTGGCCCCCACCTGCCCGGGTCCCTATCTAACCCTCCCCCTAACCCACCTCCCACCCACGGAGTCCCTGAGGCAACCTGGCAGCTCCGTCCGTGCAGCCGAGGATCGGGGCCTTGTCTGGCGAGGCGGGCGGCGGCCGCGGCGGCGGCGGACTGCCCCCGACCGGGAAGGCCGGGCCGCTGGTCTGCGGCGAGATTTTCGGCTGCTCCGGACGCGCGGTTTGTCCGCTCCAGCCGGCGCCCCCCCACTCATCCGAGGCCCCTTTGCCTTACCGGGGGAGGGCTCCCGGCTCCGTCCATGCAGCCGAGGATCGGGGCCTTGTCTGGCGAGGCGGGCGGCGGCGGCGGCGGCGGCGGCCTGCCCGTGACCGGCAGCAGCAGCGGCGGAGGCTTGCGGCCTCGCTGCGCTCTGGCCGGTCTTTTCTTTATTTGACAGGCCGCCGATCAGCTGGGCTCCCCGATCGGAGCCCTGATAAGGGCTCAGGCAGCGGGAGAGCTCGGCGGCGGCGGCGGCGCAACCAGGACGGGACTTCTTTGACAGCCCGTGTTCATCCGGGCCGTCTGGTCTGGCTAGGGATCTCGCGCCGGGGGGGGGGGGGGTAGATTTAGGGGGCGGGTTAGTTAGGGTCCCGGGGGGCGGGCTCCCTGCTCCCGGGGGGGAGATAGTTAGGCTTTAGGGAGGGGGGTTAGGGCATGCGTGGGATCCTTGTTTCTCTGGCCTGCCCCGTCAGCTCGCAGTGTGCGAGCACTGGCTATGGGACGGCAGTCGTTGTTTTTGCCAAGCACACTGGTCGCCTCATATTATATCGGCGTATAACACGCATACATAATTTGCCCCCTATTTTCAGGGGGGGAAAGTGCGTGTTATACGCCAATAAATACGGTACTTCTAATAATTTGGTGGCAAGAACACCCTAGTGATATAAAAATGGATATAATATAATGAATGAATGATCAATTTTGCATTATTCTGTCTTGAGCTATGTGTCTTATTACTCCCCAGAGAGAATAGTTTTTTTTATTTTTGTATATACATTTGAAATAAAATCAGCTAGTAATTTTTCTCCCCTTTTTCAAATAATTGTTTCATAAATCTCAATTCTTTGCAGCTTTGCATATGCCCGTCTAATTGCTTTCTACATAGGTCTAGTTTATTAAATCTGCAGTGGTTTGTGCAGGTTCCTTGGAGAAGCACCTTGGAATTCAGTGGGACTTGCATCTCAGTTGACGTATATGGGATTATACTGGGCCAGAGTCTACTACCTTCTTATGGATGGACTCCATGCCATTAATTTTATAATGTGCTTTGTTTATTCTCCTTACATTGCTGATTAAAGTAGATTTAGTTCACGGGCTAAACTTGCATTCTGAATCTAATTCCAGGTGAAATATAGGTGCAAAATTGGCCAAGAAGTATTCGTGCAGTTTTTCACTTAATTCCTGAACTAAATTCTGACTGCTTAACAAGCAAAAAGCCTCACTTTCCAGTATCTTTTACTACCTAAAGATGCTTATTCAATATTGACACACACATACATTTTAGAAATGTCCAGCCTGCTCCCAACAATCTTATGGAACAGAAAGACTGGTGTCATCAAAACCACTTGTTTTCAGCCTGAAAAAAACCCCACACAATGCACTCCTCAAGTTAGAGAGAATAAACAATGAGCTTACAGGTCTTGATCTGCATGGGTTTTATTTCCAGCAGCTTTGCTAGTTCTAAAGATAAGTTTATATTATTTCCCAAATGTTTACGCATGAGCTAATTATCCATCAATTTTCAAAAGGCTGACTAATTATCTACCAGTAATTGCTGCCTCAACTGCTTTTTGACCCCACTTGATGGGAAGAAGGCCATTTGCATCATTGTGTTCTTATGTGGAAGGAGAGGCCAGAGCTGGAGAATCTAAAATTACAAGCATCAGCTGGTGTTTGGATGCCTAGTCAAGTCATAGCCATACTTCAGTGATTCCATGTGTTCCCTTTGGATTACCTCAATTTCAACAGTATGTGTTAAAAAGGAAGAACAAAATACACATGTATGCAACAGTGTGACAAAAGGGGCATGGAACAATTTTCTGTTTTTATACCATCTGAAGGACAGTAGGACCCTGGTATCCGCTGGGAATCAGTTCTAGGCCTTCCCATGGATACTGAAAACCGTGGATAAGAGAGAACGGCAACACACACACACACACACACACACACACACACACACACACACACACACACACACACACACACACACACACGGTTGTAGAACTGAACAAGCTAGAAATTCCTTCCAGAAAATGAGAAAAGTCTTGACAAGCTAAGACGTACCTATCAGGTGCTATGTATTCAGCATACTTCTCTGTGGTGTTGAAATTTGGATTCTTACACATGCATTATGTAGGAAGATGGAAGCATTTTAAATGTGGATGTAGTCAAATTCTGAACCTACCTTGGACAGCCAGAGCCACTAATGTGGCTGTATTACAGCACATGAATAAAAACCTAGAAATTCTCAATATCATAAAGAGAAGTATATTTCAGTCACATAATGCGCAATAACAAATGGCATCTGCTGCAAGTTATCCTTCAAGGAAAAATAAATGGGAAGTGTAGAAGAACATTCTGGCTTGAGAATTTAAGCCAATGGGTTCTCAATGTGCACTGCTTCCCTATTTAGAATAGCTTTAGATAAAAAACAGATTAAGCTACTGATCATCACCAATGTTCTATGAGGACATGACACTTAAAGAAGAAGAAATACAGCCAATGCCACATGCTAAGGCATTTACTGTTTTCTCTTGTTCTTCTCTGAATGGAATGGAGCTTTTAAAACCATAGAATCATGGATTTGGAAGGGGCCTAGAGGGCCATCAAATCCATCCCCAGCTCAAGGCAGGAATACAAATCAAAGCTAGATCTGACAGATGGTTGCCCAATGTTCTCTTGAAGGCCTCCAGTGTTGGGGCGCTCACCACCTCTCCAGGTCATGGGTTCCCTCGCCGTACTGCTCTAACGGTTAGGATAGTCAAGAACCGATCTTACCCCTCCTCTGTGTTGCAGCTGTTCAAGTTTGAAAGGTGCCATCATAACTCCCCCTGTCTGGCTTTTCTCCAGGCTAAACACGCCCAGTTCTTTCAGTGTTTCCTCAGGGGGGCTTTGCTTCCACTCCCCTAATCATCTCTGTTGCCCTCCTCTGAACTTGTTCCAGGTTGTTAACATCCTTCTGAAAGTGTGACGTCCAAGGATGGACACAGTACTCAAGAAGATGCCTAACCAGTCCTGAAGAGAGGGAAACTAATACTTTATTGGAGACTATACTTCTATTAAGCAGATCACACTTTTAATGCAGCCTAAAATGTGCCTATTTGCAGCCACGTCACCCCATTGGCTCATATTCAGCTTGTGATCTATGATGATTCCGAGATCCTTCTTACTTGTACCATTACTGAAGCAGGTGTCCTCCATTTTGAAACGCAGATTTGATTAGCACTCCCTGTATCCCCTGATCCAAGTCTTTAAAATGAATGTGGAAGAGCACTGGGCCCAGGGCTGAGCCCTGGAGTATCTCACTTGTTACCTCCTCCCAGTTTGACAAGGAGCCATTTTAGTGTAAGAGATGGAAGGAGCTCTTCCTTGGTAGCTCCCATGCTTTAGGACAAATGTTCCTTTGCTGTATCACCAGCCAATAATTATTAGCTACAAATAAAAAAACCACTTTCAATAGGTTTCCTTTTCTAAAAAGGGGGCTGTACACTTCTTTGGTGGTATAACATAATTTTTCATTGCTTGGGCAGTTAGAAGGCTGTCATCTCACTAAAATGGAGCAGGAGAAACACTGGAGTGCAATTTACACCGCCTCATAGTGCTGAAAAAAGTATGTTCTGGAACACAGCAGCGGTGCCTCAACAATTTGCAGTGTTCAAAGACATTTGTTTCTTTTAAAGTAATTAAAATGTAGTTTAGAATCCTGCACTGGAGAAAAAGCATCCAGGATTTGAAGATATTCCACAAAAAACTGAACAAGGGTTGGATGGAGTTGCAGGGGAACCAGTAGGCAATTAATAAGGCAGGAAAATATGCCTTGTTTTCCCTCTGAGAAGCAACACCCAGGCTTTGAAGATATTCAGTGAAGGGAGAATGTGCAGCTCTGAGCAGAAACATCTGCTGGTGAAATCAAGTCCAGCAACATGACTTTCATCAAGGAAAGACTATCCATGGGGTATCTGAAATATTTGCACCAAAGGAACGCTCAGCTCAGCCGGGTTCAGGCATAGACAGGTCACATAAACCATCTGGAAGAAGTTGCTTGAATACCTATTACACCTTCTATTATATCTTTAGCCAGAAATTGAATTCTCTAATTTCACTGAATCTCATCACTCGAATATAAACTCTACAGATAATATTTTTTTCTCCTTTGCATGACATTAGGGCAGATATGGTATATAACGCAGTTGTGATGTGTTAGGGAGCAGCGTATGTTGCAGTCTGTGGAGGTATCTGACACACGGCCGTACAAAGCGGGAATTCTGTTCCTTAGGTCCAGAAGTGGGAAGTCAAGTGAGTGGAGTCTTAGACTGGGATGTCAGGACCAAACAATACAGCTCCAATTTCCAGAGCTGAAACAACACTGCTTTCAGATCTCATCCCTTAAAATGCATTTCCATCTTCAATGTGTTTGTTTGCGGTACACAAGATGCCTCTTCCTGTACAGTTTTGCCCACCGCTGACAGTCTCAGGGCCTTGAAAGAAGATGGGATGGAATAATTAAGGAACAGCATTCGCTCGGGGAAAGGAGAAAGAGACTGGGTCTGAAATCAATGCTGTTTAATAGACTTGGCAGGCAGCTGATCTCTCTTCCAGGATCAAGACAGCAGCTTTACAGCACAGTGGATGCTGTTGCTAATGCATAAAGCTTGCTCTCTGAATCCTCAAAGTACTGGCCTTTTGAGATTTGTCCACTCTACCTGAAGAACTGCACAGGTTCCTTGCCATAATTCACACCACATCCTGCTTTTTGTTTTAAAAATGGAGGGGGGGGAGAAGGAGAGCCTTCGGTGCAGAGTGAGATCTTGCCTGTGGGAGTTCCGTGTTTGTTCTTCACTTCACAGGAGCTCTTTGGCCACGGCCACCCAATCCTCCATGATTTTCTCTCCAAAGAAGTTCACCCTCTGGAGAGATCGTGGGTCCCGGCAGACATGGACCACCAGAGGGGGTTGCAAGCTACTGCTGGGGAAGCCACAGAGGCACCCATGTGAGGCAGCCAACCCACCTGCCCAGTGTGTGGAGGCAGGATGTCCACTGGATGGCTCATAATTCAACTGAATGTCATGTTCACTAAATGAACATGCTGGGCGGTTTTCCTGAGTCTTTCTTTGAAATGTCTGTTTCAGAATGGAAAGGGAGGCTGTTCCACTATTGATGTGGCACGAGCGGTTTTACGCAAAATAGACGTGGGTTGAAAAGCCCACCGAGTTCCCAATCTGATCCTTCAGATCCTGATGATTAGTCTAGTGTAGAACAGTGAGTGGCACATTTCAGCAGCATTAATTCAGAAAATGGGGAGTTTGGGGGGGGGGGAGGCCGGGAAAGAGAATGCATGCATATGGAAGCAAAAAACCTGAATGTGAAAGATGCAGAGGGAGGGAGCGGCTGGCTGGAAAAGGTGGACCTTCCATGCAATGATTCACATACTGATGAGGTTTCAGAGTCGGATTTTTCCAATTCAAGCAGCAGGGCAAAGACTTGGGAAGCAGCAATTATAGAAACCCCGGAGGACGGCTACGTGACCAAGGGGATCTTTTTCCGGAAGGGAAAGAGGTGGGAGAAATAAGTCATCCTCATCCTCATCTTCATCATCACCACTCCACTTCAGTCTCTGTGCTGGATCAAAAATAAATCCCGGCGCGGGCAGGTCAGCAGGGCTTTGGCCGTCGTGACGTGACAGAATGGCAACCTTTCAAGAAAGTAGCATGCTCCGTTCAAACGAGAAGGCCCTTCCCGGTTCAAATAGCCGATACCCAATCCCACGGCATGCCTCCCCCCTCCCACCCCGAGGTGCAGCAATAGGAAAAAACGGCAGCTGCACTCACGGGGCAGAGAGGAAGAAATGGCAAGCAGACCAGGGAAGGGGGGGGAGTATTACAGTTATTTCCGAATAGTTTGGCACGCCTCTAATCAAGAGCTTCTTCTGTTCCCCTTTCCCCTTTCGCTCCCGGTGGACTGCTGTGTCATTGCTTCTGAAGGGCAGCCGAGCAGACAATGGCTCAGCTTCCCGCCTCCATTTCGGGAAAAGTGCTCCTCCGGCAAGTATTGAAGTGTCCCGGCTGTGCCCAAGATGGCAAGCACATGCAGGGCACAAGGAGGGAAGGGAGCCAATTTTCCCTGGGTTCTGAAGTGTTTTCAAAAAAACAAAACAAAACAAAAAACCCGAAGGAGCTTTCCTCTAACAGAAAGGAAGCTGTGAGGGCAAAAGCATCTTTGATTGTGCCCAATGATCCTTTTCGTAATTGGGGAGGCAAATGTGGCCGGATCTTTCCCTAATGGGGGAGAAGATACAGGCAGAGCCTGGAAAAACGTACAGTATCTCTTTTTGAACACCACTCCCAGCATCTTCAGCACCATGGGTGGCAGGCGGCTCGGTGGCCAGCCGGGCGGATTCTGGGAGCGGTTGTTCAAAACAGTGGCACTGGTGCACACCCTCCAAGTGGATGAATGAGCCTTCACTTCACTGGGATGAAAATGGAATGACGAACCTAGTTCCTTGATCCCCTTGTACACATTGTTTCCTGAATGTACATGGCTGCCACTCTGCAAATCACACCTTTGCCCAAAGGTAAGGCAAGCCTAATATGAAAAGGAGGGTTGCCCCGAAGACTTGTCAGCTTTGATCTCACCATTAGCCCGTTACAGATATTTCTTTTGGGGGGGAAAAACATTTTTAATGAACATGGCTCCTTACGCATTCCCTTTCATCCCCAGCGGCTGCTTCAGTAGCAATCCTTCTCTCCTCTGCCTACTAACTGCTGCTTTCAGTCATGGCAAGGGAGGCACCTCATTCCTGTGCAGGACAACGGGCCAGAGGGGCACGTGGGCGGGCAGCTGCAGTCATACAGAGAACGAGGATGATGCCATGATATTGCGAAGTCAGGAGGATCCAGCAATGTTCTGATGTTGCCCTTGGGTCACAGAACAGAAAGAAGCACACCCTGGCTTTTGGCATTGGTCAGGCCATTAAGAGAGGATAAGCTGTGTGAGTGTACCTGGTATTGTATAGGTGCGTGCCTTCTGCATGATGGCATTCTACCATAAGTCTCCTTGAGGGTCATTTAATGAAAAGACAGGAGCCATATTCTAACTGGCTGAATCCTCTTTGGAAGACAAAAGCCAAGATGACCCAACAGGAGGAAATTATTATCAATAAGGGGCTCCAGACCACCTGCTGCCCCCCTCCCAGAGGCACAGGTGCCTCTGAGATGGAAAGGGTGTTCAAGAATCAGGGTGTTAAAACAAAACACTTGAAACACGAGAAGCCAGTCACTGACTGCTGGGAATGATGAGGAATCAGCCAGATGGAGTAGGGTGAGAGGCCAAAAATACAGCTATCACAATCAGTCCAAGCTGTAGAAGACGACTGACACCTGGCTAATGTCTCACTTAGCTTCTGCATTCCTCCCCTGAATCTGCCTGAACTCTGTTGGCCAACCTGGGTTGTCCTTTGACTATGGCCCTGCCTGCTCCCTGAGTGGACACTTGACTCGGGATGCCAGCATATTCTTGTGTAACTTCCTTATGATTGGTCTGTACCTGAAAGCAGATGGGCATTGGCGGCTCACCTTCCAACAGGTATCACCTGCAACTGCAAGCTAGCCACCTGCCCACATTTGGCAACATGGTGTTGCCTCTAAACAAGGAGTCTTTTGAACCAGTTACCCTGAAGAAGCCAATCCACCAGCCCAGGTGAGTCATCTACAGGTGATGTTGCCACTGCAAGGTGCAAGTGCCCAGTCCCCTCTCCTGAGAAGCTCCACACCTCTCCAGATGGATGTTTTGCTTTCCTGCTAGACTGTGATTCAGGAGGTCTGCCCTGAAGACCTCCTGGAGGACTAGGTTAAGTTGGGTGTTGGGAGTAGTCTTCTTGTGGGACCCACTGCAAAGTGGGCCATGCCCTACCTGTTGCACCATCAACATCTGGCTTTCTGGGCTAGCTTGTGAGGACCTTGATAGGTCGGACACCGCTAACCTATAGAGCTGGTGCCTTCAACAAGGCAGAGAGTTTGCCACCATCTCTCTCCAAGCTATTCCCATCTGCTGGCCCAAGACCAGAGATGGAACAAAGCAGCCACCACTGATCAATTCCAGCTAGAGCTGGTTGACCAAGTGCTCGATGTGTTTGGCCAAGACTCGATACAGCTCTGTCTCAGGTTCCGTGACAGCTGTTGACAGGGATGCTGTGAGATGCCTCCCAGAAAATTCCCCAGCCCCACAGAACTCCTTGGCAGTCCTAGTCCTCCTCCACAACTGCCCCCCACCAGCTGGTGGGCCCATGAGGTTGGGTGCTGCCAGGCCTTGACCGACCCCCAAAGAGAAAAAGCAATACCAAGGAGCTGGACTCAGCAAAAAGAAGACAAACTACCATGCTGTGAAATGTGTTGGAAGTTTTATTTACAGTCTGTCTTGTTTACATACTGTCTGTAGTTTGAAGGACTGGGAGGGACTTTTTTTCACTCAAGGAACTGTCTATCTCTATCCAGCATTAACCAATTGTTCCTTCCAGCTTTTGAATCAAAAGAGAGCCCTACCTCTCTGCTGAGTGTTCGATCCTTCCCTCCTCTGGCCTGTTGGTGGCAGCTGTTTGTTGTTGCTGATCTCTTCAGTTGGTTGATAATGTGTGTGCAGCAAACAAAGCAGTACAGTATACTTAATTCTGCAACTTCATGCAATTGTTAAGTAAACAGTTTTTGTTCTTTCTCCTGCAACTGTCTCATGAGTGAATGAGATTTAAGTGCCAGTTAATGAGAAAGGAGAGGACTCTGGGAAACATATACCTATTATCCTCTATAGGTCTCTGCACTTCTACAGTAGGACCCCAGTATCCGCTGGGGACTGGTTCCAAGCCTTCCCGTGGATAATGAAAACCAGGGATAAGAAAGAATGCCAAAATGTCCCCAAAACTGCTGTTTTGTGATAGTAACTTGCTTTACAGCTGCTGTTTTGCAACAGTAGCTTGCTTTGCAACTGTTGTTTATGAGGGTAGCTTGCTTTACAGCTGCTGTTTTATGACAGTAGCTTGCTTTACAGCTGCTCTTTGTGACAGTAGCTTGGTTTGCGGCTGCTGAATTATTTATTTAATTTTTTCTCTGCCAATTGTGGATGACTGAATCAGTGGATAACGAATCAGTGGATACGGGGGTCCTACTGTATAGCAAAAAATGAAAATAAAATTACAAGAAATTCAAAACACTACAACAAAATAACCACGCTTCCCAACTTAAGATAGGCTCCTAGGACTGAGGTGGGGCAGCCTGATAAAACTACATCCCGAATAGGGTCTGCTGTCCATCCTTATTCCTGACTGCCACTTAAGGAATCCTGTCTATCTTAATCTGCTGACTCTGGCTATGAAAAGGGTCTTCTGCAATGTCATATCCAGGGACTCTGCATGTCAGCACATTTGCCCCAATCCTCATGGTTGAGACTGCTGATCTTTGATCTTGACCCCTGTCTTCATGGAAGCTGAGTCCCTAAACCTGGAGGTCCTGGGGGTGCTCACAATCATTCTCCTTCTATGTGCTGGGCATACAACCCTTCCTGCTATTCCTAGGAATTTTCATTCATGGCCTTTGTCTCTCCCGGTTCCAAAATTAAATAGTATTTTTGTGAGACTACTGCCTAGAGCCCTTCTAGCCAGTATAAGTGAATACCATAACCAAGTGCAAACCTCGTTCTGCAAGTAATTTATGAGATACTTTAGACTCTTGCCTATTCTTGTATTGCTGAGGACTGCCCCATGTTTGATCCCAGACTGGCCTTTATTGCCACCTGCAAACATAACAATGGGATTTGAATTCACAGAAACTGCTCCCCCTATGGACATGTTCATGTAAGAACATAATAAATATAGTATCAGCCTAAGACTTTTCTATCTTGTCATGGAAACAAAATGTGGGATGTCAAAAGGTAGAGTACTCCTTGAACATCTCACATACTTGAAATCTCTATTATGGCATGATAAACATTCTGAAACATGCTGAAAATAGGGCATCTTTATGGGTCAGGCTGCCTTTGAAAGACAAAGATTTCCATATTGTAACAAAATTCACATGCAAATTATATGCAACTATATTACCGCACTAGTGCAGCAAAGCAATATAATATACTGTCATTAAGTGCAAAAAGGCTTTACAGTAATGTACACTGCAGATCAAGAGGCTTATACTAGGCCAAGCGACATCTTTTTAAACCACTTTGCATATGCAAATGTCCTGCTTTGATTGGACTCATAACAGTGCAAGTCTACTCGTGAGCAGATTAATCCCACTACTCCCAGGTAAGCGAAGTTAGCAACCTCAGCCTCTCAAAGGTAAACATGTCAAATGTAACTACGTTTAAATGTCCCAAGTTCAAGCTGACAACATTAACCACAGATAAATTATGCAGAGCTTCTACATCAAGCTTCTCTCGCTACTATGGTCACATCAGTCTCCGCAGGGAGTATTTCAGAGCAATCACGCTGATGATGATGACGATGACGATGACAATAACGACAAAGAATATCCTCAAACATGAGGAAGACTTCCACCTGCCGCCCTCATTTAATGAAATTTGGTTTGCTTGCATGTCCACTTAGTTCAGTTGCCGTATGCTTCCTTGGGCAAGTACAGAGCTGTCCATTTCTCAGGATTAACTGTTTAGAAGTGGCTCACGAGCATTCCCCTCTGCAGCAGAGATACAACCACATGATGGAGACAATCTCCATGTTGACATTCAGCCTGATGATGGGGCAGGAGGACATCCACAGCCCTTGGTGGCCTGGATGACATGAGGGATGCGGCCACACGTGCTACCATAAAGTACCAAGCCCAAACACCCAGTGGAGCTTTCTGCCCCTGCTCTTTTGGCAATGAACGGGCTTCACTGCCTGCTCCTGTTCCAAGCTTCCAAGACAATGAGAGAGGACATGCCCCTTCTATGGGTCAGAGAGTGGCAGGAGGGCAGTTTCCCTCATGTCCAGGAGGGGGCATTGTTTAGCCTCTCCCTCCAACTAGATAACCACCATAAATACCGAGTGTACAAGTCAACCCGGAGTATAAGTCGAGGCCCCTAATTTAACCCCATAAGTCTAGGGTGGGAAATGCAGCAGGGCCTGGCAGCTCCTCCTTTGTGAGCTGGAGGAGGGGTGTGTGATTTTTTAAAATGACTTTTACCCAACGAGCCAAGCGCTTGCCTCAGTGGCTAAAAGTATTGTCCCGAATATAAGTCAAGGGCCCCTTTTTTCAGCCCAAAATTAGGGCTGAAAAACTAGACATATTCAAGCATGAATATGTGGAAGTTTTATATGCAGCCTCACATACGGTCTGTGGTTTGTGTGACTAAAAGGGACTTTCCTTGGTTGGGATGATTGTCTATCTAACACTAACCAAGGCTGGCACTGATTTCAAGGAAAGTTCCACCCTCTCCCGAGAGCCTTTTTCTACTCTTTGGTCTCTTGTTGTTGCTGTTTGGTTGCTTGCTAAATACTGTATGTGTGGAGGAAAGAAAGCAGAATACATAAATCTGTAATTTCAAGCAACTGCAAGTAAGAAAACTTTTTTATTCTTTCTCCTACAAATGCCCTCAAGTAAGTCACTCAGACTTTAAGTGCCAGTTAACAAGAATGGGGGTGAAGCTTGGGGGAGCTTGCAGCTATTCTCTTCTGTGAGTTTCTGTACTTTTATTGCATAGGAAAAGGGAATTTTACCTGAAACTCAAAACTCTGCACCAGAACAAATAAAGCTTCTTTTAATTTTAGAGAAGTCTATGGAGCCTGATTGTTATGAAAGGAGACTTTTCACTCCATAGTGTTCAGTCGTGAAATCTATTCCATTATGCATTGTGGTTGCTTCCATCAGAGTTGAACCTCCAGAAATACATGACATATGGCTTCAAACCATGAATTAAAGCATGCTGCTTTGCCTCCAGAAACCTTTGCTTCTTTGAAAAGGGAGTGCTGAGCCAGGAGAAAGCAAAAGCACAGAGAAGCAACTCCAAATACTAGCATGCTATGCAGACAAAGAAAGCAAAAGGCAAACCCAGATGAGCGGTTGGCTTCCAAGCTATCATTAGCGCCAGCCATGACTAGCTGTGAGGTCTCGGCAGAGCCCATGGCTTTGACAGGAAAGAATTCTCCCTCTGTTGTTTTCCCTCGCATTTGACGGTTCCTGCCAAGTTTAAACCACAGTTCAAGATACTACAGGTCACTGGGGTTAAGTTATATTTATCTGAGGCAACAAACAAACGCTAAAACAATCCTGTTTCAGAACCCATGAAAAGCTAAATGGAACAACAACAAGAAACCTCGACAGCCTATCTGCAGCTATGTACAAATCAAGTCGATTTGACCGCGTCCAGGAAGGAATTCCACCGTTTGGATGCTACTGTCAAACAAACCACCCAAACTGCCTCATTTCCCCACCAACCTTCCCACTCGTGGAGATTAGGCACAAAATAGACTTGGAGTTGACATGCAGAGGGCAAATTCAACTTCATAAGATTCTAGGACAGTGGTTCTCAACCTTCCTAATGCCGCAACCCTTTAATACAGTTCCTCATGTTGTGGTGACTCCCTTGCCTTGCTTGGAAGAGGCCACAAGCCCCCTTGGGCAGGCCACTATGCAATGAGAACTTCCCTCTACAGATGCCCTCAGCCAATCACAGCCTCCGGTGCCACTGACTGACATCCCCTCCAACCTATCAAGCTGTAACTTACTCTTTCCCCCCCCCTTCCTCCCCCCTCCTCCTCCAGACCCAAGTCCATTTGTGCTTTTTTCTTCACTGGCTCATGGCGATCCCTGTGAAATGGTTGTTTGACCCCAGGTTGGGAACCACTGTTCTAGGAGCACAATATACCATGCAGGGGTCCCAGCTGAAAGAAAAAAAGTTTTAGAAGTTAGGAGTAGTGGCCCAAAGAGGTCCAGGATGAGGGGGAAAATGCCCACTGTAATCTAAGGAGTTCACCATCCCTGACGTAAGTCATTATCAAAGCAACCCAGAACATTTTTCCCTAAATGGATCTTAAACATAAGTCGAAACAGTAAGTAATCACCTTCACCCCCCCCCAAAAAAAAACCCACATCTACCAGAATCTTCAATCTCGCTACGGACTGTCCCCCCGAAGGAGGCCCGTAAAACGAGTACTCGTAAACGGGCCTTCTCGGTGGCGGGGCCGACTATCTGGAACAGCCTTCCGAGCAACCTACGGCAGGCTCCATCGCTGGCGTCCTTTAAGAAAGGCTTAAAGACTCTGCTTTTTAGGGACGCCTTCAATATTGACTAGGGACTATTTCTTTCTTTTTTTTCCCCTTCCTCTTGCCCCGGCCTACTTATGCCGCCTGCTCTGACTGCTTTGCTATTGTGCCTGTTTTTAGCTTCTTTTTTTTTTATTTTTATGTGAACCGCCCTGAGTTCTCTCTTAGGAAGTAGGAGCGGTATATAAATCTGAAAATAAATAAATAAATAAATAAATAAATAAATAAATAAATAAATAAATAAATACAATGACAAAGAAATCTGCCAATTTCCGTTTCTCTTCCCCCCCCATCTCAAGTTCCTTTTGCATCAGTTTCTCCTGATATACTGTATACACATTGACCTCTAATGTTGACTATCATGCATTTTTCTCACAAGCAATTTTCTCAAAATACAATGCATTTTATCCACGATTTTCAATAAAATGTGAATTTCTTATGGGAACAAGGGCACAGAAACACTCAGGTGTGTGCACACCAAAGAAAAACTGCACTATATTTGTTCAAAAACGGTGAGCTAGCTAGGTTCAAAACAAAATGCACATGAAATGAATGTTTTCCTGTTCCACATTTCTGTAATTAGCTGAGAAAGGCCAAAAAGTTGCTGCCATCTTGATTGTCTGTACTAGCCAAAAGCTACAGTGCCCCACACTTTTGAAATAAACATGCTTTAAAACCACAGGGAAGGAAGGCTAAAGGATTAAACCCAGTTCTAGACACTGTATGTTTTGGACAGTCTCTAGGCTCCCGATGTTCAAACAGGGCTAGAAAGCCCTAGGGACTACCTCATTAATTCATGCTTTTAATGGTGCTCACTGAAGCTGTTAATCATTTCTTACTAGCTGCTAATTGTTTTTTCTTGGACATTGGGCTCCCTCATCTTGAAAGCCACCAAGTCTAGTTGAAGCCGCCTGATTTCTAAAGGAAAGGAACAAACTCCTTCCATCCTTATGGGAAATTCTTTCCAAGGCTTCCACCAACCTGAGTCAAGGATTCAAAATAAAGACATAGAGAAGGTCATGTCGGGCCACATTAACAGCCTCTCTAGTCCAGCATGCTGTTCCCACAATAGACACCCTTCTGTGGAAGGACAGGAGTGCCACAGCACCCTCCAGCTCACATTTACCACCAGGTGGTAGTTGAAAGCCAGCCTGCTTCCAACAAAGAGGGAGCAATCAGATGTTTCTCCACCAGGCTGACAATGGTAGGCTCTGGCCAGCACCAACCGACCAGGAACCCTCTCATTCAGAGTCTTCCTCGTTGCTGGTCACCCAATCTTCCTCTTAATTGTATTGTCCCTCATTGTAAGCCACCTTGGGTCCTTTTCCAAGGAGAAAGGTGGGGTAAAAATATTCAAAATAAATTAAATAAATAAATAATTTGAGCTTCTGGGAATTGACCCGGGATCTCCAGAGTATGCCCAAGTACTCTAACACCAAGTTCCAGTCCTTTCCTTATCCTAGTCGGAGTTGGGATAAAACATGGGTTCAGCATCAGGTTTACAGCTGAGCTAATAGGGTGGTTGGTTTCAAGCACGAAATTATAGTTAGCAGGCTCCATTGACCTCAGTGGGATTTAATCCCACGTAACATGCTGAGGGCCACAGGACAGACACCTGGTGCAGCACAAGCTTTCCAGCCAAACAGGGCCACTTTGTATGATGGGGCCATCATATAGATCCCCCTGTAGCTCAGAAGAAGATAGTTTTCCTGCTTTGCTCATCTGATATATAATGGCTCCTTTCCTGTCCATGCGAGAACAGGAAATACAGATAGTGCTTACCTACAAAGGTAACGCAATGAGGTTATGTGCTAAATATGAAAATTAGGACTAATGGCCAAAAACTATTTTTGATCCCAAGATTTGACTCCACACACCATCAACCTCCTGTATTTCAGCAAGGCAATCCCAGGTTTCAGCATTGCGCCCCTGGAATTCTGTGTTTATTAAAAACAGACAAAGGAATACCAAGAGCTCATCAGAGATCCTTGTTCATTAATGACTAACTACGTTCCACATCTGATCTATGACACATATGCTGGCAGAATGGTGTCATCAATTTCCACCCAAAAGTCCCAGCCTCCTGTTCACCCACACGCATCCAACCCTTCCATCTTCTGCATCAATTTTTAAGGATATTTTATACTCATCAAGCTGTGGTATTGAAGGCAGCAGAGACATAACAACTAGCAGGAGGAACCGACCAATTTCCCAAGCCGGAGGAAGTCTGGCAGGGAGGGGAGCTGTGGGGCTCGGGTGGGGAGAGATTTAAAAAAAGGCTCTTACTTGCAGTCATGTTTCTCAATTTCAAAGTGAGGGTTGAAGCTGAGGATAATCTTCTGGTTGGGTTCTGGGGCGTAAATGATCCATTCACAGTTCTGATGGGAGGGGTAGTCCTGCGGGTAGCCAGGTGAAGTGATGTAGCCGGCATCTTTGGAATTCAAACGGCCTCCACAGGGCTGAGCTGCAAAGGAAAACAAAAAACAAAATCAGAACACACCAAAAGCTAAAATAAAAATAAAAACTGCAGCTGACATTGGTGATGAACTTCAAGCATATTATGGTTTATTCCTCTGGGCTTGCACTAGTGGATTCCTGGTGTGTGTGTGTGTGTGTGTGTGTGTGTGTGTGTGTGTGTGTGTGTGTGTGTGTGTGTGTGTGTGTGTGTGTGTGTGTGTGTGTGTGTGTGTTGTTTTGCAGACTTCCTCTACCCCTTTAGAGGCATGCAAGTCTCCAAATAATGCACAACAATCCTCCTCACATTCCACATCTCAAACTCACCAGGAAAGGGGGGGGCAACTATAAAGGGGCCAATGACACAGTTTTGGAGGTTATGGGGTGTGTGTCCTTTTAAATCACCAACATAAGATATTAGATGATTTGAAAATAAATAAAGTTGTCTGTTTTTCCTTCCTTCTGTTAGTTCGTTACAAGAACTTCTATGACCGCCCTCCACCTGTAGTTACCCTTAATAGTACCAAACAGATTTCGTTCAGTAGAGGCCTGTAACTCTAGTTTTTTTGTTCAAGCAGCTTCCTGGATAGCAACTCTAAAGTTTGGACTAAGTACCAGAGTGGACGAACTGCCCCTGGGAAATTAGAGGCAGCAGATCTAAACTGCATTAGATCTAAACTTAATGCCAAATGTGCAAAGTACAAAAAGAGGAACCCTGATTTAAAATACAGAAAGGCCCCAGGTACAGAAGCCGAACTGTCTGACTTCAAGGACCTGTGGAAAGATAGACCTCAAGGCACCCAGTGTCTTGTCCCTTACTTCACCTTTCCATAGCCCCAATATCTGTCCTCTTCCCTTTCATGGCTATGTGACTGCATATGTCTGGGTAAAACACCCATATGAACCACCCCCATACTTCAACTGAGCAGCCATTTTGAGGAAGGAAGGAAGGAGACCCTCTATTGCCTGATTTCGGAAGCTAAGCAGGGTCGGTCCTGGTTAGTACTTGGATGGGCGACCACCAGGGAATACCAGGTGCTGTAGTAGGAACTGGCAAACAACACCAGGATTCCTGCCAAGAAAATATCCATGGACATGGAGTCACGAAGAGTCAGTCACGACTGTAACAACACAAACACACACACACAGCAGATGACAGTCCATATAGTCTCTAGTCCTTAAGAATTATGAAGTGATTTCTGAATGCTGGCAAAGCCTAGGTATGGCCCAAAGGCCTGCTTTGTCATATTAAAGTGCAGAATTAAACTGCAGAAAAGCAGAAAGATGGCATTTAATCCTTAAAACAGACACAGATCTGATAACAGTGTTATCAGCTTAAGATGAAAAGGCCCCCCTCCTCCTTTTCTTTAACAAAAGGGTTTGATTTCATTTAAATATTTATCCCCCATCTTCAAGGGCAATTAGGCAAATTTGTGTTACTAAGCCCATAGTCATACTGTGAGCTTTCTGGCCACTTGAAGATCTGAACCTAAACCTTCCTAGTCTGGTCTGAACATTCTGTGACATCGGAAGGGTTTTTTGCCATATCCATCAGATACACCAGCTCTTTGGTGTCTGTAAAATAAATTGCAAACTAGAAATACAAGTGGTTCTCTGGAGTGATGTTCATATCTGGTCTCTAACAGTTTTCCTAAATGTTGCCCCTGGAACGGTGAAGTTACTTGGAAGCAACCCAAGCACTTACTAAGTTTCATGGCAGCCTTTTATAAGCCAGCATCTTGGACAAATACCCATGTTGTCCAACATCAGGAGTTGGTCTGCGAGAGGCTCCTCATGTCCCACGAAGGCCCACACATGATGTTTCTGGCACAAAGAGGAATCGTTTCCAGATTACATCTCAGCCTCTCTTGTTTCAGTTCCAACCACAAGGCCAGGCTGCCACGCCCCAGTCCTCCACCTCCTTTCCAAAGCATTCCCCTCCTTGGCTTTGCCTTCATCTTCTCCCGGTCTCCTCCAACATCAGAAACCAAGCTGAGCCGTTGGAATTAAAGAGGGCAATAATCAACAGCGGTGGTTTCTGTGGTGCTGGCCCACAAACAACCTGGTAACAATTACCTCTCAAGTGAGGAAAGCACTTTCCGCCCTTGGTTATATAACCACAGACCCTGGAGGATGATTTCATCTTCAAGAAAGCTTTTCATCTAACCAGTGCCACAAATCTGATTTATTATTTCATTACAGGCCTATGGGGCGGGGATGGGACGAGCATCGGCATTATATGCATGATTGAGAACAGTCTGAAGAAGGACAGCCATGCCCCTCTTTCCCACTCAATGTGCGTGGGACATTGTGCCACACTGCTGTCTCGTGGGCAGGGCCCATCAAAAGTGGCAAGGCTGCACAACAGCACCCCTGTCGCCAGCGCATGCTGGTTTTCTGGCACTGTTGTGGGGTGGATCTGGGATCTCTCTCTCTCTCTCTCTCTCTCTCTCTCTCTCTCTCTCTCTCTCTCTCTCTCTCTCTCTCTCTCTCTCTCTGTGTGTGTGTGTGTGTGTGTGTGTGTGTGTGTGTAAAGGAAAAGAGATTGTCCATGCAGCCACATAAAGAGTTAAGTGGCGATCCGATCTCTCACAACCAAGGAGCTGAAGTCTGGCAAAGACGTATTCTTTTGATCGGCACCACACCTGGTGACACTGACACCCCTCAGGCAGGGACCACCACCAAGAGTCCAATAAAGGAAACACTCTGTACAAGTAAAAGTATATGTGTTTCTGCCTGTGAAACATATTTGGTGGAAAACCTGTTGAAATCTAGGGGCTGGTGTTTGAGAAGACTTAACTCAGGATTAGTCAGTTAAAAGGGCTGTCAGTGAGTCAAAGGCTGACATCAGCTGTATGCCTTTGACTCCCCTCCCATTCTCTCTGTCTCTTACACACACACACACACAAAAACACACACACACACACACAGAGAGAGAGAGAGAGAGAGAGAGAGAGAGAGACTCCTTTACCTTGCCGCTACAAGGGAATGAAACCCTTTTGAGAATAAAGAGCCTACCCAGTTACATTTCTCTGCCATAATACTTCTGGGATATCCTCCCCTTCGTATAAACTCTCCCCATTTCATGATTGGGTGACCGTTCTGGTTCTATAATGATGTAATATTTAGAAATATATATCACCTTAAAGTTTAAGACAACGAATACCCGCAGAAGCCTAGTTATATGTACCTTGCACCCTATTTCCTCACAAAACCCTGCAAATCCTATTACTGAAGAAATGCTGCGTTGCTTGGATGGATCCCCATCATCATCTAGAGCTGAAAATGACTCTTTGGATCAACAAGTCTAGCCCTTGTTAAGGAGGGACAGTGAGGAAGTGAACTCAAAAACCTGGGCTAGGTGATACCTTTATTGGTCACTACTAAAACAAAAAAATGTAAGCTAAGCTTTTGATAGCAACTTGCTCTCTTTATCAAAGCATTGTACCAAAAATGCAATCTTGATAGAGGATGTAGTCCAGGGGTGCCCAAACTTTTTGTAAGGAGGGTCAGATTTGGTGGCTGAGAATGTGTCAGGGGCCGGTTGCTCCCGACCCTGCCACCCCACTGCAAGCCCCACCCACTGACCCCTTGCAACCCCACCTGCAGAAAGGAAGGCGGGGACCAAGGGAGGGAGGGAGGGAGGGAGGGAAGTGGAAACCAAGAGAGGAAGGAAGGAAGATGGGGAACAAGGAAGGGAGGGAGGGAGGGAGGGATGTGGGGACCAAGGGAGGAAGGAAAGGAAGGAAGGAAGGAAGGAAGGAAGGAAGGTGGTGAACAAGGAAGGGAGGGAGGGAGGGAGGTGGGGACCAAGGGAGGAAGGAAGGAAGGAAGGAAGGAAGGAAGGAAGGTGGTGAACAAGGAAGGGAGGGAGTGAGGTGGGGACCAAAGGAAGCACAGGGAGCTGTGGCCACCGCAGGGGAATGTGTGGGTGGAGGGGGAAGGAGGGGCGGGCCAGCCAGTCGCGGGCCACTCAGAATGGCCTGACGGGCCGGATTTGGCCCCTGGGCCAGACTTTGGGCAGGCCTGGTGTAGTCTATCCGGCACTGAGAATCTAAAAACTGACCTATCCGGCAATTCATGTATACAGTCTTAGTGTTTTCCAGCAACAGCCAAACCTGGAGGTCAGTCAGAAAATTTTAAAGTTACACAGTCCCTGAAGTTTACAAGGGGAGGTGGAGCTGTTTAGTTTTGTCTGTTTGTTTATATTCATGTTGGTATCTTTTACAAATCACTGCCAAGAGAGGAAGGAGAAAGGTTGAAGAAAATAAAGGCGTTGGGGATTTTGCTCTTCTAATGTCAGTCATCCTTGAATATTGCCATCTGCATAAAACAGCATGGCCTTGTGAATTATATATTACTTCTCAGCAGCCACCTCTCACCAGAGGGACAAGGGCATTTTCCCCTATAGGCGTTAAGTCTCCCCCACACCCCCACACCCCACCCCATCCACCCCTAATTTCCCATCCCGGCACAGTTACTGCCTCCTCAATTTACACCTCAGGCGGGGCCCCACCACCAAGAGTCCAAAAGGAGAGGGGAGGGGGGCAAAGAAAGAAGACAGTTCCTTGGCCACACATCCATCTGCATCCTCGCAGTCGGGGCCTTTTCAACCCAGCCAGCCTCCCTCTCCATCCGTCTGAAGCTCATGTGGGGAACTGAGCGGCACTAAATCACATAACGAAATCAGGCCATTGCCTTTAATGGGAGTGCACAATCCTGTACTTAGCGGCAACGCACAGGAGGGAGCCCGCTGCTCTCTGGCACAAATTAACAATTACACCACTTCCGACACAATGGCAGAGAGAGAGAGAGCGGGGATAGGGGATAATTAGCTCCTCACAAATCATCCCACTTCTGAAGAGCTATTCCCTACCCACCCTTTTTTCCACAGGCCCGAGAAAAACCAAATTACCACCTCCCTGAGTGCTCTGAACACCAGAAAGGTGGTTCAGTCACGTGGAGGAGCTGGAAAGCAGGCTTGGCTTGGCTTGGAAGAATCAACTGGCTGAGATTCAGCGGGCAGGGCACAAGCCAGCCCCAGTTAGGGAGCCACTGGCTGGCTTCAGCCAAGAAGGAATTCAGCCTTCCAGGTATAAAGTGTTTTGCTTATATACCGACCCATACCACTTCAAGTAGTCTCTGGGCAGTTTACAGGTTTTTTTTAATTACAGTATGCAGGCTACACATTGCCCCCCCCCCCAGAAGCTGGGTACTCATTTTACCGACCTCAGAAGGATGGAAGGCTGAGTCAACCATGAGCCTGCTACCTGGGATTGAACTCCAGGTCGTGAGCACAGTTTTACCTGCAGTACAGGCATTGAACCGCTGCGCCACAGCCCAGAAGTGAGAGCTGGCTCAACAGCTGCAAAGGGTGCAATTTTCTTATTTGTGGGCTCTTCTGCCCACTCCAGCAAAAACCCTGAAGTCAAGATCCCTCAAGCCACCATCATGAAACCTGCGAGGAGAGTGTCCTGAGAAGCCAATGCCTGGCAGGAAGGCAGGCAGCATGGACTTCACCAACTCTTCTCTCCCTCCCCTTCCTTCACTCCAGTGTCCGGAAAGCTGCTCTCCGGAACAAGAATCTTGGTCCTCCTGAAGAGAAAGACACCCTGCTTTGCACAGAAGCAGCAAGAGGGGTTAAACAATGGCAACAGGAAACCTCATCACAGGAGGCTCCCTCTGTTTGCCTCACAAGGGAGGCCTTGCTTCCTATTCCAGAAAACACAGATTTTATCTTTTTCAAACCAAGCCTCTCTTCCTTGCTCTGCTGCTTTGTTCTACATTGTTGAAATCCTTTCTCCTCCTCACACATAGTTCCAAACAAAAACAAAAAACCCAAAACAAACTCTTATATGACTTTTCCATTTCTTGGGGTGGTGGTGGAATCCTGGTGGAATCTCAAGAAAGCATTTAAGAAGGAAGAACTTCTAAAAACATCTGGTTTTCCTCCACGGGGAAAGAACTTTCTTAATTGAAAAACAATTGTATAAACACACCATTTTGAAATCTCTTTCCCTTGTTTCAAAGCAAAGGACACATATATACAAGCGTGCCCGGAGAGATTTTAGGCAGGCAAACTCATATAAATGAAGTTTTTTAAGTTAACTTGACAGATACAGATGTATATATATGAGGAACCATTTTTCTCCGGTATGCACTTTTGAACCTTCTTCTTCAAAGGAATGGCTTGCCATTTACATGAACACAAGCCTGCACATGAACCTATCCACGGGACGCATCTGCATTTCCTCTGGGAGACAGGGTAAAAGCCTTCAAGCAGAGAAGGTAAAAGATAAAGGTTCCCCCCGCACATGCATACTAGTTGTGTCCGACTCTAGGGAGCAGTGCTCATCTCTGTACTCAAGCCGAAGAGCCAGTGTTGTGCAAGTCCATGGCCACGTGGCGGGCAGGGCTGCAAGGAAACACTGTTTTACCTTCCTGCTGTTTACAGTGGTGCCTCTTTATCTACTTGCAATTTACATGCTTTCAAACTGCTAGGTTGGCAGGAGCTGGGGTTATCAGCAGGAGCTCACTCCGTTGCGTGGCACCCGGGATTCGAACTGCCAAGCTGCCGACTTTGCAGTCGACAGTTTTCGGAGCCTTACTCCACTGAGCCACCATGCCTAAAGCCAGGCTTCTTTCCAGCCCTGTCTGGTGTTCATGGGATGCCTTCTGCACCTTGACATACACTCATGTGGCATGCAGGGTCTACAATGACACTTACTGTAGAACTTTAGAAAAGGAAGCCTAGAAACTAAAGCAAATGAACTCAAAGGTCCACGTGTTCCTTAGCTGTTTCCTACATGGCTAAAAGAGCAAATCACTAAAACTTAGAGATCTTCTTTCACTTCAGCTGATACTGCACTCGAAGAATATAAGATGTGAACATGGAAGACTCCTTGCCTGAACATATTTAGCATTTTTCACACCCTTCATATGACAAACTCTCATTTGCCCATCATATGTCCTCAACAAGAAGCAGGAGGGATCAGCCTTCCCATGCAGCAAGAACTTGACAGGTGGGGAAATTGCACCCTATATAATCAAAAGTTTCTTCTCTGCCTTTCCTCCTCCTCTTCTTCAACAAGGTACCACAGCATGTGGGGCTGACCAGCGCTGCTGTTGCACTGCAACCAATGGCAACCAATGGCAATAAAAACAGGATTTTCCAAAGCAGCCCACTGGGGACAAGGGGAGGCTGTGATGTTTTATATATATATATATATTTCTCCTATAAATGCTGAGAGTGACCTATGGAAGCTTTAAGTGCCAGGTAATGAGATAGGAGTGGACACTAAGAACTTGTAGCTATTCTCCTCTGTGGATCTCCACAATTCTGTGTAATAAAGGGAATTTTTTTTACCAGAAATCCAAAACTTTGCAACAAAATTGGGTATAAATCCCCTACAGGCCAGACTGGGAGCAGTCAAGAGACACAGGTGGCCCATGAGTTGCCCACTTCTGAATCATGGTATCGACACATCCGTACGTTGTTATTTTTTATAGAGTTTGTAAGCCAGCTGGAGCACTGTGTTTTAGCAGAAAGACAGTTTGTATGAATGTATAAATAAATATGTGAATCTTTGTGTTAAGTGGGGAGAGAGGAGATCTTAACAAAGGAAGTCCAAATTCACTTTACAGCTCATGCTGGCCATGAGACTGAGTTTAACTCACTCATTGGGCTTTCTTACTCATCTTTACAGTGCAGCTTGTTGAGACGCATCATATGGTCAGGTCAGGTATTTTCCAGCTATATTTCATTTTTGCCTTTTATTTCAAGTAGTATAAAAAGAGGGTTCTCTGACTAATTAAATATAAATGAAAGGTCCTTCAAGTTTTTCACTGCGCGAAGAGAAGGCCGAAGCATGTGAAGTGGGTAAACAAAGCGGTGTGCCAACTTCTGATAAGAGCGCGAGGGCCCAGAAGTAGGGGAGGAAAATCATGCCCAGGGTATTCTGGGAACGGTAACCCTCCTCCAAAGAAAACACCTCTTCCATCTTCTGCCACAGATCAAGGGCCACTGGGGGACTTGAGTATCTCCCTGTCTTACAGAACACCTTGAATTCTAACACAAGGGTAACTTTATTCCCATGCAAGGGCCACCACCACCCCCGTTCAAGCAACACCTGTGAGGGACAAGAAGGGTGGCAAGAACATCACCCGAATGCTTGCTTCACAGCACGCCACTGACCTCCTTCCTCTTTCCTACTCTCTACTCCTCCTGCGTAGATCTGGTTGCCCTGGTTTTGCTAATAGTAACTACATGTGTGCGTGGAGACCATGATAATCTGGAAATCTGGGCAAAAATATAGTAAATAAATGAACAAATAGATAAGAAAACTCACAATGGTGTGGGTACACGTGCAGTGGGGGACAAGATGCGGATTTATATTCCTTCTAAGTGACCTCTGCAATGTGCACTTCAAACCCATAAATGCCTTCCCCAATCCTTTTAAATGCCTCAGATGTGTACATAATCCAAAGTGCTTGTTTTGACATATAAAGCCCTAAACCAGTGGTTCCCAACCTGGGGGGTCAGGACCCCTTTGGGGGTCGAACAACCTTTTCACAGGGGTCGTCATGAGGCAGTGAAGAAAAAGGCACAAATGGCTTGGGTCTGGAGGAGGAGGGAGATGGAAGGGGGGGAAAGAGTGAGTTACAGCTTGATAGGTTGGATGAGATGTCAGTCAATGGCACCGAACACTGCAATTGGCTGAGAGTGCCTGTAGAGGGAAGTTCTCTATGGCACCTGTGGCAGTGGCCTGCCAAAGGGGGCATGTGGCCTCTTCCAAAAAGGGCAAGGGGTCACCACAACAGAAGGAACTGTATTAAAGGTCACAGCATTAGAAAGGTTGGGAATGACTGCCCTAAATGGCTTAGGACCTGGATAACTGAAGGGCCGCTTCCTTCCATACAAACCTGCCTGACAATTCAGATCCAGCCAGGGGCCCCGCCTGAAAGAGCCATCCCTCAAGGAGGTGAAAGGGATGGCTTGCATGTATCCAGCCTTTTCAGCAGCTGCCCCCCAGGCTACGCAATGCCCTCCCGAGTGAGACCCGCCTGGTACCAACATTGATGACATTTCAGCGCCAGACATAAACCTTCCTGTTCCCGAAGTTGTTTAACTGATATAACGTTGATTGTGGGTCCTGCTGGCAATTTTTATTGTATTGTATTTGTATTTAAGTGCCTTTATCGTTTTAATTATTTATTGGTATTTTGACATTTTAATTGTTTTAATTACTTTGACTGTGAGCCGCCCAGATACCTTTGGGTAGTGAACAGCATATAAGTTGAATAAATAAATAAATAAATAAATAAATAAATAAATAAATAAATAAATAAATAAATAAATATTGGGGTGTATCGCACATATTTCCCTTAAAGATATATATAAATGGTTGAATGTGTCATACAAGGAAGCACGTATCTAACTTGTTAAACTTCCATGTGATGGCTAGGGTTATATGAGGAGAGTTTAAGAGGTACATGGCACATGCCTCTTGGCCCTTTTGGTGCAAGCAGGTGCAGACTAGTACAGTCTAAATAGGGTCACATGTAGGTGGGGGGAAGGAGTGATATGCCATTTGGTGTGACCCTTGCATCCAAATAGCGTATGAACCTTGTGTGATTCTCCGGCAACAACTTCTCTCAATTGAACACTCTCCCAATTCTACTACAGAGGGGCAGGAAAGTGAAATTATTGTTTTTGCCTATGCTAGACTATCAATGATGCATTGAATCACTTGGATTAAATAAAATTAAAAAATTATTTGCCTTGTGTGTAGTGATCAAGAAACTATCTGCAGCCTTGGTTTCAACTGACACTTCACATGACATTTTTAAAAAAAAAATAATCTAAGTGATTCAGTGCATCAGTGATGAGGTAGCAGATGCAAAAAAAAAATTAACAGTTTCACTTCCCTTGCTCTTCAATGGAACTGTTCAGTTTCCTGATACTGTATTCTAAAGTGGCTTGTTTATTAAATTATTTTACAATACTGTACCAGAAATTCAACCTCAGAGAAACCTTGGCAGCTTTGACAGCTGCAAGGTCCAATTTTAGTTTGCTCCCAATGATTGTACATGGTGAGAATGGATTACACTACAGCGTACCTAACCAGGACACACACAAAAAGTTGAAGCTCTGATAGGGTCTTAAAACGTTGGAGGTGGGAAAGCCCCAGAAAGGAGGAGCAAATTGCTCTGTTCCTCATGAAGTCACCAGAAAAAAAGAGTAAACCAATCTGCCCCTGCCTCCAGTGTGGGACAAATGCCTGTCTCAACAAACCCATAAACAGCCAAAGGCTGATACTCATCATTACAATATAAGTGTGGTTGCGTGCTTCGGAATTTGTAAGCGGAAGTGGAGGAGGAGACTTTTGATAAGCAATAAAATCTTGTGGCTGATAAAATCAGCAGCTTTCACAAGTGTAACTTTACACATGAAGATAGTGGCTATTGTTAGCTAAACATTAAACAATCTAATTTTGCCCATTCACCAAGCACCATGGAGCTTGTGCATATCATCTGCCCATCAATATGGAACTGTGTACAACGCTGAAAAATATGGCAGTAGGCCTTTGGGAATGGGCATATCCCAACAACTTATCATACGTTCATCTGTCAACACGTGCAACTGCACTAGGGCTTGGGAACTGTCTCTATTTTGATATGATTTTGTGGATTCTCCAGTTAATCACCAGCAGACTTTGGTACATGAAAACCAGATATAAAGCAAGGTGCTTATAGATGACATAATCTATTATACTGTACACAATAACAAAATATGTTTTTCAGCAACAAAAGACAAGTGTACAGTAGGACCCCCATGTCC
The DNA here is from genome assembly GCA_037367245.1 of Phrynocephalus guinanensis. Lineage (NCBI taxonomy): Eukaryota > Metazoa > Chordata > Lepidosauria > Squamata > Agamidae > Phrynocephalus > Phrynocephalus guinanensis. The sequence goes on from CM074732.1 coordinate 18,132,769, forward strand.
GCTGATTAATTATCTACTGATTCAGTTATCCATGGTTGGCAGATGAAAAATAAATAATTCAGCCGCAAAGCAAGCTACTGTCACAAAGAGCAGCTGTAAAGCAAGCTACTGTCATAAAACAGCAGCCGTAAAGCAAGCTATCATCACAAACAGCAGCTGTAAAGCAAGCTACTGTTGCAAAACAACAGCTGTAAAGCAAGTTACCATCACAAAACAGCAGTTTTGGGGACATTTTGGCATTCTCTCTTATCCACAGTTTTCATTATCCACGGGAAGGCTTGGAACCAATCCCCAGCGGATACTGGGGTCCTACTGAAGTTACAGTGCTGTATTTGCTTTTCCTCCAAACATATAAATACCTGAAGTTTTAAACCTACTATAATAAAAATAAAGCATATTGTAAAACAAATGCTGTTACAGAACCCTCTGCACACAAAAACTGGATGTATTAGCATCAATTTTAAGAGGGTTTTTTTCTTTTACTGCTAGATTGTCAAACCAGCAAAATCTCAGTGCACTTCTACAATGAGCGAACCGCAACCACTCCTTCTCAGCCATTTAAAATTGTATTAACACAGACAGGATAAATACTTCTACATTCAATCTTGCAGAAAATTCAGACAGAATGTTCCCTTGAGCCTCACAGCTTTACCGAAAAGGCCTCCCAGTAATTGGAGACATAAAGCTACTAGATTAATGTTGTATTATTATTTTGAAAAAGGAAGGATTGTAAAAGAGAACTAGTGGGATTTAAAGCTCTTTGCAACTAAATCAGGAGCATCTGTTAAACAGCCAAGATGTCCAGGTGTGATGCTGGAGCGGCAAATCTCAGGTGTTCCCTTGCTATTGCCACCAAAGGCAAGCACTCGCTAACCCAGGGAAGAAAAATAAAAGCAAATATGCAGTTAAGAGAGTTACAGGCACACGGCGCCCTCCCAAAATAAGCCTCGGTATCTAGAAATTATGTTGAGGAAGAGAAAGAGTGTCGGGGTGTTTTGGCTAAAGGCGATACGTCCAATGGCACAGGAAGGCATGGCAGAGAACGTTGAATTTCTGAGCTCCATCCCTTTAGGCTGAATTCCATATTTACTCTTTTCTAAATGCCACACACATTCAGATCCACACTCAGCTCCTGCCTGCCTTCCAAGCAAAAAGAAGATTTTTTTTCTGCTCATCACAATTCAGTAGAGGAGAGAAGAATCTCCGAAGGCAGCTTTCCACACCAGCACGTGTGTCCATTTATAGCTGATTAAAAGACTTCATCCGGTGAATGCTGAGCGCACCTCTTGCACAGAATACTGAGCATTTTGACTGTCCAGGCCGTGAGCTTGGAAAACGCACCAGCATCACCACAAACAGGCCTCTCGGCCCCTCCTTTTGACAAATAATCAACATCTCTCTCAAAGCGCTGAACCCATGCATGGATAAAAAGGTGCATCAATGCTCCGTGGATCAATGGCTTAATGTCTCTGGCCTGCTGGGTTCTCAGCGCTGTTCTGAAGAGCACTTAAGCTGCCACTTGCCCAAGGCCGCCTCGTGGCATGATTACCAAACATGGCTTGACCACAGCCTTATGCATTTCCCTTGGAGGCCATGAGCCTAAGTAAAGATGCCTCCTTGAAGCCCCGTCCTGTGCACATCTTTAACCCATGTTTTGAGACATGCTTGGAATGTCGCAGCCAACATAGCAGTGGGCATGGTGGCTCAAGGATTCTGGGACTTGGAGGCCAAAACAGGAACCCTTTCCCTTCTCAGGACTGAAGAGGTGGACGTTAAGGAAATGCAGGGATACTGCATGCTGTTGGATGTGAAGTTCTCTTTGCAACCTCATTAATACCAATATCTTTTTATTTTCTAAAAATAAGCAAAGCGCTCTATGACACTTTCAGAACTATTTGCCCATCTTGTTGACTGTGCAGTGTTCAGTGTTGTCAGTGGTTTGCATTGTTTAGCTAATACTGAGCATTCACACTGCCTACCCAGTGTGGTGTAAGTGGGTAGGGTGATGGACTAAGACTCAGGGAGGCCTGGGTTCAAAGCCATGAAAATTCATTGGGGCTGTGGAACTGGTGAAACTGCTCCTTAAAGATCTTTCTTACCTTGAAAGCCCTACTAGGGTCACTATAAGTCTGTTCCAACTTGATGAGACATAACAAAAATAAAGTTCAGCAGAGGAATTTGCATCAGAACCACAGCAAATAGTGAGGGGAGTTTTTAGCCCTTCCATATTAGCTATGAGTTACCCCCAACTCTACTTACACTTTAGAAGGGAAAAGCTCTCATTAGTGGTCTCAGCCATACTCAGTATCAATCAGATGTCTTGCTTGTTGTTTCAAAATTTACAGTGCTTCCGTTGAACAAGAAGGCAAAATGTAAGGGAGATGGCATCATCCCACAGGGAGAGTGCAAACAATTAAAGAGTTCCTGCTCCAAAGTCCCCCCAGATCACCTGCAATAAGTGCCACAGCACACAACTTGAAGAGAAGCAGAAACTCTTTAATCAGGGGCAATCTCTCTTGCCACGTGACGTTACTGACATCAGCAGATTGGTCCTAGCAGCTTTGCTGCAGCATCAGTTTCTGGGAACCAGCTTCCATGGACAAATGAAGAATGATTTGTAGTTAACATCAGTTTCCTATAATGGTCATGTATTGTGCCATCTGCCAACTGGGAATAATAGTGCAAGCATCCAACAAATATTAGTGCAAGTATTGAGTCCAATTAATGTTAGTCTTTATTAAATCCCAAAACGTGTTCAGGGGAGCACATGAGACAGCCACCTCGCTGAAGTCATGCATGCCAGGCCAGAGCTTGGAAAACACAAACCCAGTTATAATGGTCAGTGGTTGTGTTTGTTGAGGATACTGGAATTGGAGTCCCCAAAATAACTTTTGGATTAAGTCTTGTTAGTACCTAGATGGGAAGCTGCCTGTCTGGGAACCTCCATGTCTGCTTCCTTGGTGAAAGAACAGCCAAGTTATGAATGTGCTAAATAAAGCTATTTTTAAAAAGTAAACAGACAATTGCTGCTACCCCCTTAGAAGCTGTCCCCCTCCCCAAGATGTAGGAAATCTCCAGATGATCTAGCTGCCATCCTCTTAATCTAACCACATTAAACACTTTCCTTTTAATAAGGTTTACACTAGAACAAGATATGGGGACCAGTGATCTAGGTTTTCACTGTAGTCGTTTAAAAGTATCAGAGGCACAAACTTTTTCTGAATGTCACACAAGATAAAATCCCAGTGGATAACAGTAGCCTAGAGGCATGAACAGGGATCAAATAATGTAAATTTGACATCCTCTGATTTAAACAACAGGGCTTATGAAAGTAATTTATCAAAGAAGGACATCCAAGACAGGAGTCACTAATAAGGCAGAGGAAAGACAATTGCAGCCTGGTGGCAAAGGTCATTTTTAAGAGATGTGTCATGCTGGTTTAATTTGTGCTGTGGGGTAGGTTATAAGAGACTCCTGAAACAAATTAATAACAATGGGCCCGGGAGGAGGGGTGGAATGTAAGACACAGAAATAATCCCCAATGTGTGTTACACTTGTACTGTGCCAGAGGCCATTTGCAACTAAATCACAATACAAAGAAGCATATTCAGGAACACGACTTTCTCTTGCCATCTTACAAAGTTGAACATAAAACCTGCCTGGCCAGTAAATCCTTCTGTGTCTATCCTGACAGATTTTTAACTAAATTTCACATTAGGGGTATAGCTATCTTGGTTTTGAGGGTTGCTGAGGGGTGGGGTGGGGGTTAAATTTTCATTTCTCTGTCATGTAAACTAGGCTTCTATTTTATTCAAAGTGACTTCAGCCTGTCACAAGCAAACCTCCTAAATGCCATGTCTGGGCTTAAGCTCAGGAGAGGAGCCAATTCATCAGCCTTTCAAAGAATACGACTGTTTGACCACTTCCTAAGGGGTTGGGAAGGGGAAGGGGTATAATATATCCACTTTATAGAACTGGACAGGAATGAGTAATGAACTCTTGGCATCTCAACATATGGCTTTATTTCTCCTGTGAACTTTCATGAGAAGGGATCAGCTCAAACGTTCCTTTCTCCAACAAAGAAAAAAAGGAGAACTGTCTAGGAAAAAAAGGTAGGGGGGAGAGAAAAAGAAAAATAACACATTTTCTTATGTATTACTTTCAATACTTGTTTATGTTTACTTCAGCTGGTACAGAACTATTTGGTTTTTTGGATCCTAACCTTCCTTCAGGATGCCTCCTTGTCCCCCCACCCCATCCCCACATCAACCCCCCACTTCCATTCATTCAAGCACTCCGTGAGGTGGTCTGGAGCGAGAGAAATTGACCGACCTCAAGTCATCCGGTGAGAGCCCTAATGGCTGAATGGGGCTTCGGGATCTGAGAACCCTGAGGCCAAGGGTCAGTCCAGGTGGTCCCACCCAGTATACCACACAGCCTCCAGAAATTCCCCCATTCCGCCTCTTTAGCCCTACAATCTCTTTAGCCTTATTGCCAAATAGCAAGGTATAACAATACGCTACTTACCTTGATATATTATTAGTTGTCCGTTCCCTAGGCAAGATGTCATTAAAAACACATTGCGGATTCTTTTTTCCTCCTTGTCATTAATTTGTTTCAGGGGTCTCTTGCAACCTACCCTATAGCATAAAGGCCTGAAAGGTCAGGCACCCCTGCTCTAGGAGGTGATGTGCTGATTTGAGATCTAGCTGGAACTGCCCCAAGGAGAGCTGGGAGCAAGCAAGAGGGAAAGGTGTCTGCAAACCTTTCTTCTCCAATTTTCCTGAGGATTCTAATACAGTGGTACCCTGACTTAAGAGCAGCTTGACTTAAGAGCGGAAAACTGTTGGCATTTAAACTGCCACCTTACAAATTTTAGATATGGTCTGCTCGACTTACTTTTTTTCCATTTTTTTATTTTTAACTTATTTTTTCAAATTTTTAGATAGGTACCCCGACTTAAGAGTAATTCGACTTAAGAGCATGCCTTCGGAATGGATTAAATTCGTAAGTCGAGGTACAACTGTATGTGGCTTAAACATCCCCTCAGATTTCTCATCCCCCTACCTCCCCAAAATGCTTTTTGTAATATTCCGATCAATTGAGAGACCTGTAGAGAGCTTTTTAGAAGCGGTGTGGTGGCTCAGTGCGTTACAGCGCTGAAGCTGTCGGTTCAAATCCTGGATGACACGCAGTGGAGTGAGCTCCCGCTGATAACTCAGCTCCTGCCAACCTAGCAGTTTGAAAGCATGTAAAGGCAAGTAGATAAATAGGGGAAGTAAACAGTGTTCAGCGTGCAGAAATACTTTCGGCCATGCCGGCCACATGGCCACGGACCTGCACAACACTGGCTCTTTGACTTGAGAACGGAGAAGAGCACCTCCCCTAAAGCTAGACATGACTAGAATGCATGTGTGGGGGGAACCTTTGCCTTTAGAGAGCTGTTTAAATTTTATTTTATTTTATTCCCTTGAGTACAGGGAATAATACTGTACAGTCTAAATTTTGGATATATAAACTTTGGATATATATCACATTATAAAAAACAGATGGCACCAAAATACCTAAAAAAGCCCCCAGATCACCTTAGAAGTGAACTATGCATTACGTAACCACTTGCATGAAAACATACTTAAGGACAGAGGCCATTAATTTGTTTCTTCAAGATAGAAAGGGATGTTTAGGAAGGGTGGAATGTAAGTCGTGATCCCTAACTCCCAAATGCTCCATTATGACATCTTTTTAAATATAATGACAAACATTTTGAACCTGCTGGGACAGAGTTCTTACAAGGAACTAAAGTGGGGGGGGGAGTAGCAAGGAAAGGGTTAAACACCTTTTGCTCTTCGTTTTATATTTCCCTTCTGAACATTAATTCATATCATACATTACACACATTTATAGTTAGCAAGTAATCCATAATTTGTTGGCCAAAAAAAAACCTTTCAAGAAAGCTAGAGGGATAACATACAGTTTGTCTTCTTATGTTTACATTGTACTTTTATAGCAAATATAACTGATGAGATTTCAGATTCTGGCTCACCCATTAATGCCACCTACAGTAACATCATTATCTGTCATCTTATATCATAAACAAATGTAATTCCAATAGGACATGTGATTTAATAGTGTTAATTTATATTTAATGTCCATTATTGCCCAAGCATTACTGCAAATGCAATTCTGGAGCCATTGCTGGTAGTCCTGGAATTACAATTCATGGCAACATCATCCATCATTGGTTTTCCCTACCTAACACACAGCAGCTCTGGGGTGTCATACAATGTCCTTTCTGAGACACCCATCCTCCTTAATTTGTGTCTTCATCAGTGTGCTCCTAAACCGGAATGGATACATGTGCAGGTACTATCACCTTACTATGTGTTCAATAGAAATGGATGATTGAGAGGCGGAAAACGCAATCATCTGGTGTGCACCTTGGTTTCACCTGCTCAAAGGTTTTCTCAAAACTACTGATAATGAATAAGATGGTTATTCCCCCCACACACACACACATACACACACACCTTTCATATTGTGGTACATTTCTTAGAGCTACTTGTGGCCCCAATTTGTCCTGCCTGTTATCTGCAATAGCCAGCACAGGTGTTCAGCAGAATCTCTGAGACACTCAGGACAACTCAGAATTCATCTTCAAAGAAAATGCACATAACTATTCCCAAATGACTTCTGCATGCCTTCTTAAGTCACATGTGTGCACATCAATATTACACTGCAAGCAACCATAAATAATGCAGCCGGAGACATCAAGTGACCGGCACATAACTATTGGAAGTTCTCATCAGGATGTGTGGTCACATCAAAGGAAGTTTCTCCTTCCTATCTAAAGCCACCACATCTGGATGAGTAATGTCAACAATGCGGACCAGGAATGACAACCCCACTGCAAGCTTTTTTGCAAGAAAAATTGAATTCTAATAGGAAATTGTCCATCATTGTCCATCAGATAACACATACAGTAGAATTTTGCCATATGGGCTGCATGTCATCAGCATGGCTACATCCTGGACCAACTCCAATTCAATAGAGACAGTACTATACTGATACTGCGCCATACAGAGAGAGATACAGATATATGCAGTAAAGGAAATTTCAACTCTGCACCAAGGAAGGATTGTCTACTGACCAGGCATACTCAGAACACATTATATAAAAATGCAATGTATGCAGATGCAGCCGTCCACTTTTATCCACCGTTTCCCCAATTGCTCTTATCTATTGCCTGCTGAGCTATCCAGTCCCTACTTCTTCCCCAGGTAATTCGAGGAATTAAAGCTGGTGCTACATTTTGTCAGTGACACTTGATTGGGGCCTAAAGCAGTCGACGTAGCACTCCATCAACTCCGTAGCACAGAGCTTGCAACATTACTTGTGAAAAGGAGGTGATGTTTCGGGATTGCGCTGCAGAGTACACAAAGCAGTATACTGTGTTTGTTAAGTGTTGTCGAGCTGCCTCCGACTTACAGTGAACCTAGGAATGAGTGATCTCCAAAATGTCATGTCCTCAACTGGCCTCCTCCACTCTTGTAAACTTAAGGCTGTGGCTTCCTTTAAAGAGTGAAGTCATCTTGTGTTTGATCTTCGTCTTTGCTTGCGGCTTTCAACCATTCCTAGCATCATTGTATTTTCTAGATACTCCTGCCTTCACATCATGGGCTCAAAGCAGGACCACCTCAGCTTCAGCATTTTTGCCTCCAAAGGTAGTTCAGACTTGATCTGATCTAGGACCCACTTGTTGGTCTTTCTAGCACTCTAGTGTATCCACAAGTCTCTCCCCCAGCACCATATTTCAAATGAATCAATCCCCCCACCCCACCCCGCTCAACTGTCCAACTTTGTCACCCATACATGGTGACTGGGAATATAAGGCTGTGGGAAATCTTGTCCCATGACACACTGTTACACTTGATGATCTTTTCAAGTTCCTTCATTACTGCACTTCTTAAACTCAGTTTTCTTCTGATTTTTTGGCTGCCATCTCCAACTGATGATTGAACCAAGGCATATAAAAATCTCTTGTCTCGGTTTCATCATTGTGAACTCTAAAGTTGTGTAGTTTTTTCTACAGTCACGATTTTTGTCTTCTTAACATTCAACTGCAGTCTTGCTTTGGCACTTTCTTCTTTCACTTCCCTTAAAAGTCCGGTCAGATCATTGCTGCTTTCTGGTAGTAAGATGGTGTCATCCGTATACCTATCATCCTGTGTTCGGTCTTTCTTAAACATTGCATTATTGCTCCACTGTGAACAATGCCTTCTGTGTCTGTTGGTATTGTTGCACTGCTTGAAACCTCGCATAGTGTGTTGTGAGCAAAGCAGCCCCATTTAGCCAAAGGGATGGGAGAGAGATTGACAGTAAAACCTTTATTAGTTCAAAAAAAGTCACAACATGCTGTGCAAACACTTGAGTTATCCAACTCTCGTCATCAGGCAAAATGGTAAAAAAAAAAACCAAAAAACACAGGCAGAGAGGGCTGTTGGTCACTGAGTTTCCATCTGGCTGCTGTTTTAGAGATGGAAAAATTGAGTAACATTCTTCTCGCAGCATCTCTGATCTATATGTGTGCCATCCTTCCGTAAGGAACTACAGGTGGCATTTCATGGAGTTCTCCAATTTGATGTTCAAGACCTGCTTGATGAGTTTCATGCCAGAACATCCGTTTGAACCCATGTCTCTTTGCACCATGTCTAGCACTGCCTCCCACTGAAGAGGCGCAATGATTTGCACGAAATAGTGACTAAACACCTACAGAGAGTGGCAGAGAGGCAGGGAGAGAGAGAGAGAGAAACCACAACCTCTGAGCATGGGGATTGCCATAATCAGTGAATCAGCGAAACCTATTGAATTACTTGCATGCTTTTCCTGGAGCGCTTGGCAGGAGTCTGTCCAGCAGGCATATCAGTGCCATGTGAATGCACACACACACGCGCGCGCACACACACACACACACACACACACACACACACACACACACACACACAAACCCGTGGAGGAGTTTCCTACGGCCTGTCTTCCCCTCTCCATTCCCCTCCCCCCACACTCTGCTGGGTTCAACTGGGGCTTTTCTATGAAGACACAGGAGGAGATGGGATTATTAAGAGCCTTGCTGTGCACAAGCTATTTTGCCTTTATGAAGACTTTCTCCAATCCAGTTTTTGCTTAGGGCCTCCCTGCCACAGCAGAGTTTATTACACATTCTGCAGAGTGCCTTAAACACACTGCTTCACACTGAGCAAACCCTTGCTATCGGGAAGAAGGAAGGAGAGGAGAAGGGCGGGGGAGGCGCATGCATGTGTGTGTATGCGCAATCACAGACATGTGTTCAATGTGCATCTGAATCATTAATAGGGATGTGAAACTCCCTGATTGCAGCTGGAGCACGAGGGCCCCTCACAGTGCAAACTTATGACAGATCTACGAGGAAAAATCTGGCACCCAAACAAGTGAACAGAGGACTGAGGACTGAACAACTCCCTTTGTGTGCCCCGTCCCAAGCACAAGGCCAGCGCCTAAGACCCAAGTCCAACTAAGGTGACAAAATCTTCGTCTTCCAATAGCAATGGGCTGTGGGGCTATAGGCCAAAGAGCTTGGAGGGCCAAACTCTACTCAGTTTTATGAGCTGGCCCATCAGGTACAGCCCTGTCAATTTTATTTCTAAGAAGGAGTGGACAGAACGAGAGCTAGGCTCAGAGTACCCGAGGGCAACATTAATGCAGTAGGACCCTGGTATCCACTGGGGATTGGTTCCAGGCCTTCCAATGGATAATGAAAACTGTGGATAAGAGAGGGCACAAAATCTTCCAAAACTGCTGTTCATGACAGTAGCTTGCTTTACAACTGCTGTTGTGGAACAGTAGCTTGCTTTGCAGCTGCTGAATTGTTTATTTAATTTTTCCCCTCTGCCAACCGTAGTTAACTGAATCAGTGGATAATGAATAAGTGGATATGGGGGGTCCTACTGTACTAAGATGGGTGAGGTGGGTGCCTTAGGTGGTGGAGCTCCATAAGCATCAAATTAATGGGCTGAAGTCAAACGGGGACACCACCACCCCCAGCCGCAGCATCACTGCCACCGCCTTTTCCTGTATTAGTGGCAATGGCTGCCACATCTTAATCCTCCTGTGCCAAGAGCACTGACCCCCTACCCTTCTGGCTCTGGACAGTGTAGCTTATGGTGAGTTCACTAATGTATAGTGTGTACGTGACTGCCTAGTGCCTAATGTGCAGGAGGTAGAGATTTGCTTCCCATCTGAAGCAGAGGGAGCACTCAGCTGTACTTTTTCTACAGCTTGGTGCGTCTTTCCCACCACGGGCGGGAACCTTTCCCTGCCAGATCATAGACAGCCACTGGCAGTGGTGCCTCTGTGACTTATCATCCCTTTGCCTCTACTGATGGACCTCTATAGGGCCCTCCATGAGCAGCAGCAGCAGCCCAGAGGAAAACCCTCCTTCACAGCAGCACTGCCACAAATAGAGATACTGGTCCTGTTGATTCCCTCCTTGCCAAGCACAGATTATGACCCTGAAACTGCGAAAGGCTACAAGAAAACTAATTTAACATGCATTGCTGGAGCAGAGAGGGAGAAGGAAAAGAAAGAATCTGAAACTCATCATCATCATCATCATCATCACCATCACCACCACCACCACCTTATGGCCTATTTCAGATGTTTCCTGCCAACTCACTTCCAGTAGGATTCAGAGAAAATTCAGTTCCGCCCACTTCCCTTTCCAGATTGAAATAGCAAGCTGTTGTGTATATGAACAAGTCAAAAATGTGAACAAGCATGCTTTCACCCCCCCCGCCCCAGCTCCTTTTCCTCTGCTTGAGAATCTCAGGCAGTCAAATACCTACAATGGTCTAATTCGGTTGGAAAGGCAATTTGATTCGAGTGGTGTCTCTGACTGCCAGTGAGTTCATTCCTCACCTCCCCTATCGGTAGCATCTCCTCACTCTATCCTTCCCATTTCATAAAACTTCTATTAGTGCAAGAGATGTAGGGGAGAGAGAGAGGGGGGTAGCATCTGTCGCACTTTAACTACCCTCCTAAGAGGGCTTATGGGAGGTTCAGGAGAGAATTAGATTTGGAAACTGAGCAGGGGAGATTTCCTCTCCCCACCACACACACACACACACACAGACACACAGAGAGAAGTCTACTGTTGTTCCATTAGATGTGCACCTCCTTTGACTGCTTTAAACTTTAGCTACAGTAAAACACCATCCTCATGAAGTCTAGAGAACTGCATCACATGCACCTTGGCTTTTATCTGGTAGGCAACGCTCACCGTGTGGGCTTTTCTTCATACTGAACCTCTGTGCTTTCTTAGAAGCTGCTCCCAAACTCATGACCCCCCCCCCACCAAGAGAAGGCTTTGCTGGCTCCCTCCAGGGGGACAAGCAGAAAGTAAATTAAATAAATGAATAATGCAAATGTGCTGGAAGAAGAAAACTGTTTCCCATCTCTCTCTCTCTCTCTCTCTCTCTCTCTCTCTCTCTCTCTCTCTCTCTCTCTCACACACACACACACACACACACACACACACACACACACACACACACACACACACACACACACACACACACACACACACACACACACCTCTTCCATATTTGCCTGCAATACAGGCTATACAGCTTGTAAAAGCACAGGAGCCCCGCCAGGGGGGAAATAAATAAATACATTCAAACTGTTGCTGACCTGTATTTGAAGGCAATTATTCTGAGAACAGCCATACCCTTCCTTAAATGTGTCACACAGAAGTCACATTGGCTTCAGTTAGGTGAGACAGAGAGCCATCTGTTATTGTTATCCTCAGGAATGAAAATAAGAATCAGAAAAATGTTTATTTTAACTGCTGTTTTAAAAAAAAGTGCAGTCACTTAAAAAGCAAGTAACAAAGGGATGGGTGGAGAAAAGTATGGTGTTTATAAGCCTTCTGCAGGAAGGGCCGGTGGACTGGCTGTCCTCCCGGCAGTATATTTGTCCCTTTTCAAAATATCAGAGGTTGGATCCTGCTCTTGGCCTTAACATACAGTAGTTACTCCTTCCCCGCCACCACCTCACGGATACGACTCCTTCCTCACTTTACTGGATATTCAGAGGGGGCCCTCAGCATACATTATGGCAATCTAAATTCAAGCAGCTAGCAGTGGGGCTCAGCAGTGGGGCATATAGGAGGAAAATGACAAAAATAAAAATTACCAGAGAAGGGAAGATGAAAAAGTAAGGAAAGGAGAGGACAGGAAGTTGACATAAAAATTGGTAGTTTGTTGCTCAAAGCGGGTGAGTTGGGATGTCTGTTGGGGTTGCCTAGCAACCACGGAGAGCTTCTTTTCTGTCCCTCACCGGGGCCAAGCAGACGGCCAGAGGATGTAGGACAAGGATGGACAACTGGTACATCGGGATTAAGTGAGAGATCTCTGCCTAAATTTGTTGTTGATCAGGCTCTGACCCCGCCTTTGTTTAACTATGCTTAAGTATGGCAGCCACCAAACTAACTCTGAAAGCACAGAAAGCTTGAGGGTACTGGGAGCATACTTTTTGCTTGAGATGGTGAGGAGCTCCCTTGAGTTCTGGCTCAGAATTCTTTAATTCTAAGTACAATATAGACTTTTGCACCAGGTAGGTTCTGGGGGCTCAGATCATAGGTTTCTAGGTTTGGGGGAGGTGGGGGCATAAGCCAAGGTAGCCTGAAGCGTGCCCACCTCTGATACAATGGATAACTAGAACAGAAGCCATCTTGCCCTTAGAAGCTTCTAATGGGGGCAACGCATCCCCATGTATTCCAATCCGAGTCTCGTATCAAATTTTTGGGAGCATCATTTTCTAACAATTTTGAAAATAAATAAATGATAAAGGAATGAAGGGGAGTTTTCAACTACATCATCTCCAGAGCTTATAATTCAGGGAGGAAATGCCCGCCAGAACTACAAAGCCATGACAGGCCAAAAGACAAGGCCAGGAACTCAGAGCTGCTACTGGCACTTAACAGTACACACGCTGGTGAATGCAGGCAGGTTCCAGGAAAACTTCATGGAAGCAAAACTCCTGCCTCCGTCAGTGAGGGTTTCTGTGTGCTGCTGTAATTACACATGGAGAAACATAAGGACATCCGGGCCAGTCCTTTGAGGTTTTGATTTGGCTTTGACTTCAAAGCGGCTTAGTCCTTTATTTTACAACTGCATGACTGGAAACCACGCTTCTCTTCCGCGCCCATGTTAAACCACGACAGGTTTCACAATGCAGCGATCATGGCTATTAGGGATTCAGACAAGTTGGAGGTTGAGGGGGATTTGGTTTGCTTTCTTCATCTCCTCTCTCTCTTTCTTTGCAAGGAACCTAATTCTCCTTTTGCCTGCATGTGTATTAATTAAAAGTGTCAAAGGGCCATGGTCATAGAGTTGAGAGTAAAGCTGGAATTGTTAACGCCTCCCTCATTCCCCTTGGGTGTGCCTTTCCTGTCATCTCCCGGCACTTCTCGGATTAGAGGACAGTAATCTGGGACCTCAAGGGGGAATACAGTGTTTGTATCGGCAACGGCACAGGCGCATCAGTGGTGGAGAGAGGCTTTTGCAGATTTCCAGTCCATCCGTTTGTTTGGTTCAGCTCCCCACCCACCCCAGCACAAAAACGAACCTGTGACCCCCCCACACCTCCAGTCCCCCCTCGCAGGTAGCATTTTCCGCTTCAGTCCTGGGACAGGATTGTCAGCCCCCCAGGCCCCGCTCTGAGATATCTGCTATTTGTTGTTCTAGCACAGCTGGTCTGCCAAGAGGTCATGTGATTTGGCAGCCATCCCAGGGCTTAAAAAATAATTTTTCCTTATTAATACTACTGAGAGTCCCACAGGATAGGATCCCAGCCTTATCTGAACCTGACAGCTTCCTAAAGCCTATGAAGGATGCTTTCTCCTCTAAGGCTATTGGCAGGACAAGGCTACTACGTCCCGGAATTCAACGGTGCTGGAATGTGGGAGAAACAACCTCAAATTCCTACCCATCTACTCGACTTAATTAAATAAACAAACATTTATAAATAAGTTATTTGTCCACAGAAAGAGAATGATGGTTTATTGGTGAAAGCTAGAGGTTGGAAAAAAACAACAACACAAGTATTGTTACCTAAATGGGGACTCACTTGTGTAGTTACAACACACTGCAAGATAATACGTGGAAATATTATCAACTTATATTGTATTTCCCAAATATCAAGGTTAAAAAGGGTGGGTGCCAGCTATTAAAACAGCCCCATAAGGACAAAACAGCCCTACAGGTAACAGGGAAAGTTGAAAGACTGCTAGAGGTAACACTCCCCCCCCCATTTGACAGTATACTATACCTTTAAAAGGAAAGAAATTGTCTATTTATTCTAATAATGCTTTGCCTCACACTGTATTTAGCAAATTTAGGGTGCGAATACATTTGCTGGGATTTGATTCACAGCCTGTATTATGATTCAGTTCGTTCAGTGATCACATGGAGCTGCGGATGAATTCAAAACTCTAGTGTTCATGCTTGATGCCATGCAATTTGCATTTCATCCTACAGCCCTCCTTATTTCCTTCCTTCCTCCATTTCCACCTCTACTGATCCTCTCACAGTTCACTGTTAAGTCATCTAGTTTAGAAAGGATTGTATAGTGTTCTAGAAGATGGTAGCATTTCAGAATTGTTGTTTATGTCACATTCCATTGGAATGTTTTATTTCACCTGAGTTGCTTCTGTTGTGGTGGTGGTTTTTCACATCCAGAATGGATCTAGCAATAAACTAGTTTATCAGTACCAGTAACAAGTGGATGTGGTGATCTAGTGCTATCTCATATATAAAGTTTATAAAATTCAGAAGACACCTGGAGAGAAAGAATGTGGGGAGGGGGAAGGTGTTCCTTGAGCAATATGGCTCAATTCCTTATGTCACTGAAACACCACCTAGAAATACCTTGTCTTTACAAGACAAGCAAAAAGGCCCTGACCGATTCAAAATTATCTTTGCAACATGCATTCAGTTTTTTAAAAAATCAAGTTAATCCATTTTATAAGAAAAGCTAACCCCACCATATTTAATGGAGTAGCATCCACTTAACTTGGCTTCTTGTTGTAACTGGTCAATTGAGACATGGCATGGCTTCATCTGCATGTTGAATATTTTGTAGACACGCAGCTGTGAAAGATTTGCAACCCTGGAGGGAAAACTATTGTTAAAGGAGGAAATTAGCATTTGCCTTAAAGTGTGATCTGACCCTGGAAAACTGCCAGCGGAGTGAGAGTGAGGAACAGAACAGTGGCTAGAAAGGGAGGGAAGAATGCAAAGAGATAAAACAGGTCAAGGAGCACCATCTCATTGTCAGGACAGATCATTTCATTGGTTCACACAGAGATATAGATATGTTTACTGGCCCAGACTGTGAAGCCTGTCAACTCAACTCGTGCAAAAATAAATAAAATAAAATAAAAGGTGCAGCCAAGAGATGAGTTTTTGCTGTCAACTCAGTTGGGTCCAAAACCTCCAGGGAATCTTGACATGGACCCTCTTTCCCTCCCTTCTTTCCATTAAAAAAATTATTGTTCTAAAGAACATGGCTTTTCTAGCCCTTCAGACCTGAGCATACAAAAGACAGAAAGGAAGCAACAGCTAGGAATGCCTTAGAAATCATGAGGGGCATCTATGGGACTCCCACTGGTTGGAAATGGGGTTTAGTGTGATAGGTATTGCCCTAAAAAGCAGGAAGGTAAATGGTGTTCTGTGCACAGAAATGCATTCAGCCATGCTGGGCACATGGCCACAGACTTGCACAACACTAACTCTTCAGCTTGGAAACGGAGATGAGCACCACCCCTAGAATTGGACACAACTAGCACGCATGGGCGAGGGGGGGACCTTTACCTTTACCTTTAATCCTGCACAGCTTTTTGTACACAGATTTCCACAGCTACGAAACACAGAAATAATTGTATAAAACAAACACATCATATGCATGTTCCTTAATTGTGCATTCCCAAATTGACATAATCTGCTCCCCCATGGAGATTCCTTTGGGTTCAGGTTATTATCACTCTACCTAAAATGTAAGAAGCAGCATCCAAGAGAAAATGGATGCTTGTTGGTGTGTGTTTCTTTCACTCATAGAAGTTCTGCTCTTCTCACAAGATTCTGACGCTCTGAAACATGCAGACTTCAGGTTTGTCCTGGGTGCAGTGACATTTGCAAGAATCAACTAAATGTGGAGAGGAACTAGCAGAGGCCCAATAGAATACCTTTGTCAACAGCTGCCGAATTCTCATGTGTTGCTGTGCTCAAATACTATCTTAAGAAACTACCTAAAACAAATGACTCGAAAGTGAAAGAGGCAGAGAGTGGCAGGGACCCTCACTCTCCGGTTGTTCTGTATTGCTTCTGACCCGAAGGACCTCCCACTGGGAGCTGCTCTAGTATATTAAAGCTTACTCTCAGATTTTAAAAAGTGTGCAACCCCACAGTACCACTAGGAAAAGGGGAAAGTAAACAGTTCCTGAATACTGCATACCTAGAAAGGGTTGCCATTAGTCAGAGTTGACTTGGTGGCACATAATTATTATTTTAAATACAGTGGTACCTCAACTTACGAATTTAATCCCTTACAAATGCGTGCACTTAAGTCGAACTACTCTTACGTTGGGGTATCAATCTAAACAATTGAAAAAATAAGTTAAAAATAAAAAAATGGGGGGGAAATTGTAAGTCGAGCAGACCATATCTAAAATTTGTAAGGCGGCAGTTAAAACACCAACAGTTTTCCGCTCTTAAGTTGAATTGCTCTTAAGTTGAGCTGCTCTTAAGTCAGGGTAACACTGGATAACGTTGGATATAGGTCCGGGTTTAGATGGCAGCCATTTAAATATATATTTGTCTCACGGAAATAAAAACAAAAAGGTGTGCTGGTGCTTATATACCAACCCATAGCACTCAAAACATTATATGGGCAATTTGCAATTTAATAATGCAGACTACACATCCCGGTCCCCCTGAGCTGGAAACTCAATTTGCCAACCTTGGAAGGATAGAAGGGTGAGTCAACCTTGGGCCAGCTACCTAAGCCCATCAGGATCAAACTCATGTTGTGAGGAGAGTCTCAGCTGCAGTGCTGCATTTTAACCACTGTACCAAAAGACCCTTATTAGCAAGGCTTCCATGCACTGGGTTGTTTTATGCCCTATAATGAACATATGTCTTCCTGCTTGAACAATAGCTAGCCCAAAGCCAGGGCACCAACCACAGTTCCGAATCACGCCCAGGGCCCTTGCTCTGGGGAACAGAGCCTCTGGCTTGGAAGAACTGCCAAAGCAAAAATACTGCTGTCCTAATAAAGAGGAGTTGGTATTCTTAATTAAAGCCATGACCAGATGTTCGGCAAGAGGCTCCTGACAGCTGTCCATTTCCAGTCATTCACCCTCTTTCTCAACAAAAAACATCAAACCTGGATTTCAGCAGCTACGGAGCCAAATGAACCAGCAAGTGTGTACAAAATATTTGCTGCAGGCCTGCCTCTCTCTGCTGCAATGTGTTCTGCTAGATTTACTTGAAGTCATTTCTAAAAATACTCACTTTTAGCAAAACATTTCAAAGTCTTGATAAGCGCGCATTGCTCAGAGTTGCATAAACAATATCTGAATTGCTTTCCTCCACGGTCACCCAAAAGTGGGTTTCTTTTCCCCTCCCCTGTTTCTTTCACTAACTCACCAGAGGAGATTGAAATATGTAGTCGCCCAAGTACCTGATTTATCCTTGATCCCTGATCTCGTACTTACTGCCCTAAACTGTTGTCATTAAAATTTGCTTGACAGCCTACAAATTGGCAGCTGCGCTGTTTACCTCTAGGTTTTTTTAAAAATGTATATAAATTGCAGACAGCTTTTTACTCTCAGTTTAGATTACCATATTATTGTCTATTTAAAACTCTTCCCGCCTCTCATCTTACATCCCTTTGGGGAGCTGAGACAGGCTTTCATAATGGGGGAAAAGCTTTCAAACACACCGGATTCTGACATAAATGTATCTACCTCTAGCATATTTTCTTGCCCTGCTTTGTTAATTACCAAAGCCATCTGTGGTGAAGTCAGGGTTTCCTCCTTGTCACCATTTATCTCTATCTCTTGCTAGATTATGTAGGGAAGTCACATTACTGTATCTCAGATATCACACTCATTTCTTTGATGATAGAGCCAGACCGATATAAATAGGATTAGGATTTAATTACCAGATGCAGCACCAGGTCAATATATTCCTATGAATAACAGCCCTGACAAACAGAAATGTAAAACTGGCACGCGTGTGAGGAAGAAAAACAATATTGGGGAGGAAAACAAGGGGCAATTCTTACATCCTCCCACCCAAAGGTGGATCATTCATTCATTCATTCATTCATTCATTCATTCATTCATTCATTCATTCATTTATTATATCGCCCCTATAGTGCTAGTACTACTCTGGGCAGTTTACAGATTAAAACTAAACCCCACAAGACCCTATATAACAATAATGTACCTTCAATGTTGCAACTCAAAGGCATGGAATTCTGTTTAAAATTCATATAAAAGAAAACAAAAAACAAAAAAAGGAAAAATAGTTTAAAAATTAGTACAGTGGTCCACCAGCCTTTCGCAGTTCATATACTGCGGTCCTGCTATATTGCGGGACTGCAGTACATTGATACCCCGAAAGGGCTTGAGGTTAGCCCGGGCTTTTAAAACCTTCCCCCCTTCCCCAAGCTCCAGGCTCCATCTGACTGGCACTGGGGTGGGGAAACAAAAGGTTTTTCTCCCCCATCCCAACGCCAATCAGCTGGAGCTCAGGGCTTGCTTCCATGGAGTCATAGCGTGCCACTCCCCCGCACCCCGCGGGGTTGGAAGAAGTGGTGTGTGATGTTTAAAATGGTTCCATTGCTTAAAGACTTTTTACCCGATCTGCAACCGCATATCGCGGATTTTCAAATATTGCGGGTCAGGTTGGATCCCTAACCCCTGCGATAGATGGGGGGCGTACTGTAATAACTGCATCTGGGGTATACGTTACAGTGGGGCCGCTTTGGGTCCTTTTTAAAGGAGAAAGATGGGATAGATAGATAGATAGATAGATAGATAGATAGATAGATAGATAGATAGATAGATAGATAGATAGATAGATAGATAGATAGATAGATAGATAGATAGATAGATAGATAGATAGATAGATAGATAGATAAGTTTCACAGCCGCATGGTTCTCTCCTCAGCTTACGTCTGTGTGTAAGACAACCCTCAATTTTTATTCTACCATTTTTAGACAAACATATATATAGTCTCATACACGGAAAAATACTGTAGTCTGGCTGTCACATTTTGGACCTGCTAAAGTATCCATACTATTTTCAAGGGCATTATTGTGTACTATTTTTGAGATTTCGAATGAGTGAACCACTGTTACTAGACATTTATTTTACAGGTAAGGGTGACCCTGGGCAATCAATCAGGGTTGATAAAAGTTGCCCATGGACAAAGATGGCATTCCAGCCTCCATAAGGAGTGCAGGGTCTAGGAGTACCTCCCAAGATGTGGACCCAATCCTTCAGGAAAGTGTAACCCTGTCAAGGTTACCTCTAACCAGTCTTGATGATCCTCCTTAACAGCAGAATCTCTGCCTTATCTGGATTCAGATTTACTTTATTGGCCCCCTCATCCAGTCCAATATCAATGCCAGGCAGCACTCAAGGACCTCTACAGCTTCACCAGCAGACAAAGTGAAGAAGAAATAGAGCTGCATGTCTTCAGCTTACAGATAGCAGCAAACCCAAACCTCCACACAATATCTCCCAGTGGCTTCATGCAGGTGTTTAAAAAAGCACTGGGGTGGGGATATGTTGAACTCCTGTGGGATCCCATAGCATGGGATCTAAAAGAGAAACAGTAGCTTTCTTATCTCCATGCTCAGGCCTTACTAGGTGAAACTGATCCAGTAAAACCCGTCAATCCTTTTTACTGGGCTAAATAATATCCTGACAGATGCATTCAATCTTGGATCTAAAATAGATAGATTACCCAGCACTAAAGTGGCCACATGAAATGGAAGACAGTAGCAGTGGCATGTTGGAGAAAACTTTTCAGCAGATTTAGTTTGTACAACATTACTCTTTTCCACTGCTATTAAACATATAAAAAGCCTTGCTCTCCACTTCACGTGCTACTCCAACTCAACACATGATGACCTGATGATGAACAGGTCTTGCATCAAAGCACTACAAATGCTGGTCATCATACTTTCCCATTGTTTCAGATTTTATAAAGGCAAGTGGTCAAGCATGTACAAACTACACAAACACCACTTCTTTGTAACACACACTGTAGCTTCAACATGTGTGCTAATAAACGCATGATAAAGATGACCTACCCTGTTTTGCTATGGCCTTGCTCTGAGCATCTATATGATGAAAGGCTGGAGCATCCCCAGTCTGGCATGAAACACACCTTGAAGCATGTCTGGATAGGTAAGAGCAGAAGTACTGCCTGTCTGGCCTGCCCTCTATGTGTCACCCTCCCGTGAATGACCAGGGCTGGTTCTGCCTCACGAGAACCCTAAGAACAGACAAAGGACAGGGCTTAAGCTGCAGCCAACCTCAAGGTTACGGTTGTGCTATTACTTGGTTGACCAAGGTTTGGACAGATCCTAGCTGTGCCATCTAGGGATGCTGTGACCATCTTTTGCCTCGGATTCTCATATTTCAATTGAAATAATAATAATAATAATAATAATAATAATAATCTTGAAGGTCTTATAGGACCAAAGATTGAAGGCAAAATACCGCTGTTTTGCCCAACTGTTCTCAAACAAAGGAGACTGTCTACTACGTGCTTAGCCAATGAGTAACCTGTCAGCACTTCCGTTGACAAGTGTCTCAAAATCGTTTTCTCCCAATTCCTGGTGAATGTTGCAATTTGGAGAAAGCCATGTTCCAGTTTTGTTTGCAGACAAATGAAGTTTTTTTTCTCAGAGATGCCTGCAAACAAAGAAAGCAATGAAGTCACTGGAAGAAATGGAGAGGGAGCACACAGCAGGGGGAAGAAACAGTAGTTGGTAAAACAGACTCAAACCTTGTAGCATCTTAATGCATTTTAGTATGTGAGGTGCTATGGGGTCCGAAGTCTTTGCTGAAATAGACTTGACATGGCAATATGCTGACTGGGGATTCTGGGAGGTGTGATCCAAACCAGAATCGTTCTAAGTTCTGATGTTATTAATCTTACTGGATTTCGAGGGAAGAGGTGTCAAGCTAGCTGGGTCTTAGCCAGAGGGAAAACAGAGCCGGGAAAACCAAGTATAATAACAAGAACAGATAGAAAAGTATGGAGCTTATGCTGGCTATGATCCTTGATTTCTGGAAAGAGGCTTCAAACAGTGACAAAAATATTATAACATTCTTTTGGAAGGACTACTTCCACTTATCTTGGGAGTGTGCTGTGGCCTTTTGAAATTCTTACATAGATATACAAGTGGACAAATGGTTTGTATAACATAAATTCTGTACAACATAAAAAATTCCGGAGATAGGGGAAATTTGGTTAACAGAATCACCTATGGGGCGAATCCGTACAACATAAAAGTTGTTATGATTAAGGATTACTCTTTCCAATGCATTCCTATGGGAAATTCGTACAAAGGAAATTTGTTTAACATAATTTCATTTGGAACAAATTAATTCCTTTATACAAGGTACCACTGTATATCCTTCTAAGTCACTGTTGGTGAACCTATGGCATGGGTGCCAAAGGTGGCACTCGGAGCCCTTTCTGTGGGCACCCGACATCGCCCCTTCACAGCCACCTTTATTCAGTTTAAATTGCTGTATTGCCATTTTGCGGGAAAAAAAATAGTGGGTTTTGAATTGCAGTTTGGGCACTCCGTCTCCAAGAAGTTCACCATCACTGTTCTAAGTTGAATGTGTCTGACACTTAAGTGAATGTGTATAGATTATCAGAAGTCAAGGGCTAGAATCTTGTTTGAGCAGCTCTGACACATAATTCATAATTTTAAGAAATGCTCCTCCACTTCCATGCAGGCCCGAAAGCTGCCATGGAATCCCTTTCATTGTGGGGAAGGGGCAAAGGGGAAGTCTAGTTTCTGAAAATTGCCACCACCCATAAAGTTATATGAGTGGCTGGGCTCCACCAGGGAGGTCTTTGAATAACAACATGGCAGCAGCTCACACACTCCTCAGCAGCTCTGCTTTTACCTTCATCAGCGTTTATTTCTTATTATAGCTTTACAGGCTGACTTTCAATGTAGGCACTATTACTATCATTGTATTACAAAATGGAGAAATGAGCTGCCTTGGCTTGTAGCAAACTCCTCCGCCATTTTCTTCCCCCACTGCTGGTGGAAGAGGGTCAAACCTCAATGCGCAGCAGCTCCGAGAAGCTGATAAACTCCTGGAAGTCTGCAACCTGTAGCACAGCACAACTAAGCAGCAAAACAATCTGAAGACTAGGCGGAGAGCTGCTCAGCAAGAATCTTCCGTTCCATGTAGATAAGATTTGGAACTATAGGTACTAGTAAAACATTTTGGAAGACAGACGGTTGTGCTGGAAAAAAGTAAGTAATACAAGAGGTGGGCTCTGCCTAGAGGGTAAGACGTGAAAGGTCCTGAAAGTATTTTGAAAGCAACATTTAAAAATAATTTCTTTTAAAGACTGGGCGTTCTTAACGAGGCACTCGACATTTGGTACTTCATCAGGATGTAGTAAAACAGGTGGTGTTAGTGAACCTCTGAGGACTCCCTTTGCCTTCACCACATCTTCTGTGGTGTTCCCTTTGCTTTGATGGCACCTTCGCTTAAAAGGACATAATGTATTGGCCAAGTGGGGAGTTTGTTGTCTTAGCTTTATCCCCAAGTAAACAATAGAATTCATAATTAAAGTGGAAAGTATAAAAATGGGACAATCCCTTTTAAGTGACTTGGAGATTACAGACATAACATTGTTATCCCCAGAATTTCATCAGGTGCAGGGGATTATACCACTGATTCCTGTCTATGAACTTAGAAAAGATGGTTACTCAGGAACTTTGGATCAGAAGTTCTGTGTTGCCTTCACCCAGCCTGAACTATAGCCAAAACTGTATAACGAATATAGTATGGCAGGGGGCAGCAAAAAGCAAATGAAGTTGACAGACTGCATCTAGAAGCAACTGCCTCTAGGGCAAATTATGATAAACACATCCGATCTTGCCTGATTTCGGAAGCTAATCAGAGTCAGGCCTGGCTAGTCCTTAGATGGGCTACCACCAGGGAATAGCAGATGCTGTAGGTTCCTGGACTAGGAGCTGGCAAGCCACTCCAGTATTCTTGCCAAGAAAAACTCCATGGACATGGGGTCATGAAGAGTCGATCATGACTGTAACAACACAACAACAAAATGGAAATGCAAACAAACCTGCCATTCGATTTACAAGACATGCTCTCAAGTAAGCAGCAGTCACCAGCAAGCAGTCTAAATAGCTATCTGAACATGGGCTTTACAGTAGTAAACTTAGAATGGGGATTTTTTTTATTTCAGCCCACCTCTTTTTATTCCTCTTGAGGAAACTGTATGAAATAACAAGAGTGAGATGCTTGAGAAGATGAAGGATGACCATCCAGCCAGGAAAGCAATCACTTCTAAGAATATACCATAATCCAAGAAACAGATGGAAGACTAGATGGAAGACTTTGCAATACTTAAATCCACTCTGATTGACAAATCTGTATCCACAAAGGATGTGGGTGATTTTGCAACTTGTGATGTTATACTAGAAATGTAAAAGTCAGTGAAGGGAGAGAAAAAGAATCATTGGATTATTGAAGGAGAGAGTTAAGTCTCACTCAGAGGATTTCTTGGGTCAAAGAAAGAAAGAGCATCCTTTATTTGGGGGCAAATAAAGATGTGCAATGTAATCGATCTTGCAATTCTGCCAACAGAATTGCTAGCCTTTCCCTTGAGGAGTTATGGCTGCATGTAAGTCACAATGCCTTGGGCCCCTCTCTACTTATGGCAACAGTCCTAGATAAAGCTGACAGTGATGATGCTCTTCAACAGTCCCAACTAATGAAACTGGAGTTAAAACACCCAAAGAAAATGCCAGAGTAGTAAAGGTGAAACCACACAACAGAAGGAAAGATACAGTACAGTCATCCCCCGTCATTTCGCGTTTCATATACTACAGTCCCGGTATATCGCTGGACAGCAGTATATGAAACAAAGGGTTCCTGAGGCAAGCTGCATGGGTCCGTTTGACGCCTCCTGCACTTACCCCAAGCCTGGCACTGCCCCGAATGGGCCTCCAATGGGTTTTCTGGGCCTGCCGGAGGCCCCAAAAGTGGTTTTCAGCAAACCAGAAGTCACTTCCGAACAACCAGAAGTGCCTTCCGGTTTGCTGGAAACCACGTCTGGGGCCTCTGACAGGCCTGGAAAGTGCCAGGCCTCAGTTAAGTGTAGGAGGCCCTACATACCCCCCCTCCCAAGTCTTGACCCGACCCAGCATCCGCATATTGTGGATTTTCCATTATCACAGGTCGTGTCAGATCCCTAATCCCCATGATAGGCGGGGGATTGCTGCACTAAATAAGATATCAACATTCAATAGTACGTATCAGAAAGACTTGGCACTCTGACCTTTTGTGTTCTACAGCATTGGATTCTACACATCCGTCTGACTACTAGTGTCCTTGCTTTCTATTTTCAGTGAGGTTGTCATTACTTCAGAGGGTGAGGTAGCCATCTGAACAATGATATACGCCAGTTTTGCCATCTCAGTGTCCCTAACCCCAACATAGCACCTTGGGAGAGTACCTACAATTCCTAACCACTCCTACTAGAGCAGGAGTTGGTGGAGTGCGTCCTTCCAGCTGTGGTTGGCTCTGACAATTCTCAGTCATCCAAATAAGGTTATCTAGAAGTTGAGTCATGGCAACTGGACTTCCTTTTCATGTTAGGTTGAAATGTTTCACTAATCATCCAAGTATGTTGTTCAGTCAACCTCCCAACCTCCCTCAGACTCAAGAAGCTTCTTGGACCTAACAAGAATAGAAGTCCAGTTGTCGTGACTCAACTTCCAAATAGCTGTGGTTGGCCTGCCATCCCCAGCATTCCTCACCACGGGCTACTACTAAGGCTGATGACTCCTGCAACTAAATAACATGGGGGCTGTGCTTTGCCCCCCCCTCCCCAAGTGAATGTACTGAGACATGCCCCCAAATAAACATACGTGCAGTACTTAAGATCATACTGTGCATCTGCTGTTGCATACGGGCAATCTTTTTCCCCCAGAAAGAAAGCAAAGTATGCTGTTTCCTTGGAAGGAAGCAGCATTGGACGTGGCTCCAAACTATTTGGAAGCCAGTTGCATTGATGTCAACTAAGCTTACTTTCAAATAAATATGCTCAGAGTCACCGCCTCCTCCACTCCCACGACCAGAAAGGCCCCCACAATGTTCTCTCCTAATTTTACATACAATGTGCTGGCAGAGATGGAAGTGTGGGCCCTTTTCCTTTGGTTTACTATTTATTTAAACATAGCCGTTCTCCTATCACCTCTGCGAGGCAGCAGCACTTGGCAAAGAAAGCTATTTGAAGGAGACTTGCTGGGAATGTTTACATTTGTTCTTGTAAAATATACTGAGCCTTTCATGCCACAGTGTGTTGTGCTTATAAATATTGCTTAACTGGAGTGTCAGATGAGAAGAGAGAATGCACTGAGGGACTCAGCTGAACAAGTTAGTTGAAAGTTTTCCTCCATCTCCATTCCAAATTTCAGGAATTATCAAGAAATCCATTTGGATCTTCAGGGATTGGCTCGTTAAAACCTCTCAGCAGTGGTCCCCTCTTAAGCAACCTTTTCTTAAATGGCTTCTATAATTCTTTTGGAAAATCTCTGGCAACTCTGAAAGAAAAATATCCTTGATATCCTGAAAATTCAAAACCACCTTGAAACCCACTCTTTGGCAATATTTATGAGCCAGCCATGTGAAAACCGTTTAAACTCTAGTTTTGCAATAATCCGATATGCATAGTTAAATTTCTGAAAATTCTGACATCTTACCCTCCAGCTAACCAATGCTAATGAATTTGCTAAAGGACAACAATACAATGGGTGAAATCCTGTTCCTAAGCATACTCAGCCGCACTCCATTACATTAACTGAATCAATGAGAACTCCTCAACAAATTATGTGGGGGGTCAAATGAGTCTACTTTCATTGCAACTGACTAAAGCCAATTGTGACTTGAATATGCCGATTTGAATCAACAGAACTTATGGAGAAGGTGACTCTACAGTATCAGTGGGGTGGGCCTATTCTAGTGCTACTTATATGCCCAAAGCAATAGGATTTTAGCCACTGAATTGGGGTGGTAAATTTTCTGAGAATCAGCAGTTCCGAGTTCACACTTCCACTGAGTGAGGAAATGGACTGGGTCACCTTGATCTCAACATTCCCTTCCAGCTTGATTTGCCTCACAGAACAGTTTAGAGGAGCACATGAGAAGTGGAAGAACGCCACGTTTGACATCATGGCAAGATATACTAAATGTAACCAATAAATATATAAAACACAGTAATACTTTGGTTTGCGAGCATAATTCGTTCTGGAAACATGCTTGTAAAGCAAAACATGCTTATATCAAAGCATATTTCCCCATAAGAAATAATATAAACTCAGATGATTCGTTCTGGGGTCCCGTAGACCACACAGTGTACAAACAAAATGTCAAAACTCACAAAAGAAGTTGACTAGACGTCCACGTCCACACCATGGTTTAGGTACCTGGCTGTGGAATCTGCTCTACTTGGGACCAACAACTGGATTTTACTCTGTGTTTTTAATGTGACAGTAACAAAATGCAATTTGCAGCCATACACACACTTGACTAGCTGCCCTCTGACTAGAAATGGTTTGAAATATAAGAAAGGATGTTGAAAACAAATTAAAGAAGAATATTCAGAAAAATAAAACAACCCCCTAACCTGCACAATCCTTTGAAATCGGTCCTGGCTGGTGCAAGGGAGAACTCAATTTCTTTCTCCTCCCTCTGCTTTGGGGGCTGCCTGAGATGAAAAGATCCAGGCACCTACAATCCACAAGGGGGAGATAGTGTGGCACCATTGGCTCGCTTGTGATCATGTGACTTGCTCCAGTTACAGTACTTGTATTGCAAGACACTGCTTGTTGATCAAAGCAAAATTGATCAGAAATGTTTGCTTGTCTTTCAAAACGCTCTTAAAGCAAGTTACACTTAAACCATGGTATTGGCCCCATGTTATGAATGTACTGTACCAAGTTTTGTCATCCTAGGTTCTGGCGGAAGGAGGTAAGAATCTGGATCACCATTGTGTGTTTTATGCATATGAGTGTGTGCAATAACATAAACATCCATTCATAATATACACCACCCATTCTGCT
This sequence comes from Phrynocephalus guinanensis, assembly GCA_037367245.1. NCBI lineage: Eukaryota > Metazoa > Chordata > Lepidosauria > Squamata > Agamidae > Phrynocephalus > Phrynocephalus guinanensis. Next base: position 18,160,232 of record CM074732.1, read on the forward strand.
GAAGGGTGTGTTCTCTGCACCTGCAAAGAAAGGCAGGCCTGTTGAATTTCATGTATTGATTCCAAACAACCTGCAATTCTTACTAGTCATCAGAGGGTTGTTGTTTTTTGTTTTGTTTTTGTTTAGCCAAAAAACATATAAAGGAAGTATTGATTGATTAACTAATTTACTAAGGAATTAATTAATTCTCAACAGAAGGTAAGAGTAGAATTATAATCAATAAATCAACTTACAGGCCAGCACTGTTGTTTGTGGGAAAGAGAAGCCTATATTATTATTAGGTGGATGGGACATGGCGTCAGGGAGAAATCTGACACGCTGAGACCTCATATTCATGATGACTAGTTACCCCTGCCACTGCCACAATCTCTTGGTTGGCAAATGAGGAATACCACCCTGGATTTTTCATGAGGACTAGAATATCAGATCTGCACAGCCAGCCAAGTTTGCCACCTCTGCCCACAAATACAGCCAGAGCACAAAGTAGCTTTGCACTACTTTTTTTTTTAGCTCTTTAGCCATAAAAAGATAAGAAATGTCTTGGAGGTTCAGAGCAAGATGGATCTGCAGCCAGTCAAGCATCCAGCTCCTTCCAATGGCCAGCCAGATAGTTCATATAAGCCTCACATGCAGGGCATAAGGAGTACTCTCACAGCAACTGATATTCAGAAACTGGGGGTTCCATTTAGCAAAGGGTTCTGCTTATATACCCCCCATACCACTTCAAGTAGTCTCTGGGAGGTTTTATAGTTTTTAATTACAGTATGCAGGCTACACTTTGCCTCCCCCAGCAAGCTGGGTACTCGTTTTACCGACCTTGGAAGGATGGAAGGCTGAGTCAACCTTGAGCCTGCTACCTGGGATCAAACCCCAGGTTGTGAGCACAGTTTTACTTGCACTACAGACATTTAACCACTGCACCACGGGGCTCTGAAATTAGCTATTGAAACTACTCTCCAAGGTTAGCTTTCACTTTTTTCATGGCTGCTGGTCCATTTCCAGGAACAATTCAAAAATTCTACTTCTTACTTAACAAAGCTCTAAATGGTCTGAGTTTTCTCAAAAACCATGTCTCCCATTATGAGCCTGGTCAAATGTTTAGATCAGCGGGAGAGCCTTTCTCTTGGTCTCACTATCTTCTCAGATGCATCTGATGGGGAGACAGGAGATGGCCTTCTCTGTCGCTGCTCCCAGACTCTGGAACTCCTTTCCATGAGAGGCCAGCCTGGCCCGTCTTTGCTGTCCTCCTTCAAGCAGGAAAAGACCTGTCTCTTCAAGCAGGTTTTCTTTCAATGACTGGCTGCTTGAGTAGGCTGTTTAAATGGACTATTATGCCTTATGACTTTCAATGTGTTTTTAGTATTGCTTTTGTTTACCCCTTCCTAGAGTAGTACTTGTGTAATCCTTTTTAGCATTTGTACACACAATACTTTAAATATTGTCAGATAATGCTGTAAACTGCCTTGGGTCTTTTTTAAGGGGAAAGAAAGGGGAAAGTATTTTAGGCAAATGCAGTAAATAAAATAAGCCATACATCTACAGTATTTAGAACAACAGCCCAAGCATACTTCTGCTTGTGGGCTAATGTGTTGGCCAACTTTCCATAAGGGGGAAAAAAAAACCTCAGCGCAAAGGAGTTGTAGCTGCAATTTGTATGGACATTTTGGTGAGACGTTCTGTGCCACACCTTTATCATCAGAATCTATTTTTAAGCTTTGGATTTGTCTGGAGGTAAGTGAGTCTATAGAAACACAGAAATACACACATGGAGACCCATGCAAGCGCAAGAGATGCCATCTTCCCCACAAAATGAGTGGCTCTGAAGAATAATGAATGCTTCCAGCATAACCAGCACAGGTTCCCAAAACAGTGTGAGCCTAAGATAGCCTTTGCAAGGTATTTTGTGGAGGCAACAAAGGAGAAATTAGGCTCCTTCTCTTCTTTCCCCCAGAATTAAGACCTTCTCTTTGTGTATGAGAAAAGCAGAGCGTGCCAGAGAAGAGTCCCCTAAAACTGTTCCATCTCCCCAGACTTCTAGACTGCCGTGACTTGTACGTGGGATAGTCCAAACGGGTGTTTTGTCAGAATGCTCCTTTTGGCACTTTTTTGTGGAGTAGAGGGACTTTGTTTCAAAATGTCTAGAAGACATAAATCTCATTTAAAAAAAAAACGCTTCTGAATGACCTGGAAGCACTTAATCCTGCAGCGTAGCTGAATTTAAAAGGCAAACTCTATCAGAAACAAATGAGACAGGAAAGTAACAGCTTAGCATGTGGCCCATTGACGCCTGCACTGGGTGGCAGTTCCCCCCCGCACATGCGTGCTAGTCATGTCTGACTCTAGGGGTGGTGCTCATCTCCGTACTCAAGTCAAAGAGCCAGTGTTGTACAAGTCCGAGGCCATGTGGCCGGCATGGCTGCAAGGAAACACTGTTTTACCTTCCCGCTTTTTACAACGGTACCTATTGATCTTCTTGCATTTTCATGCTTTCGAACTGCTAGGTTAACAGGAGCTGGGGTTATCAGCGGGAGCTTGCTCCACGGTGTGGCACCCGGGATTCAAACCGCTGAGCTGCTGACTTTGCAGCTGACAGTTTTCAGTGCTCTAGCCTGCTGAGCCACCATGCCACCACACTGGTGGTACTTAAGCCCTAATTGCCTGCAAGGGCTGATCAGTGCCTCAGTGGCCCTGTGAAATCAGCTGCTCTAAACTCCCTAAATGGAGCATGCTCCTTTAGGAGCAGTCTTGAATGCAACAATGAGCCAGACCACCATCATGGGAGAGGATGTATTTCATACAGTGAGGGAGGGCCAGCAGCAGCAGAAGCAGCAGCCATCCCACCCTGAAGCCTGATCTCAAAAGCTAAGCAGGGTCAGGCCTGGTTAGTACTTGGATGGGTGACTGCCTGGGAATGCCAGCTGCTGCAGACTAGACAGCAGGCCTCTGCGACAGGCTGGTCAAACTTCCCAAAAAAGTTGCATCAAAACAATGGATCTGTCTAGCGGACCCACCACTACCACCACCAAGTGGGACAAATGCTAAAGAAAAAGAAGCGTGAAGGCCAGCCGGTGGGGCATTTTCCCTCTCTAGCCTTCTTCTCTAGGCAACCAGAGAAGGGAAGCCTGGCTTTCAGCACCTCCCCAACCCACATAGAATTTGTTTTATACTACAGTACTTTACCCAGAAGCTACATCCCTGCCTTTCCCTGCTGGCTAGGAAAGAAAGATGCTCTTCTGCTTCACCAATAGGTCAGGAATGAGAAGCTACGAAGCATGGAACAGCGTTTCGTTTAATTTTTTAAAAAGGTTGCAGGCTGATAACACGTGTGGGCTTATTTCCAAGTCTAGGTATACACACAATGTTTTGATGAATTAATTAAACCAAAGACTGCTATGGAAATTATTTCGAGAATGCCAGAAATCAGGCTTTTCAGCCCTTTCAGGCATGGAAATACAAAAGAACACCCCCCCCAGGTTCCGCTGGCTGGTAACTCAGTGTCTCTTAAACGGAGACTTTATTTCAGGCATATCCAAACTTTGCCCCTCCTGATGTTTTGGGCCACAACTCCCACAGTCCTTTGTCATTGACAATACGGGCTTGGAATCTGGGAGTTGTGGTCCAAAACATCAGGAGGGGCAAAGTTTGGACATGCCTGCTTTATTTGCAACTTCCCATCCGTCCTATGGCAAGGCACTATGAGTCATAACGATATCCTGGCTCTACAGGTGGCTGCCTTGCTCTTGAAGAATGGCACACTGCAGAGCAGTGGTCCTCAACCTGTGGGTCCCCAGATGTACCTGGACTGCAACTCCCAGAAGCCTCCACCACTAGCAGTACTGGAAGGGATTTTGAGAGTTGCAGTCCAGGAACATCTGGTGACACACACGTTGAGAACCACTGCTGTAGAGTCTTTGAAGATTCTCAGTCCACCAGGTGAGTTTATCTGGAAGTTGAGTCATGGCAACTGGACTTCTTTTCCTTGAGAGATAGAAACTTTTCAGACTGGTGAAGCTGTTTGGATGAGCAGCAAAACATTTCTATCTCTGAAGGAAAAGAAGTCCAGTTGCCATGACTCAACTTCCAGACATAGTGTAGAGTGGACACTGAGAGGGAAATGTTATTAGGCAGCCCCGTGTTCTAACAATGAGTTGGAATACAAGCCGTTTTTGATCTCTTCACATTAAATGAATCTGTCCAGCACCAGAGACAGAATTTAACTTCTGCATCTAGCATTGCCTGCTTCCCTTGCTGTCTCGATATACAACCTTCAAATGTTTGTAAGGGGATTTTTTGTTGTTCTTGGAAAAACAACAACAAACAAACCACAGTGTGTTTCCTATCACTTTTGACTGAAGAATAGAATGTCTGTTTTCATGATTTGTTAAGATAAGCTTTGGGTTTAAACTGTGTTTCATTTTAACTAGTTCACCCTTAAATTTGTTTTAGCCTGATTTACAGATGCCCCAAACACATCCGATCTTGCTTGATTTTGGAAACTAAGCAGGGTTAGTACTTGGATGGGAGACCACCAGGGAATACCAGGTGCCGTAGGCGCCTGGAATAGGAACTGGCAAACCACTCCAGTATTCCTGCCAAGAAAACCCCATGGACATGGGGTCACAAAGAGTCGGTCACAACTGCAGCGACACACACACACAACATAATATAATGTTATCATTTTGTTAAATATTGTGTTTTTATATAATAAGCCATTTCGTTTTGAATATCAGCAAAGAAACATATGGGGAAAAAGTCAGAGCTCTGTTAAGCTACAAGATATTATTATCACCAGAAGCTGAAGACCCAAAAACTCAAAACATGTTGGAGCTCAAAGATCAATGCCCTCCTCCCTTATGGGCTCCTAGCAATCTGCCCAGCTGAATGCAGAGAAGCATGTGTTTCTCACAGCCTGGTATCTGACGCCCAAGCCAGCAGATGTCCTCTCTATTACAAGGGCTAATTGGAAGAATGAGCCAAAGGGGCAGGGGATAATCAGCCGAGGAGACAAAATTCTCCCCCTCCCAACTAAACACACTCAGATGCGGTCTGTCTAGGTCAGGGCTAGAGCAACCCAATAAAGCCGCTGACTACTTTCTACAGAGAATAGGATGGGGCTGTGTGCGATGGGGAAGAAGAAGCAGGGGGGGGAGTTTCTCCTACCAGGACTGTCACTTAGGTGCCTTTTTTCTATACATGCTAAACTCAAACTGCTGCATAAGAAGCTCGGTTCACCACAAAAGTACTCCTTGCCTTTCTCCCAGGTGAAAAGCACCTCAGAAGGTGTGCCTTGACAAATTTGCTGTCATGTGCACTTCAGGGTGCATACCCCTCTTTTTGTTGTTCTAGGAGAGTAGACTAAATCCACCTCCATTCCAAAATTCTGTATTCGGAAGAACGGCCCCATTATAATTACACATGGGTTTAGAAGGCCTTCCTTCCAGGACTATAGCTGGCCCATGCTAGGGAGGTTCTAGAGTTAATTATCCAAAAAAGTAGACATTTTTCCAAGTTCTGAAATTACTACATGTAAAGTTGGGAATCAGCTTCTGAAGGATACCTCAGCCTTTCTCAGGTGAGCACAAACGAGGGATTAACTGGTATCAGAGGACCTTTCTACATCCATACTAAAAAGGTCTTGAGTTGGGGGGTCTCACCTAACCTGCTTGCACTGGGGTGCAGTCCAGCTACAGCCTGTCCTTGCAAATCAATCAATCAATCAATCAGTCAATCAATCAAGTCTTTATTACTGTCATTGACCAGCAGCCTTTGCAAATCAGGTTGGCCTCCAAGCTGCTCTTCCTCCTCCTCCTCCTCCTCCTCCTCCTCCTCACCATTAACAGCTTTGATGGTCCAAAACAAGTTTCAGGCCTCTCTGATTATATTTGTAAAGAACAGAGATTCAATCAAGCCAAGTCAAGCGGTTGGGGCGATGTAGCTTAATCACAGCTCTGCTCTGCTCTCCTCTATTAACTTTATGCCAGTATTAAGGAGAAATCAATCAGCTGAAATGAAGCATTAGCCACAATTTTGTTCTCATGTGGGAAAAGCAACAACAGGCAGAGGTTCATTTGCAACTGAAATTGCTCCTGAGGGTGGGGAGAGATCGAGAATGGTTCAGTTCCCCAAATGAGGAGTTATCTCCCTCCCTGAGTTTCTAAGCGTCCTTTACCACTTGCACTTAAAGCAGGGGCTGGGAAGAGAAAATGAGCACTCACACTATTACCAAGTATGGAATCTGTTTTATTAATGGCTAGAAAAAAGAAACAAAGAGTAAGAGGAAAGCTGGTTGTAACGTAATAATGACTGAAACCCATGTATCACAATGCATAACATATATTACATATACAGTAGGACCCCAGTATCCGCTGGGGATTGGTTCCAAGCCTTCCCGTGGATAATGAAAACCGTGGATAAGAGAGAACACCAAAATGTCCCCAAAACTGCTGTTTTGTGATAGTAGCTTGCCTTACAGCTGCTGTTTTACAACAGTAGCTTGCTTTACAGCTGCTGTTTTATGACAGTAGTTTGCTTTACGACTGCTGAATTATTTATTTTTCCTCTGCCAACCGTGGATAACTGAATCAACGGATAATGAATCTGTGGATACGGGGGTCCTACATTGGCTGCCTTCTCCAGTTCTAATGGAAGTCTCTTCATCACAAAAATGAAAGGCTCGCCAAAAAAGGAGGGGGGAGAATGGATTTCCCTTGCATCTGGGGTGGTTGATTTCACAGGACCCAGAGGCCATTTCCCATTATTACTGGCAGTGACAAACCTTTCTGTCAAAAACGAAAAAAAAGATACTTCTACTTTCTTTTTTTAAATTTTGGTGTTGGGGCTAAAACTATGTGGGGAAAACACCCACTGTTTTAGCCATATACTCTGAAGAACATGCATATAACTTACCTATATTGGAATGGGGAACATCAGAGGGGTACCAAAATGGATTTGGGGAGGCACGTGACACTTGTATCATCTGAGTCCCACCCCTGGCTTAGATAATGCACTTGGATCTCAAACTCAGCTGCAGCTGCTGAACATTTGCCATGGGGACCATTTGATTTGGCTGCCTTTTCAGCCTTTTTCATTAGGTTTCTATAGCTAAAGGAAGCCTGGATTCTCTATATGGGGAAACCATGAAAGTTACCCCTTCAGGGCTTGAGGCTGACTTGTCTTACCTCCGGACTTGTATTTTGTTTGGGTGAGTAACCTTCGCCTTAACAGAATTGTTATAGATTGCCTGGGTTTTGTTTCTGGTTCAGCAGCACAAGCAAATCAATGGCAAGTGGTTAAAAAAAAGACTGTTCTTCCCTGCAAATAGGGTAAAAGCTTCTTCCTTCTTTTCCCCTGAGTGAACTGGAAAAGAAGGAGAATCAAAAAAAAACAGGAGCTGAAAGAAGGCCAGTCTCGGGGCTGCCCTTGCTCTGTTTCCCAAAACGTATTAGGAAAAGGTATGGTGGGTTTTTGAACTCTGGCTCTCAGGATCCCACCGCCAGTCTGGCTAACCACCCAGGGTGCCTGTGGAATGATGGGGGACGGAGTCCAAAAAAAGTAGCTTTCCTCAGCTCCAGTGCCGTGGCCCACAAAAAAAGATGAAAACAAGCAAAGCAAGTTACTGCTCCGCTGGGTCCCCGTTGGCAAAGATCCAAGCAGCCTGATTTACACCTCTTCTAATTCTTGTTAACGATGCCATTTGGTTTGCATCAAGGATTCGCCCGGAATGCAACAATATAGAAGATTCCCCCACCGCAGCTTTGGGAGAGAGGGGGAAGGGGGAAAAAGTTACATCATTGTACTGCAGTGGGGAAATAATTTCTGACATTCTGCCGGTAGTTCTGCCAGCAAATCCTCCCCATGCACCAAGAGAGGAGGCTCTACCCAGAATACAACAGCTGCCAAGACAGGCAAGCAGAGGTGCTTTTTTTTTTAATCCGCAGGCTCACGGAAGAGGGAGGAGGGACCTAAAAGCTACTCCAGCCAATCCCCAGCAAGGGAGGCAGCCGCTTTTCATTCACAAATCCACTGCCGCCGCCACTCATCCGCCCGCCCACAGCGTGTACCCTATAGAGTGCCTTAAGCAGGTGCCTCAGGAGTGGAGGGTGGAGATCCAGAAGCATGATTTTTGCTTTTTAATTCCTATGCCTTTTAAAGACCGACAGCATAGGAACCGAAATGAAAAGACATGACACTCCTCGGGTGCCATCATGGACTGAATGCTGAAACAAACAATACCTCCTCGAATAATAAGCCTTCTCCCCACACTGAACCAACAGCCTTTGCTGGCCAAGGCCATTGCGGTGGGGAGAGTAACAGCCCCCCCCCAAGCCGGCCCTCCACCCTTTAAGCTAGTCTGGCGTCCTTAGGCAAGGTAGAGGCCACCGTCCTGAGGTTCACCTCAAATGGTGCTTCCTCTGCCGGCCCAGATGATTTCTTTACATGGAAATGACATGTCTTTACAATGGTGGGCCTTGTGTGTGCCAGGCCATCATGTCTTTTTTTGCCTCAGGCAGCAAAATATCTTGGGCCACCCTTGCTCACCAAGAGCTCCAACATTCCCGGGGGGGGGGGGAGAGAAAAAAATCTCTTTTTCAGCCCGTGCCATGTGGTCTTACTCATACTGTTCCCCAACCCCCAAAGTGCCCAGCTTCCAGCAGACCCCCTTCCTTCCTTATCCTAGGAATCAAAATCATGCCGGACTGCAAAAGGCGGCAAGCAGCAGTGGCCTTGCCCCTCCCCCTCCCGGGGCAGCTTGCACAAAGACACGTCGGTGGTGCTAGCCACCTTTGCAGCCTGAGGACGGGCCAGTCTGCAAAGCTGAGGTGGCAGGACTGGTATGTTCTGCCTAAGTGGATCCTGCAGGGCGGCTCATAGCTGAGCAAGGGCTACCTGCGAACCCATAGCTGTGCCACATCCCTGACAGTGCCCCCCCGGGTTACTTTTGCCTGATGCCAGTGAGAAGCTGAGCAAGAGGCATCGAGGGCTACTGCAGTCCACACGACAGCAGCCGGCCCTCTGCAGCGCGGCACCGAGTGCCAGGAATTCAGAAGCAAGCTTTATTTACTACAGAGTCATCGCCCTCCCTCCCTCCCTCCCTGGCCTCTCCTCCCCTCCATTACTCCCATCACATGTTTCTGATTTCCCTGCAGATTTCCCTTGAATCATCCAGACGGGGTGGGGGGGGAGGGGGAAGCGTATCCTCCGGAGGGGACTCAGTGCCACACTGTGGTGGTGAAGAGTCTGCTGCTAACAACGGACTGAGAAGAAGGGGGTTAAGTCCAGCAATGGAAAGGGAAGGGGCTTCCTCGTTGTCCCGGGGGGGGGGGGGGGGACTCAGCGGCACCTCGCCTCTTGGCCCACTCAGAACCCCTTCATCCTAGAAGTCCCCTGCGTAAGGTAGCTCTTAGGCAGGTTTTTCAGAAGAAAGGGTCTCTTGGCAGGAGGAAGAACAGCTGCGTCCATCTGTTGCAGCAAAGCAGCCGGGGAACGTCCTATGACACCTTAAAGAGCAATGAATTCTATCTGGCCGCTTGGGCTACAGCCCGCGAACGCTTAAGTCAGATAACGATAACGCTCCCTAGTCCTTAAGATACCACAAGGCTTTTGTTTTTTTTGGGGGGGGGTCACTGCAAGGGGCTTCAGGCCCAATGGTGAGCCCTGACATCTCTGAGAAATGGTCCAAAGACCATTTTTTTGCTGCCTGGGGTAAATTTATGAACAGTCACTATCCCCGCATCTCACCCCAAGCAAGGTGTGCCTTCAAAGCCAAGCACATGGTTTTCTTACATGAAGCAAGAGGCATCTCTTCCCACCTCTAGCAGTGCAAGCCCAATGGTTAGCATGCTACGTAACTTAAAGCAAAGCAAATAGCAAAGTGTTCTGCTTAGAGACCACCCCATACAACTTCAAGTAGCCTCTGGGCAGTTTACAGGTTTAATTACAGTATGCAGGCCACATAGTTCGCAACGCCCCGAAAGCTGCCTCCTGAATGCCGTAGGTGCCTTTTTAGGCCAACGCTAGAAAGCACGGAAGGATGTTCCCGGCCTTTCTGACTCACCCTTCACCTGGCTTCCTCCCTTTTCCTCCAGGCCCTCGCCACCCTCTTCAATCCCTCCTCCCCTCCTTCTCAACTCTTTGAGGTATCCTTTGAACCCAACCATTGCTGAGCCCAGTCCAGGGCTCTTCTTGAAGAGGCAGGGCATCCTAAAACCAATCGGGTTTCCCTCTCCTGGGCTTCTCTCCTTTCTCTTTCTCCTGGCCCTCCTTGGATCTTTCCTCCATATTCTTTTCCCCTATGGGTGTTTTGTTTTGGTCGGCTAAGTGTGTGTGTGGTTGGGGGGGGTTGATGGGTGTGGACCTATTTTCTACGCCGTTTTGTTCTGGCAAGCTTTCCCTGAATGGACTACCATTATGTGTCTTTTATATGAATCTATAGGTTCACATAGACTTTGTGTTTATGACCACTTATAACCCTGTTGCTTTAATGTAATGTTTGTCTATTAATGCTGTAAGATGCCCCTCAATTACCTGTTCTCAATTCCTTGGAACATGTCTTAATTGTCCTGGACTGTATATTATCCCTCATTACTGTAAGCCGCCTTGGGTCCTTTTCCAAGGGGAAAGGTGGGGTAAAAAAATACTCTAAAATAAATAAATAAATAAATAAATAAATAAATAAATAAATAAATAAATAAATAAACAAACAGTGGATCCCCCTTGAACCGACAAGAGCCTTTCCAGCCGGGCAGCCCTTTCCTCTCCCATTCCCTGCCCAGCCTTTCCCTTGCTCGCTTGTGACCCCCCGTGGGGTTTCTCGGCGGCCTTTTTCTTCCCTCGCCCTCAACCCCACCCCGTGCCCTCCTCCTCCTCCTCGGCCTGCCAGGCGCCCGAGAAGGGCTCAAACGAAGGCAGGCAGGCGGCAAGGCAGCCACGCGCCCGGGGAAGGGAAACCATGGCAGGCCACGCCGGGGAAGGGACCCCCCCCCCCAAAAAAAGGAGAGGCCCGACCATGAGGCGCAGGAGGGGCCTCGAGTGCATTTCTAAGCGAGGGCTGCCGCTCAGGGCGAGGGGAGGCAGCTCCTCCGGGGACGGGACCGGTGGCGCAGGACAGGGCGCGCACACGCAGCCGAGGCGTGGAGGCTGCTGCCGCAAGGCTAGCCCTTGCCAAGAGCGGAGAGGGAGAGGGAGGACGCTTGCAGGACGCTGGGGGGGGGGGGAAGCACGGCGGCGGCAGGAACAGCCCCGGGAATCTCCCGCCGCCCGCCTGCCCGGAATCAAAGCCTCGGCCGCGGTGCTCGAGACGGTGGGCGAGGAAGGGCGCCCGGGAGACGCAGCGCAAGCGCTGGAGGAGCAGGAAGAAGAGGGGGAATGGCGAGGGAGAAAACCGGGGGTCCATCGGCTGGGTGTCCGCCCATTCTCCCGCGAAACACTCACTCGGCGTGCTTTATTTATTGCCAGCGGGTGCCGCCGCCTGCTTTAAATAATAGCACAGCCGCCTTGGGCTAGACCGGGGAGAATAAAAATGAAATGAAACCCCCGCAACGTGTCAGGGGGTCGGCGTGTTCCGATCTCCTTCCCTCGGATTTACGCCACGGGTTCAAACGTCGCCCATCTTTTGGTGTGGGCCCCCCCCTTTCGATTCTCAAAGGAAAGATGCCGGGGTTGCGATGTTTAATTTAGAAGACCCTCCAAGCTCTGGTGCTTCAGAAGCCCTGCCTTTGATGCCCAGTTGATTGGGTGACGGGTGTTGCGGACAAAACACTCTGCTTATGCTCAGAATTTCTCTTTATAAATTCGGTGTCAAAATCCTAGTTATCACACACACACACACACACCACGGGCGCCGGCTCTAGCGAGTCATGGTTCAAGCGACGCCCTGGTTTCCCTCTCATCAGCAAAATGGTTTCCTAATTCTAAAAACACAATCCGTCACGGCAGGATTATTGCGAGAATGGCTGGATCGGGTTCAGCCTGCAATCCTGGCCACCTTCTACCTGAGATTAAAGCCTCGCTGGACTCAAGGCTAACCATAAAACGCGAACGCGCGGCACGGCTACAAGACTCAGTACGTTAAGGGCAGTAAATCTGGCTCGGTGCAGCCAGACTGACTTCTGAAGTAAACCCGCGCAGAACCGCAACATGGCTATTACTCGCCTCGAGCTCTAGGAACCGCGCGGGCTGCAGGCATCTAAACAGGATCTCACCTCCCTTGCTATTTGCAAAGTACCTCCAACTGCCTTCTCCACTCCACTCGTCACCCGCGCCTGTAAGGCCGATGGTGGTTCTCTCTCTCTCTCTCTCTTCCCTCCTCTCTGCCTCCTTCCCTCCCTTTCACCCTCTAAATCCTGTTGTTTTGTTTCTGATCTCCCTTATCTGAGTTTTCACTACTTGCTCGGTGACTAATTCGGAGGAAATGAGTGTCAGATCTCAGATGGAGTAATTAAGGCGGATGGGTTTAGTGCGCCCTCTTCGCCAGTAAGCGGGGATTATTAGCTCCTCCAGTCAGCCCTTCACCTACCCTCCCACCCACCCTCTTTCAGAAGCAACTTAAGACTGGAGATGAGTTTTTAAGCAACAGACAGTTTTACTTTTTTGGGGGGGGGGATAATCATTCATTGCGGTTTGGAACGGGAAGGGCGGGCACGAACAACGCGGACTGTCCCCTTATCTCAGCACACTTGGCTCTTCCTTGCCTTCCTTCCATCCTTGCATCCACGTTTCGGCAAGTTAAGCTCCATCGAGAAAAGTTTCCAGCCACTTTGCAAGGTGCTTCCTTCAGAAGCTCAGCAAGGGGTCTGCTGCTTCCGTTGGTTGGTTGACCTCTTTCTACTCATGACTTGTACTTAATAGCGGCGTCTTTTCCTCCCGGGAGGAAAACTCAGCCAGTGGTCTGGGAGGGGGCGCCTCTCTTCCTCCCTCCCACCCCACCCCCAAATCCTGGTCCAGGCAGGAAAGATGCGGACTTGCCTCCCGGCCTCATTCGCCTTCTTCTGACAAAATCAAGTTTCGAATTTCTGGACCAGAGCACTAAATACATTTGCCTCTTCGATCTTTTTTTTTTTTTTTAAAAAACCGTTTTATACATTAAAAAATGCGAATCCACGAAATGCATTTCCAATCTATAAATTATTTATGATGTCTTTCTGCTAAAGGCTGGACAGACTCTGGGGAGTTTGGGTCTGCATTAAACACACACACACACACACACACACACACACACACACACACACACACACACACACACACACACACACACACACACAAAACACAAAAAAGATGTAAGGCAAAGGGACTTTGTAGTATTTATAAACCTTTGATATATTCCATATGTGACATCCGAACACAACAGCTTCCAAAGCCAGTGCGGGAGAATAAAACATCTCCAAACAGACCCTCTGGTCTGTTCCAAAGCGTTGCGGCCAACAAGGGGGTGGCGTGGCGGGAGGGGGGGGGGAGAGAAACGATGAAAGTTGGTGTTTCAGGGAAGGAAGGCAGAAGTCCTGTCCAGAGATGTAAGCGGCGCCGGCAGGGAATCCGGCCCCATCCATTCACACGCACTCACGCGCACACCAGCCGCCTGGCAACCGGGAAGGCAAAATCTTCCCCCCATGCCCGTCCCAGAAGGCAAGCGGAGGCTTTTAAACTGCTTCTTACCTGCGGCTTGCCCCCTGACTCCGGATCCGGCCAAGTCCAGAAGTAGCAGCGCCCAGAGCAGAAAAAACGTATCCATTTTGGGAGGCCCCACGCGTGGGCAGCCGGAGGGCGATCCCTTCCCGGGGCGGCGTCCGGAGATGCGGGGTGTCCTTCGCAACTGTCCAGTCCGGTCCCCGCGCCTTTGATCCGAGGCGACGCACCAGCTTTCTCCACCCCAGCCCCCTTTGCGGGTTTCCTTAGGCGACCGGCGGGCGCGTCCTCTCTGCGGGGCTCCCTCTTCGGCGCGCCCTCTCCTCGCCCGGAGGCACCGACGTCCCGAAAGGGATCCGCCACCGGGAGGGAAACTCCTTAAATCCAGGCGGCGAAGGAGGCGCCGGCCGCTGCTTATGAAGAAGACGCGCACGCCGAGTGACACACACGAGCGAGAGCGCGCCCTCTCCCTCTCTCTGGCTCGCGCGCTTGCTCACGTGCGCGCGCCGAGCCCGGGCTCGGGGGGGTATATAAGCCGGCACACCCGCACCCGCGCGCGCCTGGCGCCGCGAGGAGCCACGAGGCAAGCTGCGAGCCGGGCAAGGCGGGCGGGCAGGCAGGCAGGCGGGGAGCGCGGGCGAGAGCGAGCTCCGCTTTCTTCAGCCGCTCAGCCTCCCCTCCAAGGCGGGCGACGAGGGGAACCTCCTCCGCGGCGCGGCGGCGTCTCGCCCGGGCATTGCGCTGGAGAGCCGCCGCCGGCGCCCGGGACTGAAGCGCAAGCAGGCAGGCGGGCGAATGCAAGCCCTCCGGCGGCAGCAACACCGGCAGCGCCCCTCTCCCTCGCCCGCCTCCTGCCCGGCTGGAGGACAGCGCCTCCCCGAAGCTGCCTCCGCCGCCGCCTTTGCCTCTTCTCGGCTCGCGGGGCGACCTCCGCTGCGCCCTACTTCGCTCGGCGCCCGGGTTTGGAAGGCGGTGCGGACGGGGCGGGCGCCTTCTTGCCTCCCTGTGCCTCGCTCGCGGCTCCCTCGCCGCCTTTTCAGGCCGAGCAGCGCCGGGATGTCAGACCCCGAAAGGCAGGGCGATCCGATTACACGCTCGCCCAGGGCCCGCCCCTTCGGCGCTGCTCGTGGCAAGCAAACCCCACCGGCAGCGGGCGAGCAGGCGGCGGAACGGCGCGCAGCCCCACGTCCAGATCTCGGAGGCAAGCCAGCCGGGTTGTGGGGGGTGGGGTGGGGGGAGGAATCGACAACACCCGATCGACGCTGAGGGTGAAGCCCCGACTCGATCCCCCCGCCGGATCCCACCGGGATCCTACCGGCAACGCGCCCAACCCCCGGGCCAAAGGAACGCGCGCTTTCCGCCCGCGGCGCCTCGCCCTTTGGCGGTGGAAAGCAACAAGTCCGAGCCGCCGCCGCCGCCGCCGCCTCTTCTTCTTCCCGCGGCCCTGGCTCGCCTCTCGTTTCCCCGGGAAGCTTTGGCTGCGGCGGCAGAAGCGCTCCTGAAAACGGCCTGTCGGGCGGTTTTGAATCGGGGATCCTTACGCGCCTGCCCTGGCAAGACGTCACGGCATCATCTCTCTCTCGGGCGTTATTATTATTTTAAAATATATATATATATATATAAAGGCCCCGATGTAGCGCTACGCACACGCGAATCCATCGCCATTCACAGTCATGTCCAGGGCTGTTGGGAGGAAGGCGGAGGGGGAGGGAGGGGGAGCGCCCGAGCCTTAACAGTTTTCTCCAACAGTAAAACAAAATCCTGAGCTCCAAACACCACCCACACAAAGAGAGAGACACAAATAACACTTAAAAGGCTGGCAGGAGACATGCTATTTGCTGTAACACCCTGGAAGGGTTTTCACTTAAAACTTGCCAGCAGCTCAATAAATAAATTTACCTCTAGGGGTAAGGCCAGCCTCGGGGAAAAAAAATCAAAATAAAGAGATTGTTGTAGAGACAGCTGGAGACTAGCTAGGACAGAAGAAGAATGCATTATTGTTTAATAGGAACAGCACTTATGGGCTACTGGGGAGGGGAAAACAAAAAACCCCACAAAGATTTCTGTTTGCACAGAACACTTCCTCAGGCACATTTGAACAGGTATTAAAAGAAACCGGTGTTTCCTTAAGCTAAAGCAGTGGTGGACTGACATTGGGGGGGGGGGACCCTGAAGCTTCAATGATTATGTGGGGCCCTTCATAACCAGCCACAAGGTCTTAGGTAATAACCGCTGTTATTTTCTTCAATGGAGCTGTTCCTCAGCACACCATAATTTAAAAATAATGTGCATTCAAGTTGCTTTTGGAGTTCCTTCTAGATTAAGGGCTCTGACACTTGAACTTCATTGGTTTCCCAGTAGATCCATCCCTGTGCTAAAGAGATGCCATAGGAGAGAAAGAGGCTTTCCATGAGATCTATTGCATGCATTTTCCCATCCTTAACCTAAAAGTATCTGTGTATCTGCAAACACCCATTAATATTAATAGTACTCTGAGCAGAATTAGGTGGCCTATAGGTTGTCTGTGACCCTCACCTTGCCACTGTGTGGCCCCTCCAGCACCTCCGTGCTCCCAGAGGACAAGGACAACACCTGGCAGGAAAGCAGTGTTTTTCATGTATTTATTTTTGCTTTTGTTAACCGCCCGATTTACTTCCTCTCCTCCTCCTCCTCCTCATTTGGTGTCACCAAGTTGCCCTGTTCTCGACAACCTTTCTCAGGGAAGCAGTCCTGCCCCTGTGCAAACATATCACAGACACTGTCAGTACAGTGGTACCTTGTATAAAGGAATTAATTTGTTCCAAATGAAATTTCCTTTATACAAATTCCCATAGGAATGCATTGAAAATGGAGTGATCCCATTTTTATGTTGTACGGATTCTCCCCATAGGCGATTATGTTAAGCAAATGTCCCCTATCTCAGGAATTGTTTATGTTGTACAAATTTTATGTTATACAAGCTGCTTGTTATACAAGGGTCCACTGTACTTCCAAGACAATGTCTCGTGTGGTTGCCACTGTGTGTACATACAGTAATCCCCTGCCTATTGTGTGGGTTAGGGACCCAAACTGACCCGCAATCATGGAAAATCCGCAATATGCGGATGCTGGGTCGGCACGGGACTGGGGGGCCTATGTGGGGCCTCCTACACTTACCTGAGGCCTGGCACTGCCCCACGCAGACCTCTAATGGGCTTTCCGGGCCTGTTGGGAGTCCCCAGAAGTGATTTGGGTGATCCGGAAGTCACTTCTGATTTTCTGGAAATGACTTCCGGTTCACCGGAAACCACTTCTGAGGCCTCTAACAGGCCCAGGAAGCCCGTCAGAGGCCTGTTTAGGGCAGCGCCAGGCCTGGGGTAAGTGCAAGAGGCCTCAAGCAGGCCCAAGCAGCTTGCCCCAGGGTGCCTTGCATTTCATATACTACGGTCCCGCAATATACTGGGACTGCAGTTTATGAACCACGAAATGGCGGGGGAACTACTGTACCAGGAATCTGTTCCTATGGCCTGCATGCATAGAATGTGGCAGCCCATTCGCTTTGGGCATGGGCTGCTCCAAGTGGCCTACTCACAACCAATGGGCACGAAGTTAGTCCGCGTGCATGAAGTCATCCGTATGTGCCACTGGTGCTTGAAATTCAGCATGCTCAGGCTGCCATCCAAAGTAGGTGCCATGTCCAATATCAAAGCGGGCACGATGGCATCCAACCTCTTGGAAGGGAAAGGAACAAGGAGGAAAAAGTAGCAGGAGTCAGAAAATGCTCTTTGAACCACTTCACACGGCACAGCTGCTCAGTTTTCATCAGGGCACAGTCAGATCTCAGTGAAATGGACTTAGGAGTGGTTGGCATGAACATACGTGCATAATAATGAAACACACCAATGTCTCTGCTTGCATCAGCTAGGCATTTCTAGCCATTCTCTGACTGGCTGGTGTACACAGATATGCCGGGCACCAGGACATGTCAATCAGCCGCTTCTGCTGGTGGTGGAAACATGTGCATCCATGCGCTACTGGTACCTTGTAGACACAGCACGCGAATCAGCCTTCATCACAAGTCCATCGGAATGGAGAATTGGGTTGCAATCCTGCATATTATGGGGCTCGGGAGGGAGGTTTCCCTTGAGTTTAACAGGGCTCATTTCTAAATGAAGAAGGTCAGGCAAAAATCAAAGAAAAACAAAACAAAAGGCACAAACATGTGGCACCATATAGACCAGTGGTTCTCAACCTGTGGGTCCTCAGATATTCCTGGACTGCAACTCCCAGAAGCCTTCATTACTAGCTGAGCTGGCCAGGAATTCTGGGAGTTGCAGTCCAGGAACATTTGGGGACCCACATGTTGAGAACCACTGTTATAGACTAACTTTCATATTTTAATGTAACGTTTCCTGGACTACACGTCCACTTCTTCAGACATATAGCAGCAGAATGAGGTGTGAAATATGAGATGGGATATACATTTCATACCAGATAGTCTTTGGCTGTAGTCCAAATATTCATTGGCTGTAGTATATAGATTGGGGGGGTTGGATAGGGGAGGGGGGAGGGGAGGGCGAGAAGAGGAGGGAGAGTTAATTACAGCAGTAGAAATGGTGAGATTGGGTAGGAGCTGTATAGTTTTATGGCTCAGGCCAGGATCTGTCCCTGTGGTTAGGAGTGGAAAGCTAGACTCAAAACAGTAAGAATGTCAGGCAAAAATCAAAGAAAAACAAAACAAAAGACACAAACATGTGGCATCTTAAAGACTATCATATTTTAATGTGACATTTCGTGCACATGTGCACTTCTTCAGACATATATAGCATTAGAATGAGGTGTAAGATATAATATGAGCTGAGATATACATTTCATAGCAGATATTTATGGGTTGTGGCCTAGATATCATGTGTGTTGCATCGTTACAGTCGTGACCGACCCTTCGTGACCCCATGTCCATGGAGTTTTCTTGGCAGGAATACTGGAGTGGCTTGCCAGTTCCTACTCCAGGCACCTACAGCACCTGGTATTCCCTGGTGGTCTCCCATCCAAGTACTAACCAGGGCCGACCCTGCTTAGCTTCTGAAATCAGGCGAGATCAGATGTGCTTAGAGGTGGGGGGTGTATAGGGGAGGGGAGGGAGCAGGAGGGGAATGAATGATCTACACAGAGGCACAAGCACGGGACTGCAAGGAGATCTTGGAAGAAGTGGCTGATTATTTGGGGTCAGCTCCAGTGACTGGATCAGCATCTCTGACCTTCCAAGTGAAAGGTACCCAGGCGGCCTTCAATACTAAGGATCCACATCATCAAAACAATGCTCTTATTTGTTATTGTGATGAGGACAGACATTGACTTGCTGCTACAGGGTGTACCAAAACTGTTCTTAAATTCATCCTGAGGGTGAGGAAGGAAGGAAGATTATGTAGTCATGAGAAAAAAGGAAATAGGTGTGTTTTTTTAAAAAAAAGAGAGCTCTTAAGACACACAAGGTAGCCAGTATTTAGGAAAAATGAATATTTTACCAGAAAGGTCCATTCCCTCATATTCCGTAACAACCTTTTTTTTAAGAAAATACAGGAAATTGGGCATTATTTTAAATATGTTTTTCCCCAAATCTTTTTTAAAAAACACTTTTGCTAACAGATTATGCTAAAATGCATGTTTGGTATACATTTATGTTAATATATACACATAACAAAACACATTCTAACTGTCTTTAAAAGATTAATCCCAAGATAACATTTTGGGTATACATGTTATTCTAATATGGGGGCGGGAGATATACATTCCGCTATGCATTTGCATATATTTTTTATCTGAGAACTGTATTGCAACATGGGGGAAGTGTATAAAGTGAAACAGAACAATGTACTGATCAGCTCTGTGTTGGATTTCCCAGCAGAGAACATTTGGGCACAGATGAGAACACCTGCATTGGTCATGAGGCATCTGCCTTTTGGAAAGATTTTAATAGGACAGTTCCTAAGGGTCAGAACATACGCTCATAGCATGATATAGCCTGATCCGTTCAAGACCCCATAAACAGGACATGGTGTGTGTCTATATTCTGCATGCTGGTTGGATAACTCCATGAGTTAGGAGTCTGGGTGTGGAATTGGAGATCATATGTTCAATTCCCCACTGGGCCCTTTGTCTTTAAGGCAAACTGCACCTACTGTATCTTAAAAAAAGAAAAAGAAAGAAACACACTTATTTTAACATACTAAAACATATCACAGATGTCTAAGGATAGTTTTGATAGAATTAGATCTTCAGTTTTGTTCTTGATCTGAAAGTCAGGAGTGTTTGTTGGCCACCAGTTTAAATACAATTCAATGTGCCTTTTAGATGGGTTAAGACCAGGGCGGCGCTAGGGATTTTTGCGCCCTAGGTGAGGGGCGGGGGGGGCAGCGGTGGCGGGCAGGCGGGCGGCGGGGGGGGCAATGTGGCGGGGGTGGGGCGGGGAGTATAGGCGGCGGCGGTGGGGGGGCAGCGGCGGTGGGGGGCGGCAGCAGGCGGGCGGATGGCGACGGGCAGTGGGGGAACGGGCGGCGGGGGGCAGCAGGCTGGCCAGTGCCCCCTGTCCATTTTGACACCCTAGGCAACTGCCTAGTTCACCTTAATAGACGCGCCGGCCCTGGTTAAGACATGGCAAGAAGTCTGGGCTCAAGATATACAGTTTGTATTATTAGACCTTCCAGGTGTCCCTTGATCCCAAACAAATTATCCCACACATAAATTATTTTGAATTTGGCGTGAAGGCCTCAAGGGCCCTTTACGCACCAATTGTGGCTATATGGACAAATGGGTTTTAACAACAAAACCTCAGTCCCTCCCACATCCCACCCCTGCCTGGATATGATGAAATACTTTCCAAGACATAAAGATATTTCACAAGTAAAATATATGTGGTGTGTGCTGTGCTACAGCGGAGTTAGTAATCTTTGTTGGGATTGATGAACAAAAGTTTTAAATGTTGTTGGTTGATTCACACTAATAAAATCTGTATATTGCTGTGATCCATCATATAAACACATACGCAGACACTCTACTTTTATTTCACACATACATGCTTTATCTCCTGTTGGATGTTTCGGAATTCCTTGGGCCCATTCTGCAAGATAATTATAATTTTTACCTTGGCTCTGCTGGTTTGTCCATGTGTCTTTTAGACACTGCAGTTTTGTTCCGCCTCATCCGTCATCTACAACAGTTCGTTAAAATGTCCTCATTGAAGAAAGCAGGAGCATAATCAAGACCTTTATTCACTCAGCTTTCAGCATGAACGTGTGTGACTTTTTAACGGCTGGCTTCTGGCTAGAGTCTACTATCAAACTAGTCAAGCATGGTTTTGAAAGTTTATAAATAGCTGTGGGAAACCAAAACATAGTTGCTTGTGTGTTCTCTATCAATACATAGATTCCTCCAAATTCCCATTTGGATATAAAGAGTTGAGTTTTTGTTTTTTTCAAGAGGGAGAAAACGGGAATAAGGAAGGGGAAAATCGACCATCCGCAGTGCCCTCCCATTTTCAGTAGGGTGGCAAAATGAATTTCAGCCAGCTGAAATAGAGACATCGCTTTTGTCAAGCGACATCATTACAAAACAGCAGACAAGGGAGCCACAGGATGAACTTGCCAGGATGGACAAGGACCTGAAAAAGAAGCATCGCCAAACCGGAGGCTACTGGCTGAGGGTGGCTGTCCTAAGGAGCCTTTGGGAGTCAGGAAGGGCCCACAACAGTCATCAGCCTCTTTGCAAATGCCCTCTCCAAACAATCGGTTCAGACATCCACAAGGTTCAGACGTCCACAAAGATCTGCTGGTTGTTTCTCTAGAGCAATGGTTCTCAACCGGTGGGTCCCCAGATGTTCCTGGACTGCAACTCCCAGAAATCCTGGCCAGCTCAGCTAGTGCTGAAGACTTCTGGGAGTTGCCATCCAGGAACATCTGGGGACCCACAGGTGGAGAACCCCTGCTCTAGAGTATTCTTGCCCCCGCCTTTCTCCTTGGAAGGAAAAGAGAAAACGGCAGATATTCCAGCCCACCTTCTTTGGAGCTCTGGATCCACCCACCCCTGCCTTCCTCCGTGCACATCAGGCAGCCTCTGTGAGAGGTCCCCTCTTCAGAATGCAGCCCTCAAGGGCCAACAAGTCCCTTGTGCCCGATTTAAGCAGACACAGAGCCACCTCCTGTGGTACAGCTACGCCCGGGAAAGCAGGCAAGGAGTCTTTCTGCCTGTACAGTGCCCATCGTACAGGTGGCATTGTAGGAGCTTGGGTGCAGGGGTGTCTTCTCTTGAATGGAGCCTTTGGCGAACTCAAGTCTGGGCCACTTTACAGTGTAGTGGGCAATTTAGGACCACAAGTCCCACAGCCACCCAAACTACACGGCAAGCAGCTATGCTGACGAGAGGATTTTTGGAGTTGGGGTTTTATGGGAAAAATGTTTTCCGTCTTTGCTTTAAAGCAGTTGGAAGAAAGTACCCTACAGACCTAGAGAGCGTGTGATCAGGGTCACTCTCTCTGCATAACATTCTAATCCAAAGGCTGCCTTTGCCAAAATATAGCACCTGCTTCCCAGATGTGGATTAGTAAGTTAGACGACCGGTCCACCTGCTGTACTATCGGGTCTCTCTGACCAATGGCGGAAATCCAGCTAGAATCACCCAACACAAGTCACTGCCTTAACTGGGGTGGCTGAGGATGAAGGCAGATACTTCCAGAATTCAACGACCTGTTCTACAAATAAGTTCTGGATTCTCCAGTTCTCATTTCATATCATAATACTGTACCTAAACCGCACCAAAACACTACACCAGGAAACTTTGCTAATAACGTCAATGGCCCTTACTGTCAAATGTTGTTATTGTTGTGTTGTTACAGTTGTGACCGATTCTTTGTGACCCCATGTCCATGGGGTTTTCTTGGCAGGAATACCAGAGTGGTTTGCCAGTTCCTACTCCAGGCACCTACAACACCTGGTATTCCCTGGTGTTCGCACATCCAAGTACCAACCAGGGCCGACCCTGCTTAGCTTCTGAGATCAGATGTGCTCAGGGCATCTAGGCAGCTACTGTATAATAATGAATGTGTTCCATCAAATCTGTTCTGACTTAACGTCACCCTTTGCTGGGTTTTCTAGGCAGAGAATAGCCAGAAAGTGGTTTACCATTCCCTGCTTCTGTGAATGGTAACCTTGCCCAAGGCTACATAGGATGTCTTTTGTAGGATGCAGAGTGGGACACTGAACTCCAAACTTTGGCTCCACGTACCTCTAGATACCTAACTTACTAAGTAGTCCAGTAGCTGTTACAGGTCTAGATATACTGTAGGTACAGATACATAATCAAACTTTGGAGGAGTGAACTTAGAATCTGCACACATTTCTGCTAAGAAATGAGGTGAAGGTAGAAGGCATGCAGTTCACAGCGAGCGAAGGCAGGTAATGGCCTGTGGTAGAAGAAGCAGATTGGGAGAGGTCATAAAGTCAAAACCGCAGAACTGTGGCAGATACTCCGTCCTTTCCTGAGTAATCACTGCTGGCCAAGTCTCTATGCAACATTTTATAAAATTAATAATATTATCTTTCGAGAGAAAATTGAAATTCTCTGGCATCGAATTCCTGCACCAGATCCCACATGGGCATCTCTGCAAGGACCGTTGCAAGAGAGTTGAAGGGGTAGCCCTGTATGTTTTTAATTCATTGGCAGCTCAGAGGCAGGATCCGTAGCAATTTCCAGAAGGCACCTGTTTTCTCTTGTACTGTACACACCTACGGAGGCACTAAATGCAATCCAGCTATCTCAACATTTTTTTGGTGCAGTTGTGCTCGACCTGGGCGTGGCTCCGTTTCTTTTCCCTGGCTTCAGCGGAAACTCCTGTGCAAAGGACAGAGGAGATGGATCCATTTGTGTTACTTTTCACTGTAAATTAAAAGCTCCTCAAATGTTCTCGACACATTAGTGGAACTAGTCGTCTCTCCCCCTCCACCCCTAAGCTTCTTCATATATGAGAAACATCCATAAAACCCCATGGAAAATAGGACAGTCTGTAATTTAATTGCTCTTTAATAGTTTGTTTACTTCGCCATCTGCATTAAATTTTCTTGGAAGAATTTCACAGATGAAGTGCTGGCTGGAGTTTGAATGGGGTGGAATTTCCTCTCACTGGAGATAAACCCCAAATGCCTCTTCAAATATGGAATCTATTTTCCACCATTATTCTTGATTCCTATCCTGATGGAAAGGATATCTCTTCTAAGATTTCACCTTTCCTTGCTTCCTGCCTCTTAATAAGCGGCCCCTGACTTTTCTCCAAAAGAATGGGGTGGACTTATTCCGAAACGACACCAACTCCATTTCCACGATCTCCAGAAAGCTGTATTTGTGGTACTGACATAATGTGAAGAAGCTGAAAATATCTTGGGTCTCCCACTTGATTAGAAGCATGCAGAATTGGGCTTTCTGGATATTAGCTGCCAAAAGAAAAAAAATCACAATTATCTGCACATTCCACTCTCGACCCACTGGGATCGAACATTGACTGTGAACAGAGTTTTGACCGTAACAATGACGGTTTTTAAACCCTGTACCATGAGGCTCCTTGGGATCTCAGTAATATAATACAGGCGGCATGCCTTTGACTACTTCACTAAGAATGGTACAACTTGAGGGAAACAATGATGGCAATGACGTTGACGACAACAACGATGCTAAGGATGGCGAGGACAACAAGAACAAATGACAAGGCCATGTTGGCTTGGGGAATCTGAAAAAAATGGAACCGTTCCAAGTGACGCTGCATTTTCTGCCTCTTCAAGAAACAAGGAAGAGGGGAAAGGGCACATAAAGGAAAGGGAAATGTCTGGAGAGGAAGCAGGAAGTCACCAGGTCAAGGGGCAGGAAACCTCCCCACCCATCCAGCTGAACTATCTGTATGCTGTATTTGGATTCTAGCTTCTCTACTAAGGAATTTGTGGTGGCCATTTAGTCTCGTGTTAAAATATGTAAAATAAATTCAGGCAGAATGTACAGATCAGGGATACCTTGTGTTTTTAAGGCCACTGAGCTCATTGGGGGGAAAGCTGTTCTTTTCTCTGTTTTTCTGGCGGAAAATATATTGCTTCAGCCACAGACTCCCTGACATCATCATTCCAAAGACGCAGACAAAATGGCAGGGCTGAACATTCCCGCTGCAGAAAAACCAAGCCGGGATTCTTTCAGCCACAAAAATGCACAGAGCACAACTTTTCCCTCTGGCCTGAAACCAGACAGCAACGTGGTCGTGAGCGCAGAAGGCAATCAGCCAATGGCTAAATTACGCGTCTCAATTCACCCGCTAACCTTGATCCCATTCGCAGAGCTGAATATCATCAGTCCCTGCTTGTGAGACATGATCTAAAATGCTGAGTAACCAGGCAAGAACCAGGCAGGCAGTTATACAATATGCACAATAATGCCTTTCACTGGAGCAACTGGGAGGAGTTTTCCAACAGGTACATACAACGGGGGGGGGGGATTCAAGGAGGGCAGAACACACTCCCAGTTCACCTGCTGGCATGGACTGATGTATCAGGGCAGCTGGAACAGACCATCTGGCAGATGGCTCAGCCAGAAAAAAGAAACAGAACATCACTCATCCAGAGCAAGTGGCAGACCGAACACCTCACCGTCACTCTCTGAAGAAGAGCTCTGTGCCATTTGAAAGGCTGCTCAGTCACAAGGCATCCAGGTCTCTAAACAATGGGTGCAGCAAAAGTGTTCTGCTTATATACCGCTCCATAGTGCTTCAAGTAGTCTCTGGGCAGTTTACAGTTTTTAAATTACAGTATGCAGGCAACACATTGCGCCCCCCCCAGCAAGCTGGGTACTCATTTTACCGACCTCGGAAAGATGAAAGGCTGAGTCAACCATGAGCCTGCTACTTGGGATTGAACCCCAGGTCATGAGCACAATTTTACCTGCAGTACAGGCATTTAATCACTGCGCCAGAAGGCTCCTTCAGCGTATAATGGATTGGGGCACCTATTTGCGTTGGCTCCAGGATATTCCTGAGGATAGTCTAGCTCAAAGCTTCCTTTTAACCTGGACCAGGATGAGAGACACTTTTCTGACTACCCTTGGTGTTATTTGCAGAGAGGATTCTAGTCAGACCAGAAAAGACTCAAACTTACAGAGGTTAAGCTGTAGACATTCCCCTGCAGGTCTTCTGCCTTGGCCCCTGTGTGCTCCCATGGGAAAACGCTGAGCTTCTGCCCAATTAAGAAAACCAATGAATGTGAGTTTCCAGCACATAGCCTTTCAATGATCCAATCTAAAGGAGCAAGGTAGGAATTGTTGCCCATCCCTATTCTATATACAACAGCAAACCTTAGCCCTTTTGAATGTCTTCCTCCAGTGGTGTAGTGGCGTTGTAGTGGTTAGGGAGCTGGCTAAGAAATGGGGAGACCCAGATTCAAATTCCCAGCAAGTCATGAAACTTGCTGGGCAACTTTGGGTCACTTGCTCTTTCTCGCAAAATGCCTCGCAGGAGTGTTGGGTGGATCAAATACAAGAGGACAGCAGATGCATGCAAAATGACTGGCACTCCTTGGAGGAAAGGGAGGATGCCGTGCACCAACTAAAATAAATGAGGAATTGGGCTCAACATGCATGTGTGTGTGTGTGTGTGTGTGTGTGTGTGTGTAAACATGCAGGTGCACATGCACATGCAAACACACACAGACACACAGACACACACACACACACACACACACACACACACATGCATGTTGAGCACACACACACACATGGGAGAGAAGACATGGCAGGGAAGCTATACAGTAATTCTAAATTACTGTTCTCTCAAGCTTGCAGCCTAGTGTTACCTTAATTATCACCTCAGATGAGAAGTCATCCTTTCAGGGAGAAAACAGTAGCTTTGGGTTTACAGAGAGAGAGAGAGAGAGAGAGAGAGAGAGAGAGGGATGGAGGGAAATGGCCTCTGGCACTGATGGGCCTCCGCCTGGATTCGATTAACTGCTGCTACCAGTCTTCCCGTCTTTGCAGCCTTCGTTCCTGTCCAGTTTGCAGAGACATCCGTTCCACTTCCCAGTCAGGGGTGAGGCTGCTTCAGAAGCACAAGTGTGGGGCTCACCTGACACATTAACCCATGTCGACTCCTTTTTGTTTATTTCAAATGTCATTTTGCTGGTGGATTGGTGTAACTTTTCATATTCATGGAGGTCATGCCCCTAACAAACAAGTAGAACATTATGCATCCCAGCACCTCAATGCTTAAGCACCTTTATTGTGATGCAATGAATCCATGTTGGTTACAGTCCTTTTTTGTGTGATTGATGTCCACTGGCGTAACACAATTGTAAATCTCATGGATGGATCACTGTATGGTGTAATTAAAAAAAACAAACAAACCAAAAACAGCCCCCCAAAAAACCAAAGAGAAAAAAAAAAGATTTGTGGTATCTTTCTGTCTCTTGGGGTTATTTTTTCCTTTCTTTTTTATGTGATGTGTTTGCATGGAGTAATGGGGCTCCTCCTTTGAAAACCTTAAGTTAAGAGCTAGTGCAGGCATTTGCTGTTGCACACTGAGCCCTAGGACATGGCCTCCAACTGTAAAAGATTGCAAACACTCATAAACATGTGGCAATTGGCCACGGAGATTAACTCAAGTTGTATTTCAAATAATTTATTTATGCATAGCATCCACGGAGAATGAGCAACCATATGTTATGCGTTAAACCAGTGGTTCTCACTAGGAGTTAAACTGTTCAGTCACAAGCAGGCACTATATGCCCTCCAAATGTTTGCCAGCCTCCATCTGGGGACACCACACACGCTGCCATACCTGACTCACAACAACCCATATTTGCAAGCTGGTCTAGCTCAATGGGCTGGCGGCAGAACCAGGGGCTGGGAGTTCAAATCCCCACTGTGCCTTCATGGGAGATGGCCAGCCAAGATGACCCAGAACCCCGGTGGCTGTGACATTTTGACATCCTGCTACTTACTGTAGCCTTGGACAAGCTCTCCAGTCCCAGAGTCACTCCAGAAAGAGGGGCCGTGAAGCACTTTTTACATAGAAAATCCTGGAAGGGTCTCCATAATTCCAATTGATTTAGCAGAGCACAGTTATTACCATCCTTCTAGTCTTTAGGAAAGGGTTGCAAGGCCTCTATTAAGCTGAGGTTTCCTATAGTACCAGTAGTATTTGCTTTGACTCACATACAGCCTCCTAGTGCTAATCGAACCAAGGTCGCTGGCAGAGGCTTGGATGCAATTCAACCATTTTACCTGGGAGGCTGAGTCACCCTTGAGCTTCTGAATCCCTTTGGGTGGAACTCGGGTCCTGAGCAGATGTTTTGACTCCAAATGAACCACTGTGCCCCAGAGCTCCTGGTATCTTACCATCCTTCTGCTAATAGCAGGAGGCACACACGAGGCATTATAGCATGGCATAAGTTGTTGGTGTTCAGTCGTGTCCGACTCTTCGTGACCCCATGGACCAGAGAGCATGCCAGGCCCTCCTGTCTTCCACTGCCTCCCAGTGTTTGGTCAAATCCATATTGGTTGCATCAATGACACCGTCCAACCATCTCATTCTCTGCCGTCCCCTTTTCCTTTGGCCTTCCATCTTTCCCAGCATCAGGGACTTCTCCAAGGAGAAATAAGAACCTAAGAGCCATGCTGGATCAGGCCAAAGGCCCACCTAGTCCAGCTTCCTGTATCTCACAGTGGCTCCACCAGATGCCTCTGGGAGCGCACAAGACTAGATCTCTGTCTCCTGATACCACTCCCCTGCATCTGGCCCTTGAAGCACCCTGGTTTTGAGCCTGGAGATTACACATTTCCCTCTTGGTTTGTAACCTGTGATGGACTTTTCTTCTCTCCTCATGAGGTGGCCAAAGTACTGGAGCCTCAGCTTCAAAAATCTGTACTTCCAGTGAACATCCGGGGTTGATTTCTTTCAGGATGGAGAGGTTGGATCTCCTTGCAGTCCAGGGGACTCTCAGTTATAGCATGGCATATACTTGGTGTTAGGCCACCCAATAGTCTTCACAGCTAATGGAGGAAATGAAGATAAGGTTTCCCAGCCAAGTTTTCACATTGCAAATCAAGAGGTCTTCTGGGGAATACCTTCAGCCTCATTTTCTCCTGATCGCTCCTACGAGTCAGGTTGGGCGGCGAGTGAAGAGGGAACCTTTGCAGGAGTAAACCTGAGGCGCGGCCCTCCTTCCCCGCCTTCCATTCCCTGAAATCAGCATCTGGGGGAAAAAACCGAAGCACGCTTTTTTTCTCCGCCGGTGTTTCTTGCTTTCAGGACGCAATGCGCCTGGAAGCCATCAGGGGGCAGCTGTGACCAGAAAAGAGCGAAGTCAGACGCCTGAAAAAGCGGGGAGGGGGAGGAAAAAATACTACGAGGAGGAGGAGGAGGAGGAGGAGGAGGAGGAGGACAGGATGATGAGTCAAATGAATGGGCCACCAAAGAGGAGAGAAATAAAGCAAGCAGAGACGCAAAAGGCAAAAGTGTTTGCAGCGGGGAGGTCGTAGAATCTGCAGGGAGGGGAAAAAGCAGATTGGGGCGGGGGGGGGTTATAGGGAAAAAGCACCTGAAGTGGAGAGAAACGATTAGCTGGAGAATTTAAAGGGGAGAAAAAAGAAAAGAAAAACACCACGAAATTAATCTTTTTAAAATTATATTAGCGGAAGGGAATTAAGCCCTGTTGAACTGGGGAGAGAAAGAGAGGGAGAGAGAGAGTGAAAGTTCCCCGAGTTGTTGTTGTTGTTGTTGTTGTTGTTGTTGTTGTTGTTGTTGTTGTTGTTGTTGTTGTTGTTGTTGTTGTTGATGATGATGATGATGATGATGATGATGATGATGATGACGACGACGACGGCAACGACGCAACAACAACAACAACAACAACAACAACAACAACAACAACAACAACAACAACAACAACAACAACCACTGGTCCCAGTGGTAATCGGCGCATTGGGTGCGGTGCCTTAAAGAGCTAAGCAAGTATGTAGAAGAAACTGGAGTTGACAAAGTCACCATCAGTCAGATGCAGAAAGCCACCTTACTGGGATCTGCTGGCATAATTCGCTGATAGATCACATAGTCCTAAACGCTTGGGAAGTGTTCGACTAGTGATTTGTAATACAAAATCTAGTGTAGTTATCTTGTCTGCTGTGTGACGATGATGACGATGATAACGATGATGATGATGATGATGATAATATGATAATAATGATGATGATGATGATGATGAATAATAATAATAATAATAATAAGATAAATAAGAAGAAGAAGAAGAAGAAGAAGAAGAAGAAGAAGAAGAAATCTTTCCGACATCAGCCTGTGGATTCAATGAGCCTGAAAGGTGCCAATATTATTTTCTCTCAATAGATCAGCAGTATCATAGGCAGCAGGGGACCATTTTCTTCTGCTTCCCTATGGCTTTCTTCTTTTTTGTTTTGTTTTTAAAAAGAGAGATGAATCAGCTTCTTTATCGTCTGAGGCTTTCAAGGTGCGCTCCGTCCCAGCCCCTCTCATGGTCTCAGCAGGTTGACTTCATTAAATGGCTCCTCCGGCTGCTTCCATGTGGGCTGGGATCTCTACTGGGTGGCAACATGAGGCAGAGTAATCCCCCAACCCCCACTGTCCTATGGGATGATTGTCGAGGGATGCTGGACAGAGCTTCCCCAGCTATTAATTACAACAGCCCCAGGATTTGAAACGAAGCTGAACAAGGATCTTCGAAAATTGAATCCGGAGAAAGGGAGAGACTGGGGTAGCGCAGTCTGTCAGTCACCTTTTCTCTGTGATAATGGATGGTGCTTTCCTTCTAGTTCTCCTTCTTATTATGCAGCAGCTAGTGTCTCAAAGCCTTTATCACTGGGTCTCCCCCGTCCCCCCCCCACTCCACTTTCCTTTCTTGCAGAGGTTGGCTGAGGAGAGATTTTCTATGCCTGTTCAAAATTCACTGCCTTCCATGACAGAGAAGAGCCAGAAATCTGAGGTCTAAAGTGTTCTGCTTATATACCGCCCCATAGTGCTTACAGCACTCGCTGAGCACTTTACAATTTAATTTTGCAGGCTATACATTTCCCCACCCCAAACCCAGCAAGCTGGGTGCTCGTTTTACCAACCCTGGAAGGGCTCCCGCAGGGGTGGAAAATGAAGGCCCAGGGGGGAATAACAGCAGTGCCAGGAAACACAAGGACACCAACAGATGTGCCAAAAAAAATGGAGCATAGGCATGCGTGGCAATGATTTGTTATGTGTGGCTAAGAACCTCCCACCTAGACTGACATATTTATTGTACATTTCCCCCTTTTTATTTTTTTTATTTTTGACAATCCACTTAAGATAATACATACCTTCCAAGTTTGATTATACAAGCAATACAGAATAACACAACAAATTAGAAATTCTTAAACTATCCAACAGTCCAGTCCATATTCTGATTTATCCAATTTAGTTTTTTGCATAACATCTGAGGTTAATAATAGAGGTTGCCATATATTGAGAAATTTATCGTGTTTTATTTCTCCCTTGTATAGCTGAAACCTACTAGTCAGTTTTTCCATAACTGCAACTTCCCATATTCGGTTTAGAAGTGTTGTGAGTGACAGATCCTGAGCATATTTCCAATTGCAAGTAATTTCCATACTAGCCACGCCTATAAGAATTGCTATTAATTCTTTTATTAGCTAGCTTTTCATTTTCCCCAGTAAATAATGAGGGGGTGGGTGGAAAATGAGGGCCCAGGGGGGATAACAGCAGCGCCAGGAACCACACCAACACCAACAGATGTACCAAAAAATGGTGTGTCAGCATGCGTGGCAATGATTTGTTATGTGTGGCTAAGATCCTCCCACCTAGACTGACATATTTATTGTACATGCCATTGTGTTGGCACGGGACCCTTCAAGAGGGGCCTAAGAGGACAGGGTCCCTGCAAGACCACCCCAATTA
This sequence comes from Phrynocephalus guinanensis, assembly GCA_037367245.1. Lineage (NCBI taxonomy): Eukaryota > Metazoa > Chordata > Lepidosauria > Squamata > Agamidae > Phrynocephalus > Phrynocephalus guinanensis. Next base: position 18,191,814 of record CM074732.1, read on the forward strand.
TCAGGTTGTTAATCTGTTAATCAACACAAGACTCTTTGTTGTTTTTGGAGCAGTAGATTCCTGGGATCTGGAAGAAAGGGGATAATAATAATAATGTTATTACATTGTGTGCCCAACCACACATCATAGACAGGCTGTTTCACACAGTCCTGTAGGATCTGTGATGGGTAAACCCATATTGGCAGACAAGTATATTTTACTCACACGTGTTTCACCACAAAAGTAAACCCCTGCTTGGTTTTCTACGTGTAGAGGAGAGGCTAGTAGAAGGGCAATGGATACAGAACTGTATAATTGGGAAGGGAAGGGAGCTTCCTTTATAAGCAAACTGCACGCCACAGGTATATTCTCTCCAGAGAATTTAAGCCAATGTATGTGACTCTTTTCCTCTCACTTGAGCCTAACATCACATAATTTGCTGAATGGAATGTTACCAGCTGCCTGGTCAAGCGTATCTCTGAAATCATGGATTTTGCAACTATGGAAGGCATGGAGAACCTGTGCCACCCTTCCAGATACTGATGGACCTCAATTCCCTTTTTCCCCCATGATAAAAGATTATAGGAACTGTACTGCAACAACAGGAGCTCTTGTCTTCTCTTATTCTGCCTTCTATGCCGTTATTAATTCTTCTCACGTTTGTGTCATTGGACCACTTGGTAAGCCACCCTCTCTATGTTCTTCCCCAGGCCTAAGTCAGAGCCTGCGGCATGTTGATCTTTCTCAAGGCCACCGTGGAGCCTTCATTGGGTGCAAGGATTTAACAACCCAGTTTGGTAGATGAAGCTGAGATGTGGGTACTACTGGCAAAGGCTCATCCAGTGAGACTTATGCCTGCATGGAGCTTAGATCTTAGAGCTGGCACCTGGTGTTAGCCTAACGCTTGAACCATCGCAATGTACTGGTTATAGGGAACAATCTTAGTTATAGGAATAGGGGCATTGCGACCTTTAATCTGTGAAATAATGGATGGGGTGCAATTTGCCCTTGATAGACAGGAGGAATTGCACTATATTACAGCAGGTCATGACAGCTCCTGTCAGTCAGTGCACTTTTGGTACAATTTTGAATTTCACTCTTTTTCTTTTTCCTCTTCCTGTCACTGTTCATCCGAAGCTTTTCTGTCTCTCCCCTAATACTAGAATTTGGCACCATTCACTGAAGCTGAACAGTGGGCGAGCCTGGAAAGATAAATAGATAAAGACTGTGCTTCTCCACTTTGTGCACAGTAAAGCTGCGGAATTTGCTACCGCAGGATGTGATGGCCACCAGCTTGAACAGCTTGAGAGAAGGATTAGAGTCAGACCAATTGGTGGAGGATAAACCCACCGATTGCTACCTAATTGCCCCCCTCCCCACTTCCCAGAGACCGCATGGCTCTGCCTTCCCAGTTGCTAGGGAACCTGAGCAGGCAGGAGGGCACCTCCGTGCTCACATCCTACCTGTGAACTTTCCAGGGGCAGTTGGGTTGCCCCCTATGGGAACAACGTGTTGGACTAGACTGGCCTTTGGCCGCATCCAGTAGGATTGTTCCGATGTTCTTGGGTAGCAATCCTTGAAGGCAGGAGAATGTAGAGGCCCAGATTCCCTTCAGCCACAGACAACAACAATAGTTTGCCGTTGCCAGAGTTACAAGCGCTCTCTCCAGGCAGACAATCCTGCCGACAGCTTTCTAGTGTCATCTGGCATGGACTAAGGTGTTCCAGCTATTTTGTAAAGATCCTGTGAACAGGGGGCTTTCAGGCTAAAACCGGCTTCGCTGATCAAAATGGCGAGGAGCTACTTAACGGGGGGAAAAAGACGTAACCCTCCAACGGAAGGAGGGGTGGTATCCCAAATAGTCATTTTCAGGCATGTCCAAACTTCGGCCCTCCTGATGTTTTGGACCACAGATCCCAGAATTCTAAGCCTGGATTGCCAATGACAAAAGACTGTGGGAGTCGTGGTCCAAAACATCTGGCGGGGTGAAGTTTGGACATGCCTGGATGCTTAAAACTTTTTAAAATATTTATTATCACAACAACAACAAACAACACCGTGCCAGCAAGTGAATTATTATGGCAATTCATTCCAAGTTGATAATAAACATAGGTGGCTGACCATCCCCTTCTTCTGGGGGAAACTCTGGGACTGTGCAGCTTGCCCAAGGCCACACTGGCTGGCTCTTCTGGAATGCACCGTGGGCAACTGAACTCCCAATCTCTAGCTTTGTAGGGAGTTGTGTAGCCAGCTATTTATTGTAATATAGCACATTTTTAAAATTGTAATCTTCCACAAGACTTAATCCCAGGTCTCTCCAGGTGTGGTGGGGCGTGGTGGTTCAGCTGTCTAGAGTACTGAAACTGTTGGCTGCAAAGTCGGCAGCTCAGCGGTACGAATCCCAAGTGCCACGCGACGGAGTGAGCTCCCGCTGTTCACCCCAGCTCCTGCTTGCCTTGCAGTTCGAAAGTATGTAAATGCAAGTAGATAAATAGGTGCCTTCCCACAAAAAGTGGGGAGGTAAACAGTGTTCCGTGCACAGAAATGCATTCAGCCATGCCTGCCACGTGGCCACGGACTTGTAAAAAGCTGGCTCTTTGGCTTAGAAATGGAGATGAGCACTGCCCCTAGAGTTGGACATGACTAGCATGCGTGTGCAGGGGGAACCTTTACTTTTACCTTTACCTTTATCTTTGCAGCATTCCATAGACCCAGTTCTTGCTAGAGACTTGAAATAGGATTATTATTATTTTAATTTTAGAGACTGCAGATGCTCCTTTCCCCTAACCCCACGATTTCTGGTAGATACAGTCCAAAAAGTAAGTAGTTCCCATTTCTTCTGTGGCCTTTCAGGTGTTTGACTATCTCAAATTTTGATTTTAACGCTCTTGATTCCCTCCACCCCACCTACCCCCAGACATGTACAGATGAGAACGTAGCTATCAAGTGGATTTCACACTTTTTAACGGTTGTGGTGCAGATCTCGGCTCCAACAATAGACTGAAATACATTTAGAATTGTGGATTTTGAGAGCACGATAATTTAAAACTGTGCATTTTGTGGAAGATATAAAATCCTCTATGTGAGTATGAATTTGTGTGTGGATTTTGATCCTGAATTGAACATGCTGCAGGTCGATGCTGAAACAGGGCAGACGAGCTGTAGGAGCAGAAACCTGCAAATACGGCATGGAGCTAAAGATAGGTGGATTCAGCCATCCCTAGACAAAGCAACTGAACATCATCAAAGGTTCGCAGACCACTCCGTGGCCCGAACTTTAAGATTCTTTTTGTGTAAGCTGTATAAAATTCCTTTTTCAAAAAGAATCTTCAAGTATGGAACCACAAATAATCTGGGAACAGTGAAAAAGGAAGAAGAAGAAGAAGAAGAAGAAGAAGAAGAAGAAGAAGAAGAAGAAGAAGAAGAAGAAGAAGAAGAAGAAGAAGAAGAAGAAGAAGAAGAAGAAGAGACCAACCGTTGTCTCCTGCTGTGTGAGGACAGGAGGTGTAGAGAACGATACAGGCCTGAAAACAATTGTGTGCCCTGTCCCAGCATGTATTACTGCTCTTCCATCAAAACCTGGGATCCTGAAGAGACACAGAAGAGGTGCAGCAGGACAACATAAAAGAAGGCTCTGACAATGTCCTTAAGAATGGCATTCCTCTTTATAAATAGCATTCTTATTTTCTGATGAATTCTTCCTGTTGTTCTTAGAACAGGCAATGTTTTATTTAATCATGTTCTTCACTGCTTTTCTCCCTTCCCCCTCCAGTATTCCAGGAGGGATCTCCTCTCATTAAAGAATCTGGGGCCGGGGGTAGAGAACTGGGTGCCAGAAGGTCTAAGCAATACTTTGTTGTTGTTCAGTTGTTCAGTCGTGTCCGGCTCTTCGTGACCCCATGGAGCAATACTTTATTTTATATTTATTTTGTTGCCATTGCTTTCACTATTAACATTGCTGTAAAGAAGAAGAAAGCAAAGTGTTCTGCTTATATACTGCCCCATACCACTTCAAGTAGTCTCTGGGCAGTTTACAGTTTTTAATTACAATATGCAGGGTACACATTGCCCCCCCCCAAGCAAGCTGAGTACTCATTATACTGACCTCAGAAGGATGGAAGGCTGAATCAACCTTGAGCCGGCAACCTGTGAGCACAGTTTTACCTGCACTACAGACATTTAATCACTGCGCAACCAGGCGAAGAAGAAGAAGAAGAAGAAGAAGAAGAAGAAGAAGAAGAAGAAGAAGAAGAAGAAGAAGAAGAAGAAGAAGAAGAAGAAGAAGAAGAAGAAGAAGATGGATTCCTAAACCAAATGATCACAAGGACCTTTCATCTCCCTCCTGCCTGAAACGTATCAAATAAATTATCAGGTAAGAAGTGATATTTCCCCCTCACCCACCCTGCTTCTCCCTCTCATCCTGACTTTCTTTCTTTCTTTCTTTCTTTCTTTCTTTCTTTCTTTCTTTCTTTCTTTCTTTCTTTCTTTCTTTCTTTCTTTCTTTCTTTCTTTCTTTCTTTCTAGGGTGATTTACAGTGTTTTCACTTGTCTTTTGATAGCTAGGCCATGGCAGTATGTTTCGCCTCCCTTCTCTTTACCCCATACATTTTGTCATGTTTTAGTTCTAAACCACTCATCACCTCAGTATTTGCACACATTTTGGAATGTATTTTCTTTGTATCACCTTCACATAATGTATGGCCTGCACTGGAAAATTGCCCTGTGCATGTTATATTGGAAAGTATTTGAAACACTTCCCCCATGTTAAGGCAACACAAAGCCCAAAGTATTCTACATTGCTTGGTTTTCAAAAACAGTTTCAAATTGGGTTGGGAGGGGGGGGGAAGCCAAGTGTTTTTAAGCAAGTTTAAAGAAACTTTGGAAAGGTTTGGCTCCTCACGATGTACCCAGTCATCCATTCCGTCCATGGAACATGAGAATGAGCCATGCAAGATCAGACCAAAGGTGTGTCTTGTTCAACCTCATGTCTCCAAAAACCAGAAGCTCTCCAGCCTGTGTATGTCAGAATTTTTTTGGTGGAAAATTTACTTTTTGAACATTACAACTCCCAGAGTTCCTCTACCTCCGAGAGGCCCTGGGAGCTGTAATGTTATCATTCCAAGCTCTGGTGGTTGCTTGCTTTGAATCCTGGGTTGATCACACCTTAATCAAGTTAACGATTCACTGGTCCAGGGTGTGAAACCATAGTGGTTTACAGTTGGTTTGTAAACCATGGATTGCAGTCATTAGCCTTAAATGCTTTGCCCACATCATCTTCATTCAGGAATGACTAACACCTCTGCCACACGACCGAAAAATGCAGTTGATATTAAAATGTGTTTCTTCTCTGCTACAGGTCACTTGATCTAAGGTGCATTTTCTGTCCCCATGACAGCAGTTTAACAAGTCACATTTTATGCGCATTACTGAAAAGCGCATCAAACGTCGCTCTTATCTCCCTGAGTTGGTGCCCCGACACCCCTCATGGGTGTTCCTTGCACTGATCCTGATGCTTTCTCTCCCCCCGCCACCGTCCTGATTCAGCTCCTACAGATTTTGCGCACTTGCTTGCTTGCGCACACAAATTTACACACACACCCTTCCCAAGCGTCGATATTCCTCCCAGCCCAGATTGTTCTTCTTGCGTTGCTATGGAGCGACGCATTTCCAAGGGACATGCCAGGCAGTGCCTGTGCCTGAAGCCACCTTGGTTCAGCCTCCAGCCAAGCCAGCCCGCAGGGAGGGAAGGAGGGGGACTGAGGTATCCGCTGCCAACACCCACCCCCACTGCCCGCATGTCACAGGAACAAGAGGGCCGGAGCGGGAGCAGGCGAGGCGGAAGAGCACCCATCCCCGGTCACCTTCCTTCATGGCTGGCCTTGATTCTTGCGCATGGGGCGGCTTGGCACATCAAGTCCACTCTTCCTTCCCTCCAGTCCTCCCCGATTCTCCCCTGCCCAGTCACCATATATCCTCTCAACTCCCACTCCCTCCACCCCAGTTTCCCCTCCCACCCTCTGCCTTAGATAAAAAAAGAGATTTAAAAAGGATGCAGAAGGGGAGCCAAAGGAATAAGAAGCGGTTCTTCTTGACCCCATTACCGTTTGCTTCGGCTTTTGTTCCCCATTAAATGTGGCTCAAATAATTACTACTCCTGCAGCCAGGAACAGGAAAATGTGGTGGGTCATGCTTCAGGGGGTGTGGTCGATGCTTTTTTTTTTTTTTGAACTGTCTCCTGCCGGGGACAAGATTTTTGGATGCAGTTGTTCAAGAAGTAAAAAGCGATTTTTAAGGGTCGTGGGATAGAGGTATAAAACACAGAAGTAAAAAAAAAGTGAGTTGATCCATGTGACCAGAAAAAGAAATTCAAAGGTAGGAGAGGTGATACCTTTATTGGTCACTACTAAAACAAAAAATGTAAGCTTAGCTTTCGATAGCAACTTGATATCTTTATCAAAGTATTGTACCAAAAATGCAATCTTGATAGAAGGTGTTGTCTATCAGGCAATGAGAATATTTTTGGTGAGATGTAATACACCAGATGATGGTACCAGGAGGCAGGGCTGGTGTTAAGACTGCTTCAAAGTCCCATATATGGTTTCACACCCAGCATATCAAACAAAGCAGCATAGTCCTTGCCCACCCCCTTCTTCCCACCCTCATTTTGGCTCTCTCGAGACTACAAGTCCCTGCTGGCCTGAGGAAGTGAGGTAGGGGAGGTGATACAAAAAGCATGTGTTCCATTTGAACATTAGGAAATTTTTAGCAAAACCCAGTTTCCCTGCACTTCAAGCTGCTCTGTTTGCAAGGCTATGCTTTCTGAGGACAGGACCCAGGCTGGCCTTGCTTTCATTTGCGATCTTAATGAAAACGAAAGCAAGGAACCAAACATAGCTGTATGATGAAATGTTCGGCCTGCAATAAGGCCAGTGGTCAAACAGGTTTTGTATGTCAGAGGCAAGAGTAGGAGGGCGGTACCCACGAACTCACCCACCCACCCCCGGCAAAGTGGAATCCCTCTTTCAAACCAGCTTAAGGCCAATGCTCAAGGAGAGATCCGGCCTCCATTTTGCTTGTTATGGGCCTCCCATGGTTGCCGTGGTGTTCACTGTCCTTGGTGGTTAATGCATTGCCCCAGTAAATAATTCATTGTAGCTAACTTTCATGCCCTCCAGCCCAGTATTTTGCACGTGCTCTAATCTGTGAACATGTCAGAGGACAACGTCCACAAGACGCCTTCTGTTCAAATTCAGGCAAAAATAAATAAAGAAAATAAGAAGAGAGAAAGAAAAAGGCAGGGATAGCATCTAGGGAGGCAGTTGGTCTTACATACAAAGAGACCAATGTTTTCAGACCCTACATGATTGTTTATAATTCAGGGCTACTTACGTTTGTAGCAGATAAGTGAAAAAACCTTGGGAAAGAAAGACATTTTGTGAGCTGACAACGGCCAGAATTCTTTGGCCATAAAAGTTAGCGGTGTTGGTGTTGGTGCTAGTGGTGGATGTGTGTAAGTCATTGTCCAAACAAGCAATGTTTCTCAACTCTGGTTAGGTGACATTGAGCATTAAGTCTATCTGAACATATCTCCCTCCCACCCCCTCTTTCTGGTCCCTCCCCTTCCATGCCACTCCACTCCAGGGTTATTTAGGGAATGTGAAAACGAGGAGCTTGGAAACATGTCTTCTCAGAGAGGTTCTTTGGTCTGATTAGGGGGACACCTCGCCCTGAAGGCCTCTTCCTATACAGGCCATAGGCAACCAGTATGTGCCTTCTCTTTTGCGTCCAACTCTGGTGTGATGGCCACCTTTGGGCTGGAGGAAGGTGAACAGGAAGGGCTTTGTTAACTCAGGAGAAGAACCCATACTGAGAAAGGGGCATGCCCAGTGTTTGTTTGCACTTAAATTATGAGTTTGTAAAAAAAAAAGCCTTTGCCACATTCTGCAAGAAGAACCAAGGAGAAAACCTGCAAACTCACAGGTCTACCTCTTCCAGCCATCTCTTTGTACTTGCATTATGGTGACTCCACTAGCACAACACAGGTGTGACAGCTCCACCCTACCTACCATATGTTGCCAAGCTACCGGTATCAAGAGGCACCCTCTCTAATGTATAGCTTTCCTGACTAGTAGCCACTGATAGCCTCTTCAAAGCAAAATCTTTCTGAAGGGAATCTTGTTATTTCCCTTAACAAAAGCTCTCCTCCTCACTCAGCTCTCTCCCCTCCACTGTAGCTCCTCAGAAATGCCACCCAAGAGATGTTGGTGGTTGTTAAGGGAAATCTCCTCTTTCACAGATACTTCAGTAATGCAGCTAAGTATTTTTTGATCCAGCTTGTTTGGAGGTAGTTTTTTTTTCCCTTCTCCGTATTAAACACAATGTCACAAAGTGTGAAAAGAGTGGAAGGAAGCAAGCAACGAGTCCCACGAGAGAGTTGCTCAGATTTCAGAAAATGCTAGTATATCTTGCAGAATAACACACACACACACACACACACACACACACACACACACACCTTTTAATGTTACAGGGGGAGGAATTGGGAGCTTGTTTTACAATATGTTTTTAGGAGATGCACTGTAAAAGTATGGCACTGAGCAAAGCAAATTCCTGCCTTGTTTTGGGGGGAGGGAGGGGAATACAATGGAAAAACCTGGCCAACAAATTTGTAAACTAGTAACCTCCAAAGATACGCTGTTTTCCAAACCAGGGGAACATGCTGTCACGTGCAGGTCACACACACGTCGTGCAGTATTTTGTTTGTTTATACTTCTAAAAATTGGCATGCAGCAGCAGAACTATACACATTAGTGCATTTGTGATGTGCCATCATGGTACATCTGACTTACAGTGACCCTAAGAAGAGTTTTCAAGGAATGTGAGCTATTTAACGGGTCGTTTTACTAGCTTGACATCCCCAGTGTGTTTCTATGGCCAAGTGGGGATTCGGACACTGCTGGAATTTGCTGCTATGAGGCAGCAAACAGCTAATTGCAAATACCATGGTTTGGGTTGCTTTAAAAGTGACAGTTTCTTATTGATGCTACTCATTCATCTCCATATTGAAACTAAGGATCTGCAAACTAATAACATGCCCGATTGGGGGGGGGGGGAATTAAAAATGAAGTGAAACAAACTCAAAATTTTTGTTTTGTTTGGATTGGATTTTTTTTAAAATCACTTCATTTTTTGTTTCATTACGAAACAAAATGAAAAATTAAAAACAAAACGAAAATAATCATTTTGTGCCCATCTCTACTTGAGACCCACTGATTTAATCCAAGCATTAGGAGCACATGATAGCACCACCTAGTGGTTGTAAATGTTACTTACATTATCATTATTAATGTTGACCTAACATCATTTGCTTATAGACCACAGTCTAATGTCTTACAGCATCTGCATATTGAAACTAAGGAACTGCAAACTCATAACCTGCTCAGTGAGCCACCATTTGTGGTTATAAGCAAAACAGAATAACCATGCTGGCTTCTGCTTTGATACCAGCAGAGAGAAGAACAGGGCATCAATCAGTCCATTACGTACCTTCCCCACCCATGATGACTGTCTCTTCTCAAAGCCAGCTAAAGGTTAAGCCCCATGAAATACAGCTGTGCTAGATCAGACCAAGGGTCTGTCGAGTCGAAGGTGGGGAGAATGAACATGCCACCCTTCTTATATAGTTGGGTAGCCATTCCCATTCTCCACCACTGTTGGCTATGCTGGTCATGGCTTATAGTCCAAGAATCTTTAAAGGACCACGTGTTGCCCAACCCAACAGCATGAGCCTAACAATGGATGGAATGACCATGTTCTTCTGTTGGGTTTGGGTCTCAGGCTGATCCCTTGTTCTTCTGGGTCCGCACACTGCTTTGTTGAAGGCCCACTTTGGATATCCACAGACTTTAAGTGCTGTCTTCAGGTGCCTGCCTTCCTTCTTCTTGGCCTCTGTGGAGGTGGGGATGCTCTCTGCTATCTGCTCTGTGGTTTAGGGTCGCAGACCTGACCATCTCCTGGGAGTAGACGTTTACAGCCTTACAGTTATGGTCTGTGGATTACAACACAAAAGCTGAGGGCAACAGGAAAAGCAGAAGACTAAATAGGGGATGAATTAACTCTCAAAGAAGGCCACAGTTTTCATTTTTAAAAGAGCTGAATGGCGGCTGTTGAGGACAGGACATTGTGGAGACAGCAGATTCATAAGGGTTGCCATACAGTACGTTGGAACACTTCCACCACCCCCTTGTCCATGTGGAAGGTTTTGGCACCTGCACTTCCCACTAGTTAGTTTTTTAACCTTTTTGGATACACCGATAGCATGATTCAGTAGAATGCAGATTAATACGTTCAACAGAAAGTGCTAATCAAGGGCTAGTTTAACAGTGAGGCCTAGTAACTCAAGACCCCTCTTCAGGAAATCTGTGCATTTGGACCTTTCCTGTCCCACTCCTTAATTCACCATTCCCACATGAGAACCAAGCAAAGGTTCATCTCTAGATTGCCACGTATAGTGCAATAACACTGGGATGTAATGTCCTTCATAGAGGAAATGGAGTCCAAGGGGCTGGCGTTCCTCACTCACCCATGGGACTGCTGCTACACCTTTGCCAGCTGCATACCAGAGAGAGAGAGAATGCCGGGTGGAAAACTGTCCCTGCTCCACTCTGAGAAAACCTCTACCTCTTGCGTTCCTGCCTGTCATGAACCTGTAGTCCTGCCAAAAGGAACAGGCTGCAGTGCCAACAGCCAAAGGAAGAATTCACCGGAGAAACTATGGAAAATAAATAATCTGTCAGGGAGGAGAGTTTATTAGCTCTCATCCGACCTGGGAAAGGAAGTCTGCACACCCAAACAGGGAACTGCCAGAAGACGATGTCAAGCTTGGGAGCAGATTCAAACATTACAGCTGCCGAAAAGGAGCTACTGTAGGAAATGCTTCAATGAATAAGACATTTAATTGGGCTCAGGGTGGGACGCTGGGCATAAGTGGGGGGAAATGATTACTCATTACATGAACCAGTCACACAGAGAGTACACCCCTGCTAAAGCAGCTCCACTGGCTGCCAGTTAGCTATCAGACACAATTCAAAGTACTGACCCTAACTTACAAAGCACTATGCGGCCTGGGTCCTAGATACCTCAAAGATCTAATATCACAGTATGAACCGACTCAATTGCTAAGGTCATCAGGAGAGGCCCTTCTCTCCATCCCACCACCCTCACAGGTACGTCTCGTGGGAACGCACAAAAGGGCCTTTTCGGCTGCTGCGCCCAGACTCTGGAACTTCCTCCCACTAGAGGCCAGGACTGCCTCATCTCTGCTGTCTTTCCAGAAATAGGCAAATACCTTTCTCTTCTCCCTGAGTGATTGACTACCTAGTGTATAATTTTACGACTCTGCCATACATGGCTCCACAGACTTTGTGTTTATAACCACTTATATAACTTTGTGTTTATATCTCTCCTTCTGTGATTGCATTGACACTATGTTATCCAAGTATTAGTTTTAATGTTGCCTTCTAATGCCCTCAATTCAATGTTTCTCAAACTGATTGTGTCTTAATTGTAATGTACTGTATAGTCTCTCCTTTCTGTAAGCCGCCTTGGGTCCTTTTCCAAGGAGAAAGGAGAGGTAAAAATACTCAAAACTAAAAAATAAATAAATAAGGCTCATCCAGGTACCACCATGGTTCTCTTCAGGCTACCAAGCTTAGCTGCCATCCTGAAGCTGCTGCTCAACAGGCATGACATTGGACTACAGATGACCAATTCTTGATTTGCAAGTTACAATAATACTGCACAGTCCTTGGCACAGAGGCAAACATTTCCAGAACTTTCTCTCAGACAAAAGCTTCAAGAGGAGAAGAGAAACCATTCCAGTAGTTCTAGATTTTGTGTTTTCTAGATGTTTGGAGCTTCAGGTCTCTGGATCTCAGGACAAGGAATCTTGACTTCCAGGCCAAAACTCCAGCACAGCCAAACCTTGAGAATAGAGATGAGCCCCTAATCACTAAAATGGCGTTTTGTTTCATTTTTGCTTCATTTTGCTTTTCTTTTTCATTTCGTTTGAAATAATTATTAAAAAACAAATTTGTTTCATTTTACATTTTTTTGTTTTTTGTTTTGTTTTTATGTGTTTTATGTGTTTAACTGGTTGTTTATGTGTTTTATGTGGATTATTTTCTGTTTTTCAGGTGCATTGGGGGGAGGAAAGTGTGGAGTTTTAAAACTTTTTTTGTAGCCACCAAAGCAAGTGGGGGCTGCAGCCATCGCTGCTTGTTTCAGGGGCTAAAAGTTTTTTTAAAAATCATACACTCCCCCACCAATCAGGTGTGTTGGGGGGAAAGTGCAGGGTTTTTAAACTGTCTTTGAGCCCATGAAGGAAGTAGCAGCTGTGGCCATCACCGCTTGCTTCAGGGGCTAATTTTTTTTATAAAAAAACCCTGCGGCTCCCCCCCCCCAACACGCCCGATTGGGAGGAAATGAAAAATGAAATGAAACAAACTGAACATTTTTGTTTGGTTTGATTGTTTTAAAAATTAGTTCATTTTTCGTTTCATTATGAAATAAAATGAAAAATAAAAATGAAACAAAAAAATCATTTTGTGCCCATCAGAACCACTGATTTAATCCAACCATTAGGAGCACCGGATACCACCACCTAGTGGTTGGAAATGTTACTTACATCATCATTATTAATGTTGGCCTTCTAACATCATTTGTTTATAGACCACAGTCTGAGTCTATCATCAGAGAGACATGGTTCTCATGTGACAGTCTGTTGGTCTTCCCGTCATCAATGGGTGAGGTTCACTATTATAGTGCCGGTGAGAATAAATACCTGTTTCCTCAACATGCTTCATTCCTTAAATATATTAGGAAGGCAAATGTTCAGCTTTCCTGTCAGTCTCTCAAAGCATGCATGATATTAGTGGGATCCAGTCATCAATAATTCACCAGACAAAGTTGGTGTAAAATTCAAGGGGGGTTGTGTGTTGGTTCAATTGTAAGCCCGAGGATCATTACAATCAAAGAGACTGTGGAATGGCAGCTTTTAGTAAAACAAATGAAAAGCTGTATTTAGTGTCTTTTGCCACATTGTGAGAGGAATGAATAAAACACTTTATAATATATTTTACAGCTGCCATTTCTTAGGGTTTTCTGCTCACAATAGTCAAAGCAGCTCTGACTGTGAGTAGCTGTAAAAAATGACGTTTTGTTTTAAACTGTTCTATTGAACAAATGCATATTTATTGCCTCATCATTCCTGACATTGTTGTTGTGAAGAGTTTAAGAGGAGAAGTTTCAAACAGCAGCAGTGGGGAAGGGGCTGGCTGAGTGAGGGACAGTTCAAGGCAGCATCTCTGGTGAACCACAGGAGCAAACATAACCAGGCCCAACCGTGGCCAGGCACTTTGAAAAGCAAGAGACAAATTGTTATGTGCCTGTCCTTGAGCTACAGAGTGCGGTGAGGGAGGCAGAGCACCAGGAAAGCAGGAGGATTTAGGGAGGTGTGAAATAGGATAAAGGGAAAGACATGTCTGGAGTGAGTGAAGAAGAAAAAAGAAGAGGATGGCAGGAGAGTGGGCAAATAACACCACAGGGCAAAAGATAGCAGACATGTTATCTGAGGAGGATAGAGTCAGTAGCTAGCTATCTGGCCCCCAAACTCTCTCTCTCTCTCTCTCTCTCTCTCTCTCTCTCTCTCTCTCTCTCTCTGCAGTCTATAGCAGTGGTGGCGAATCTTCGGCACCCCAGATGTTTTGGACCACATCTCCCAGAATTCCAAGCCTGTGTTGCCAATGACCAAGGACTGTAGGAGTTGTGGTCCAAAACATCTGGAGTGCCAAAGGTTCACCACCACTGGTCTATAGTGATTAATCCCTGTGTGTTTATGTATGTAGGGTGTGTGGATTGTTGTTAGTGTTGAGGTGGTTGTTGATTCCACATACATGCCGCCCCGTACTACACAACATCATTAGGCAAAAGTTATTCCTGCCCACCCAATGTAGGTGCTCACTATGGAAACTCACTATGGAAATACTACGGAAACCCTGCAGTAGGGGAAGCAATAAAGCAGGAGACGGGACTGCAACCTGGTGATAATAGAGTGCAGGGCGTCCCATAGAAGTTTTAGAAATTATAAGAGAACTGAATAGTAGTTGCAGTACCAGCCTCCTTGGATCTACTCCCCTCTTGAAGCCCATTGGCTCTTGGCTGACCAAAAGGTTGCCCCGCAAAGAAATGATCCATTGTGGCCTTTGAACTGGGCACAGGCAACGGTTGCACTATGCCACCCTGTCCTGTTAATTGCTGTGGTGTGAAAGAGTCTTCTTCAGCACGGCACCCTCTGGCTAGGAGGACCTAGGAATCACATTGTCCCCAGCCATTATAGCTAATGGCCCTGCTGGCTGTAGATGACAGAAGCTGGCACATAGGGGGTGAGGTGGGGAGACAGAACCAGATTATTGAACTTGGCTAAAGCCACCTAAAAATTCATCTTGTGAATTGCTACGCCTCAAATAAAAGAGGGAACTCTCTGAACATTTAATGGGTGGCCAGGCATTAGTTGTCAGCACAGAAGCTGTTGCTGGGTCATGGACCAGCTGAACACTACTGTTTAGCCCATTAGTATTTTCATTCCAAAATATCAGTCGGCGTAACTCTGTTTCTTCTTGGAGCAAACGAAACATGCCGTCCGTCTCTGCAGTTACAGTTGCTAAGGAATTGGAATGGAAGCTGCCGTCATATTACTGTAACTCATTATAGCTACTAATTGGACACTCGTCTGACAAGTGCCTTATTGCTTTACCATAGGAAAAGAAGACAATTAGGGACAAAACAAAATTAAGAATCTCTTTATGTCTATAGGTACAATCATGGTTTTTTTTTGCATAGTTACATACTTGTATATTAAGAAGCAACAGCTAATCAGATCTTGTTGAGCATTTATTTGTTTTTTGTTCCAGATGCTTCATCCTCCCCCTCCTCCTCATTGTGTCATACAGCACTAAGGATAAAGCCAAAGGTGTTGATGGCATCGAAGGATCGTTTGCTCCATCATATATTGTTGGTTTCCCACACATTTGAAAACCCTAGTTGGAAAAATCTCCCGAAGAGTTTTTCCCAAACAAATATGTACCATCTTTTCTTTTTCTTTATTCTGGTTTTTTTCTTTGTGTCTTGACAAAGCAAACGACTGCCTTGCTAGAAAAATAAAACAGAAGGGAGAGCCTCTATCTGTTTGCAAATTAATCACGATGTATCCCACACCAGTAATATACCACTCATCAGTTTTAGTTGGAAGGCATGTGTGCCTGGCTATGTGACACATACAAACAGCTGTCATTCCAATGGATATTAATTTATATTGTTTCTCATTCTATCTGCGGTGCACCAGCATACAAAAGGAACTGGGGGTTGGGGAAGGAGGGAGGGCGAGTTTTACATAAAGACATCTGCTTGAAAGACACACAGTAGCTGCAGTGGGAAAACTGCACCTGGGCTCCCAATTTCCTTCTTCTTCTTCTTCTTCTTCTTCTTCTTCTTCTTCTTCTTCTTCTTCTTCTTCTTCTTCTTCTTCTTCTTCTTCTTCTTCTTCTTTTTTAAAGGAAAAATGGTATAACCAGTTGCTTCCTGCCTCTTTTGCTGACCCAACTCAGCTCAGTCCTTCTTTACCATCAACCCTCTCCCTTTCTTTTTGGTCAGCCAGAAGGCAATGGAATTTGAGAATATATTTTCTCATCCATCTATAAATGGTAGCTGGGATTTTATCACTGCCTGGATTTGATTCATAAGAACCCTAAAAAAGAATAAAAATAAGAAATAAAAAAGACAAGAGAAAAGAGAAAGGGAACAATATTGTCCAACCTACAAGAGTTTCTCATAAAAAAGGTTCCCCCCGCACATGCCTGCTAGTCATGTCCAACTATAGGGGGCGGTGCTCATCTCCGTATTCAGGCCGAAGAGCCAGTGTTGTGCAAGTCCATGGTCACGTGGCTGGCATGGCTACAAGGAAACACTGTTTTTCCTTCCTGCTTTTTACGTTTGTACTGACCTATTTATCTACTCCTATTTACATGCTTTCGAACTGCTAGGTTGGAAGGAGCTGGAGTTATCAGCAGCAGCTCACTCCGCTGTGCGGCACCCGGGATTCGAACCGCTGAGCTGCCGATTTTGCAGTCAACATTTTTTGGAGCCTTAGTCCGTGCCACACCATGCATATATTCCCAACCAAGCAATTGCCAGACCTGCAGTTAGTTGGGTTACCTATTCTGGATGTCAGAAAACAGAATTTTCTCTTCACACAACCCATCCACCCTGCCTTTCTAGAAACAGGTTAAGGATTTTGAGATGTTCAAAGGCTTCCTGAAGTCTAGTTTGTTTGTCAAGCCTCCGGCAGGGATAGCAGTGGACAGGAAGCACAGAAAAACCAGATGGGGCCTTTCTGGGTTCTTGCTCCCAACCATAGGCTGAGAGTGAGGAGACACAGAGCTGGAGAATGAAACCAGCAGTGCCACAAGGTACGCTTGACTTTCAGAGATTTCAAACTGGAAGGGACAGTTGAGTAGAAGGTGGCATCTGATGTGACACTCCTGAAAGTCTTCTGAGAAGAGACAGTTTCTGTGGGACAAACGGAGCAGCGGGGGAAATTTGAAGACCCAGTTAGGAAAGTAGGTGTTTTCCTGACATGTTTGTAACACAGGCGTGTATGTAGAGCCCCCCATCTCATCTGCTGAGAAACATCCATTCAAAAGCAAAAGGGGCTGTGAAGGAATTTGGTCATGGACATCTGGTGTATTGTTTGTATGCGGGCCAGCCTTATCAACAACATATGAATTTGAAGTATATCCTCCCAAGTTCAAAAGGCATACTTCCGAGTAAGTGTGTGTGTAGATGTGAAAACCCAATCTTTAGGGAAACGTAAGGCTCCTAATACTAAAATTACCTTAATATTGGTGGTGAAGGGAAAGGCATACCTAATGAAGCTGAGCAGTTGGGCAACTTAAAGTTTTTAAAAAGGAGCTGCCTCTGCCTTTACATCATCATCATACATACTACTACAATATTTATTATTATTATTATTATTATTATTATTATTATTATTATTATTATTATTATTATTATTATTATTATTATTGTCCATGGAGTTTTCTTGGCAGAAATACTGGGGTGGTTTGCCAGTTCCTACTCCAGGTACCTACAGCACCTGGTATTCCCTGGTGGTCACCCATCCAAGGACTAGCCAGGGCTGACCCTGCTTAGCTTCCGAGATCAGGCGAGATCGGATATGCTTAGGGCAGGCCTGCCCAAAGTCTGGCCGGGGGGGGCCCAAATCCGGCCCGTCAGGCCATTCTGAGTGGCCCGCGGCTGGCTGGCCCGCCCCTCCCTTCCCCTCCTTTGCCCCATGTTTTTTTTTTAAAAAAAAATATTCCGCCAACACTGACACTGCTGGGGAAGCTTGTGGGGCTGGGCAGGCCAGCCGGCCGGTGAGCAGAAGCTTGTGGGGTGGGCAGGCAAGGGGGCGGGCTACCACCACCAGCACCGCCAGGAAGCTTGTGGCACTGGGCGCACACACGGGGGTGGTGCGCGGGCGGGCCGCTGCCACCGGCATCACCGGGAACCTTGTGAAGCTAGGCGTGTGCACACAGGGCGGCGGGTGGGCGGGCCGCTGTCACCAGCATAGCCAGGAACATTATGCGATTGGGGGCACGCACAGTCAGTGGGTGGGGCTTGCAGTGGGGTGGCAGGTTCAGGGAACAACCGGCCCCTGACACATTCTCAGCCACCAAATCTGGCCCTCCTTACAAAAAGTTTGGGCACCCCCCCCCCCCCGCAAAAAAAGTCCCCCCCCCTGCAAAGAGCACAAGGCAGCCTTCCTCAACCTGGTGCCCTCCAGGTGTGCTGAGTAATAAATCCCATTATTCAAAGCCAACTGTAATCCAACACATCTAAAAGGCAACCTGGTTAGGGCAGAAGGCACCCTGGTGATAAAAGAGCCTAGTGGAGTGGTTCTAAACCTGCCCAGATGTTCTTGGACTACAACTCCCAGAAATCCTGGTCAACAGGATTTGGGGAATTTTAGTCCAAGAACATCTGGGGACCCAGAGCTGGGAACCACTGGCCTAGAGGGTCATAGATGTTTTAGAAAATTTCAAGGGCTCTTTAAAGTGGTGGCAGTGCCAGTCTTCTTACACCTATTCATTTATCCCAAAGTTCTTTAAAAGCCCATCCTTTTATTTCCTCTGAGCATGGCAACTGTAGGGACTCCCATCCCACTGCCCAAGTGGAAGTGCAAAGCATGCAGGCCCAGGATGGAACATATTATGAAACCAGCACAAAGTTTCCTTTCATCTCAAATATGGGACTGGGGAGAGCTGGATAGGTGGGGGCAAGAAGGCTGGGTACCTCCCTCCCCCACTGGACCAATTCTCCCCTACAATTGCCTCCCTTTTAAAGAAGTTGCCCCCAGCCTGCCTCTAAAAGCAGAATTAAAGTGGGAATGGCCTGGGAGAGGAAGAGGGTGAAGACTTTTGTATTTCCTACTGGGTGATCAGTGCTAATGTCCAAAATAGGATTTGACAATTGGCATCTGCCCTATTTTGTTTCCACCCTGGGCCGACGATTTATCGCCTGTTTGTGTTGCTTTGGTCTTGCCAATTTCTCTCCTCCTCCCCCACAACCCGCCCTACGATTTAGGATTTAGGATGCCTCTTAAAAGACATTTGCCTCAGGCTCGTCAGACTACCGGTGACACCAAACAGCCTCGTCCCCTCGCCCTTTCCCATCCGGTCCTCAGGTCTGTTAATTGTTGTTCAGATTAATGAAGGTACTGCCCTGCGACCTTCCGGGCTGAGATTGTGAGGAGGAATGAGTCCAAAACGGCAGGCTGCCATCTATCTATCTATCTATCTATCTATCTATCTATCTATCTATCTATCTATCTATCTATCTATCTATCTATCTATTTATCTTTGGCTATCTATCTATCTATCTATTTGTTGTTGTTGTTGTTGTTGTTGTTGTTGTTGTTGTTGTTGTTGTTGTTGTTGTTGT
This sequence comes from Phrynocephalus guinanensis, assembly GCA_037367245.1. NCBI lineage: Eukaryota > Metazoa > Chordata > Lepidosauria > Squamata > Agamidae > Phrynocephalus > Phrynocephalus guinanensis. The sequence continues at coordinate 18,210,849 of CM074732.1, forward strand.
TGTTTTGAATGGCGGGGGCGCAAGGCAGCGGGGTGGCAGTGGAGGAGAGGGGCACATACAAACCCCCAATCCGAAAGAAATAAAAAAAAACAACACCAGAATTTGTTTTATTAGGAAAAGCAGGCATCAGAAGCAGCCTTCTTCCCTCCCCACGGCCTTCCCTCTCGGCGCTCGAGTTTCGCCCGGCCGCTAATCCTGGGAGCAAATTAGAAATCCAACTTGGCCCGGGCGTTTGAAGTCTCCCTGTTTGAGGTTATTACGGTAAAAGGGATAATGAATGGATGAAACGCGCGGCGGGGGGGGGGGGGCTCTTTTAGCTGAGCTTGTTTTCAAGGAGACCGCGAGATGAATAAACTTCAGAAAGAGGGAGACGCACTTTGCAATGCCCTGCGCGCAGCGGCGGCGGCGGGGGGCTGAGCGCAGAGGGCGCCCGGGTGGGGGGCGGGGGTGGAGAGGGGAGGGGTTTTTGCCCGCAGCAACCGCGGATTAGAGGGAAACACACGGGGGGGGGCACAAAAGGAAGGGGCTTCACAGGGAAGCTCCGCCAGCTGCTGCTGCTGCTGCTACTCCTGGGAAGCCGGAGAAAGCTGGCGGGGAAAGGGGGGGGGGAAGCTGTTCAAAGGGAAAACGCGGGGCAGCTGGACAGAGAAAGTGTGTCTTCCTCCAGGAGGAAGCCGCAGTATTGTCAATTTTGCAGAGCCGCTAAGCGGTCTGCGTGTCATTAATATAATAGCTGATCAAAGGGGTTTGGTTTTTTTGGGGGGGGGTGAGAGGGGAACGTTGTCCTTTATCATCTCCGGCGGAACCGCAGCCCTTGAGCGGCAGCCCTTCTTCAAAAAGGCCACAGAGAAGAAAACAAACCTCGAGTGTGTTTGTTGTAATGTAACGTACATGTTGCGCCTCCCCCCTTACTATATTTCAACTTGGCTGTGTTATAGCTGATCCGAACCTGCGGCTTCTCCTGCCCCCCTCCTCTCTCTCTCTCTCTCTCTCTCTCTCTCTCTCTCTCTCTCTCTCTCTCTCTCTCTCTCGCACACGCGCGCGCGCGCGCGCGCGCACACACACACACACACACACACACACACACACACACACACACACACACACAGGTAAGAAAAAGGGACTCTTCTGCAGGGGTGTTTATCAATTCAGGAAAGGCGGAGATAAGAAGCAAAGGTGCCTGCGCGTGTCTGGTGCTATTTCATTGCCATCTCAGCGGGGTTTTCACCGTCCATCTTCCTCCTCAACTTGTTTTTGATTAGCTAGTTTCATGTAACCTTGGCCAAGACTGCAACTGGTTGGAAAAACAAGGACAAGACAAGATGCATGAGTTGTTGTTACTTCAGCCGGTTTGGATGGGACTTGACCTCAAGGGGAACCAAGGTAAGTAGGTATGTGGTTGTGCCCAGGGCCATATTTGGCTCCCTAGGGAGCGAAAAAGCTGGCCACCCTGACCCTAGTCCAGTAGTGGCGAACCTTTGGCAGTCCAGATGTTTTGGACCACAACTCCCAGGGCGCTTTTACACAACCTGTAAAATCCAGTAGTAACTTAAATCTAGACCAGAGATTGGGGGCTTGTCGCTCTTCCTGTGTTCCCACCCCTCCGCGCTCCATTGTTCCTGTCTGCATGAGGGGAGGAGAAAAAAAGGGAGAAAAAAATGCAGGGTTACCTCATTCCTCGTGATTCCTGTCTCTTAAAGGGGCAGCGGGGACAAAAAACAAACAGAAGGCGAGGGAGCCCAGCATTCACAGCTTTACAATGCGCATCGGAAGATTTTTTACCTCCTGAAGGCCAGGTACTTGAAAAGTGTGCTCAGACGCGCTTAGGTGGGCGTGGTCGTACTTAATTTTTTTTAAAGTCCGGAGCTGGTGGGAAAACATTTTTAAGCTCCGGATCTGGGAGCCCTTTGCCTCGGATTTTAGGGGTTGTGTAAAAGCGCCCCCAGAATTCCGAGCCTAGATTGCCAATGGCAAAGGACTGTGAGAGTTGTGGTCCAAAACATCTGGAGGGCCAAAGGTTCACCACCACTGCCCTAGTCAATAGAGTTGCAGCCATAACAGACAGATGGATTGCAATCCATACAGACTAGCGAGGAAAACTGGGGGAAGAAAGGTGGAGCCGGTGCATCAAATCTGTTGGAAAAATATGAACAAGCCACCTCTTTCTTACTTAGGCCCCAGATTTCCCAGAAGTGTTCACCACTAGGTGTGCTGGCCAGGATTTCTGGGAGCGGTAGTCCATCTGAGGACCCAAGCTTGAGAACCCCTGGATTAGAAGGCCACCTGTGATACCATTCGACCTCTCAGGTCACCTGCTCCATGTGGTACATGGATATGGCCAATGCCACCCAAGAGTTGCTGTCGTGGCCCTTGTTCTTTCTTGGAGTTGAAGCTTCCCTGCCTCTTTTTTATTGTAGTCCGGCCTACCCCAAAAGGTAGGGACAAAGCGGTCCCCACCAGAGGCAAGTGGCAACACAGGCTCCCCCATTGCCAGCCTTGAAGAAAGTCTGGACAGTTCATCCAGACAACTTTTGTAAAGGCAATGGAAGGGGAACCAGGATTCCTGGCTCCAGTGCTTGGGGCTGGTTCTGTTTTCACTGGAGACTTTTGTGAACTTTAGGGAAGTCACCCACTGTCTTCCTAAGCTTTAAACGGGCAAAAAAAGGACACCCGGCCTCATAGGATGGTTATGTCATCAGGGCGACTTGGACCATATTTTACATGGGGAAAGTGTTTGTGTGTTTACTTGGCTTTAAACTAATCTTAATTTCTTTCCCCCCAAGGTTTGTGGGGTTTTTAAAATGTGCTATCAAGTTATTTCTGAGGGCGTTTATACACAACCCCTAAACTCCGGGGCAAATGGCTCCCAGCTCCGGAGCTTACAAATGTTTCCCCACCAGCTCCGGAGTTTACAGGAAATTAAGTGCGGCCACGCCCACTTTAGCGTGTCCCAGCGCACCTTTCAAGTACCTGCTCTTCCCTCGTGAAAATTCCTTGATGCGGTGTAAACGAGGGGCTCTCCTCGCTTCTGTTTGTTGTTGTTTTGGCTCCCGCCCCTTTAAGAGCTACTTTACAGCTGCCGGCAAGAGCCCAGAACAGAGGTGAGCGGCATGCTTTTCTTTCTCTTTCTCTCCCTCCCCTCACGCAGCCAGCAGGCAGGAAGTGCGGAGGGGTGGGGAAGCAGGAAGAGCGACAAGCCCCTAAGATCTCTGGTCCGAATTTAAGTGGCCAGCGGATCTTAGGGGTCGTGTGAAAAGGCCCTGAGTTACAGTGATGTTATGAATCCGTGGCCTTCAAAAAGTCCTACAATGCATGTCCTGTAAAGTCTTGAAAACGGAAGTCTGAAAAATTTATGCCCCTTTGTTCTCTCTTTTAAGGTAATTTGGATTTTAGCATTGTCTATAATTTTGATTTTGATTTTAGCTATGGTTTATTATGTTTTATGTTTGATTTTATGTTTGCTGTATTTACCTTAAAACTTTGTAAACTGCCCAGAATGGCATTTGTGCTAGATGGTACCATATAGAAATAAAATAAAATAAATAAATAAATAAAGTAAGTTGTGGCATCCTTTACTGAGTCAATTCATCCTTGTAGTTGGTTTCCTTCCTTTCTTACTGCCCTCCACTTTTCCTGGCAGTATGGTTTTTCCTAGTAGGTCTTGTCATGACCAAGAACATGACCTTCCATTTACTGTTTCTTACTTCTGAAGGGATTTCAGGCTTGATTTGATCTCCGTGTTATTTATGTGAAGACAAGTCCAATTTATGGTGACTGAAGAGGGTTTTCAAGGTATGTGAGATAATTAAGGAGTTTTGTTTTTGCCACACACACACCCTTGGTGACTTCCCATGGCCAAGTGGAGACTTGAAATCCAAGTCTCCAAGACCAAGTCTGTACCTCTGTGTATACTACATGTGTGCTGCACTGGATATAGCATATACTCACTTGTCTTTTTGTTGGTTGATGATATCTGTAAAGCTCTCCTCAAAGCCCACATTTTAAGTGAATCAATTTTTCGCTGTCAGCTTTACAAAATACATTGCATCCATGGATGTGATACTTGGTTGCATCAACAGAACCATAGTGTCTAGAATCTAGATTAAGGAAAGTGATAGTACCACTCTATTCTGCTCTGTTCAGACCCCATCTGGAGTACTGTGTCTAGTTCTGTGTGCCTCAATTTAAAAAGGATGTTGACAACCCTGAGCGGGTACAGAAGAGGGCGACCAGGATGGTTGAAGGTCTGGAAGAAATGTCTTATGAGGAACGGCTTAGGGAACTGGGAATGTTTTGCCTTTCAAAAAGAAGGCTGAGGGGGATATGATAGCTATGTTTAAATATTTGAAAGGCTGTCATATTGAAGAGGGAACAGGTTTGTTTTCCATGGTTTTAGAGACTAGGATTCGGGGCAATGGTTTCAAACTACAGGAAAAGAGATTCCATTTGAACATTAGGAAGAACTTCATGAAAATTAGAGCTGTTCGGCAGTGGAATATGCTGCCACAAAGGAGGGTGGTGGAGTCTCCTTCTTTGGAGGTTTTTAAGCAGAGATTGGATGGCCATCTGTAGGAAATATTGTGATGGGGTTCCCGCATGGCAGGGGGTTGGATTAGATGGCCCTTGAGATCTCTTCCAACTCTATGATTCTATGGTCTCGGGTGACATATCCTAAATCTCAAGAATTGTTTCTGCTTCCTTCATCACTGGTTTTCGAAGTCATGGTTGTCTTCAGATTTCTATGCTGTGATCTCTATTTGCACTAATAGTGGAACCATGATTTCAGTTTCTTCCCTGTCAGCATTAAAGTTCCATGATTCATCTGTAGTTCTCATTTGTCTTTTTCAATGTTCAGTGGCAATTCTGTTTTTGTACCTCGTTTATTTATTTGTTTTCTGTTTATATTTTTGGAGAACCCAAAGCTCTCAAAAGCTTAAAACAGTAGATATGCAAAGCTTTAAATAGAATTGAACCAATATTATATTTAAAAAGGTGAATAAAATCTATACTAAAACAGATTTTAAACAACAAAGGACAATAATCTGCTTTAAAAGCCCTATTTGGTCATTTGTTTCAATAAAGCACCTTTTTGTTTAGCATCCTGAGACTTTGTCTCTTCTGACTCGTTGGTTCGTTTGGATGCGCCAGTTCTTTTGGCTTTTGGCATTTATATATTTTAGCAAACATATTCCCCTGAAAAGTATATATTGAGAGCACAGCTTGGAATGTTTCTTCCCTTACATTTATTATATTGGAGCAGGCAATAACTTTTACATGGAATTTTACACTCTTTTTAACTGCGCACATTTTCTTGTAGCTTTAATGTAATGTTGTCTATTAATGCTGTGTAAGATGTCCCTCAGTTTCCTGTTCTCAATACCTGAACATGTCTTAATTGTACGGGACTGTATATTATCCCTCATTACTGTAAGCCACCTTGGGTCCTTTTCCAAGGAGAAAGTCGGGGTAAAAAAATACTCTAAAATAAATAAATAAATACATACATAAATAAATGTTCAGCAGCATCTCCAAGCAGCACTTACCACTGCTTTTTCTGGCTGGTCCTTCTGGGAGGTTGAAGCCTGATAATATTTGGAGGGCCGCGGGTTGCATGCTCATGGCTTAGGTTTAGTTAGATATGCCAAGATTGTGTTTTAAGAGTCTTGGGGCACTTTAAGGTGGCATAAGTTTTATTAGATATAGGCTTCCATGGATTGCAACCCACTTTATGAGATAATCACTGCAAGTGATAGTCCACCAAAGAGGATTGCACTGAATTTGGACAGGGAGAAGGAGACCGTTTGTGCTGCCTTGGCACCAGGTTAGGAAACGTCAGCAGTGCATAAAGGCACATACTGTACTTTCAAATATGTGATGCTAATAAAATCTGCTGTATTGACAGAGTATGATTCACAACACCTGTCTAGTGCTTTGCTCCTATTTGCAAACATCTTGTTCTCATTTTTAAAAAGTTAGCTTTATATTCTGTTTATATTTCTCTGATGAGCTCAAGGTGGCCTCTGAAGCTCTCCAACAGCTCTAGCGACCTTGTGAAAACCCCATGGAGTAGGTAAGACCGAGGGGGAGTGACCGATCTGATGTTAGCCAATGAGTTTCATAGGACTGTGCAGAGCAGAACCTGGGTCTTTGGAGTCTCTGTGCAACATGCAGTGGTTCTTTGCTTTGATGGTTCTTTTGATATGTATTTCTTATATGTTTTACTTACATGATGCATAATACAACTGCATCTGTGTGTGTTGTGTCGTTACAGTCATGACCGACTCTTCGTGACCCCATGTCCATGAGGTTTTCTTGGCAGGAATACTGGAGTGGTTTTGCCAGTTCCTACTCCAGGCGTCTACAGCACCTGGTATTCCCTGGTGGTCTCCCATCCAAGTACTAACCAGGGCCGACCCTGCTTAGCTTCCGAAATCAAGTGAGATGCATATACAGTGGACCCTCATATAACAAACAGTTTGTATAACATAAAATCTGTACAACATAAAAAATTCCGGAGATAGGGGAAATTTGCTTAACAGAATTGTCTATGGGAAAAATCTGTACAACATAAAAATGGTCGTGATTTGGGATTACTCTGTTTTCAATGCATTCCTATGGGAAATTTGTATAAAGGAAAAATTGCTTAACATAATTTCATTTGGAACAAATTAATTACTTTATACAAGGTACCACTGTGTAGGATTGCCTATTTAAAGCATTTTTGCTGTGCTCTTTAGTCTAACACTGTCCCAGAACATCTTACAAAGGCCTGTAGTAAGACAATCATCGCTGCCTGCCCTGCCTGTTTATCTATGAGTTAGAACACAGAAGGGGGGGGAGGGTGGAATTGGGGAGGAAGAAAGGTTGTTGAGTGCCAGTTGCATTGTCATCTAGTATAGATGGCATCTTTTGTTGGTGATCCTTCAAATATTGTTTTGCTCTCTCTGTGTGCTCGGTCTAGAAAGACAGGTAGGCGCTGAATGGACACTTAGTTATGTGCCATTGATTCCTCTCCTTTTGGGTCTAAAAGCATTGGAACTGATCCAGACTAGATCAAGGCCGGCTCCTTCCCCAACTTTCAGTAGCAGGCGAGATGCTTCAGGGCAAGCGACGGCCTGTTGCTGTTGGCTGTCGCCAGCATCAACCACCATTCAGAGGCAGGGTGCTGCTACTGCTGCTGCTGCTGCTGCATATCACCCCGGGGGCAGTGGCAGTCTTTGGGGGGGGGGACACACACAGAGAATTTCTTTTTGGGACTAGACCACACAGAATTTCTCCATCTACATGGCAATTGTCCTTGTTGGGTGGGGGATTCGCCACATTACAGCCCAAAAAGTAACATGTACAAGCTGTGGCTAAAAGGCATCTTCTGTATACATATACATATACATATACATATACATATACATATACATATACATATACATATACATATACATATACATATGAGTGAGCAGGTTAGTATCCATCCATTTTGGTTGACAGCTGGTAAGCTGCATCATAGACCTATGGCACGGGTGCCAAAGGTGGCACTCGGAGCCCTTTCTGTGGGCGCCTGATATTGCCCTTTCACAGTCACTTGTATCCAGGTTAAATTGCTGTATTGGCACTTTGCAAAAAAAATTGTGGGTCTTGAATCGCAGTTTGGGCACCCGGTCTCCAAAAGGTTCGCCATCACTGGCCTAGACTGAATGTTTTCCCCACAAAAGATTGATTTGTGACTATTTGCATTTCTTATTTGAGCATTTTAACTGGTGACTGACTGACTTAGTGAATGGTATACAGTATATTTTCCAGCGGTCGCCTGTGTGTGATCTAAGTGAACAAGAGAGCAATGGAGTGGCGGTTTCTGCTGTCCTGCAGCCGATGTTGCAATGTAAGGAAACATTTGTGGGAGAAGCGCAGAAGTTCTTGTTCTGCACATGGTATAGTGTACCTTGTGGCATTGCACGTTTATTTATTTATTTTGGATGTTGCACCAGATGTGTGAAAACAGGAAGTGCAGGTCCTTCCTGCTTCCTCTTCTCCCTGCATCCAAGTAATGTGCAAAGTAAGGCTTTTTCCCCTTGTTTGGGGTGTGGGGGGTGGAGGGGGTTTCCTGCCCTGTAGGAGCTTTCGTAGTTCAAAGACTGTGCAAGGACATTCCAAAGGTATCTGCTGCTGAGAGACAGAGCATGGAGCTAGTGCTTCCTTGCGGAGAGCTAGGCAGCACCTGGAACGAATCAGACTTACTGTACCCCCACTGCCTCCTGCCTCCATACCACAACGCTTATAAGTCCTATCACACCTTCAAATTGACATTGCCCTGGTTCTGAACAGCAAGATTGTTTGCTTAAATTTCATTCCTTCCCTCCCCAGGGAGTAACACTTTCTTTGTCCTTTACAGCAAAAGTTGCTGTCGCAGCTGTGAACAAAACAAAATAATCAAACAGAAAAGGGGGAAAAAGCCCAGCAACAAAGCACCTCCTCTCCCCCAGAAAACACTGTTGAGTTGCACAGCATCCTACTGTGAGTCCCTTGGATTTATTTAAGCTCCAGCCTGGGTCCAAACCTTCCTCTTTTTTTTTCCTGTCCTCTCCTCTACTGGGATTGAGCAGGCAGCTGTGGGAGAAGAATGGATGAGCAGGTGGAATCCTATGGTATCATGGTACCCAGGTGGCTTGCTCCTCTGGACAACCAGGTTAGAGCATGTCCTCTGGCATTTCCCAGCAGGAAGCCAGTGGAAGGGAGGGCAAAAAGAGTGTGGCCCCAACTCTGAACCATCATCAGCATCGTGGGCATGACTTGTTGTGCAAGGCCATCGTCCTTTCAGAGCCATTAATGAAAGATCCATGTTCCGTTTCTCAGGTGCCAAGACTGCAATTTGTAATCCCACGCTTCTTTGCAAGGGCTGGTGCATGTGTGTGTGTGTGTGTGAATATAAGGAAGAAGCCAAATGACTTGTCTACCAAGTTTTATCTTTGGGCTCCGAAAAGGAAATTTCTTCATGCTTGTGTGTTCGTTACCTTTCACGTGCCACTTTTTAAAACTGGAAGATATGGACAGGAAAAAAAACGTCGGCATCACACAAAAAGGTAACACAGAAGGCTTAAAAATGGTGAGCTATTGATGGGGGGGGCAGTTCCAGCCCCCCCATCAATAGCGCATGATTTTGCGAGCCTTCTGCAAAAAGCTGGTATTATAAAATTGTGTTTCTAATTGTTAGAATGCTCACAAGCTGGGCAAGTGTACCTTAGGGGATTCTTGGCATGATATTACAGAGATCATAGGATAAAACAAAAATCTCCCTCTCACACCAAAATCAGAGATCACATTTTAGAGAAGGAGATTATAGATATTTTTCCTTGCCTCTTAATTTTAGTGTAGCTTTACTTTATTGGTCCTAAAATGTTATTAGGGTCACTTTGGAAGATCTGGGAACATGTCCAATATCTTTGACATCTACTTTTAAAGAGCTAAAAGGTGACCTGTGAATATCATGAGGAGGTAACTGCTTATTAACGGGGGAAAATCCAAAGAAACAAAAGACAAAAACATGTGATACCTTAAATTCTATTATATTTTAATGTATGCTTTCCTGGATCAAATCCACTTGTTCAAACATATGGGAACAAAATAACATGTTAAATGAATCATCAGTTGCATACCAAATATTCTTTGGCTCTTGATGCATTTAGATGCAGTGATTTGGCTTATGTTGTTTTAAGGGCCTGTTTAATTAGTAACACGTAGTGTTAGGGGAAAGAAATTAAATACAATAACAATGTAATTTTTCAAGTGACATTTCGAATTCCATTTGCTGTTTGCTGTTTGCATTATTTGGATTCACTTTGTTTGTTTTGCTATAAACTGCCCAGAGTTCCTCATGGAAAATCGGGTAGTCTATAAATATAAATATAAATAAATAATAAATAAATAAATAAATAAATAAATAAATAAATATTCTATTGGGAGGAAAGTGGTTTACAAAAATCTGGGAATTCCCCCCCCCATCCCTCCTGTTCTTCCCTTTTGAACCACTAGTCAGAGAGTGTTAGGACATAAGAAATGCAGATGGAGACATGGTTTTGGATTACACGTCCCTGAATACAAGTCCAGCCAGTGTGGTCTTTCATCCTGGCATAGTCTGGAAGCTGTAAACCTAAACAGTAACTTCATGATGGATAGTGGGGGGGGGGGCTGTAATCAGGTGCAGTATCCTTGAAGTGCTCCAAGACCATCCCTAGTGTTGCCCTCTTAGGCTGCTTTTACACGACCCCTAAAATCTGAGGCAAAGGGCTCCCAGATGCGGAGCTTAAAATTGTTTTCCCACCAGCTGCGGACTTAAAAAAATTAAGTATGACCATGCCCACCTAAGCGTGCCCCAGTGCATTTTACAAGTACCTGGTCTCTGGAGGTAAAAAAATTTCCGATGCGGATTATAAAGCTGTGGATGCCAGACTCTTCTCACCTTCTGTTTGTTTTTGTTGTCCTCCCGCCCCTTTAACAGCCTGGAATCCCTATGGGCTGCTCTGATGGCAGACGGATGAGTGGAGGTGAGCCTGCATGCTTTTCTCCCTTTTTTTTCTCCCTCCCCTCACCGCAGACAGGAGCAATGGAGTGCGGAAGGGTGGGAACACAGGAAGCAGAACAAACCCCCACGATCTCTGGTCCAAATTTAAGTTGCCAGCGGATTTTAGAGGTCGTGTAAAAGCGACCTTTAAGTCTTTCAAGAAAAGGGTGCAAAATAAAACTATTCTTAAATGTCTTCCTCAGGCTGGTGGGTATCTATCTCTGGCCCTTACGGATGACACAGGCACCCTCTCACAGCAGTCGTCTTCTGTGTAAGCAGAAGGCCAAGGGGAACATATTCAACCAAATTCCTCCCTCTCTAATTAAAAAAAGAGAGGTCCCAGGAACATATCCTATTTGGCAACAGCATTTCCACATAACCCTATTAATACAGTATATTTTGAACATGCGAGCCAAAACTTTCTCTTCTGAACTCAGATTTGTTTTCCTTCCAGGGATGCGGCGTTGCCTGATCGGGTGTTCCGTGCCCTCGTGCCCTGCGTTTTTCAGTTCCCAGAGTGCCCAGTGACATTTCAAATGTTTTCAGTATGCATGTGCCTGAAAATTTATACGACCGTATCCTGTTAGAAATATTTTGGCAAAAACAACACGGCCCTCAATTCAATTTCATCTCGAACTCTTCCTGTGTTTATCGTCTCATGATGTGATGTTTATGTATCGAATGATAAGGACAACACAAGGATCGCTTCCTTTGAGAAAGCTGACAGCGGGGGATCTCACTGTGTAGAGGCTCTTCAACACCCAAGTTAGCCATCAAAGCTTTCTGAAGGATGCACCAAAAAAAAATGAGCAGCCAAAAGACGTGCTAGGGGAGGGGGAGGCACGGAGAACAGCCTCCACTAGAGATCCCAGTTCAAAATAACCCAGATTTGCAAGCAGATATGCCCCAGCCGATGGTACTGACATCCGTCGTTACCTGGATGGATGGGTAACGTTGCTTGAAGGGTCGTCCCACTTTGAGATTGCGGGAGGACTTCCACCACCTCAGACTGTTGAGAAGGGAGGAGGTGACCCCGAGCCGTTTTGAGGGGTTGTCGCAGTGTGGGTGAAACCTGGTTGGAAGCCATGCCTGCTGTGGTCTCATGCGGAGTCTGGCATGTGGTAGGATGGCTGTTGTTGAGGCCATTAGGCCTAGTAGGCGTTGGGCTTGAAGTGCCGACACCTTGGTGGAGGTTTGAAACGGCTGCAGAGCCTGTTTGATTTTTCGTGGGCAATCTGGAGCTAGGTACGCCTCTGCCTTTTGAGCGTCCAGGACTGCTCCTATGTATTTTGCCGACTGGCAGGGAGAAAGGGTGGACTTCTTCTTGTTGAGCCGAAGTCCTAAGGATGTTAGGAGCTTTATGGTGAGGTCTCTGTCCTTTTCTGCCTTTTGTTTTGTAGGTGCCACCAGGAGCCAGTCGTCTAAATATGGGAAGACGTGGACTCCCTGGAGCCTGAGGAAGGCTGCCACCGGTGCCATACACTTTGTAAACACCCATGGGGCGGAGGAGAGACCAAAGGGCAGGGCTTTGAACTGGTAAGTTGAGCCTCCCATCCGGAAGTGAAGATATTTCTGGTCTTGGGGGGCTATGGAGAGGTGGATATGCATCTCGTAGGTCAAGGACGACGAACCAGTCTCCTTGTTGCAGCATCGGAATGATGGTGTCCAGTGTAGCCATGCAGAATTTTTTTCTTCGAATAAAGGTGTTTAGTCTTCGAAGGTCTAAAATGGGATGAATGCCCTCGTCCTTTTTGGGTATTGTGAAGTATTGAGAATAGAAGCCTGATTGATCTCCTGATGGCACTAGCTCTATAGCTTGTTTCTTTATTAGAGCTGCGACTTCCTCCCTTAGTATTTGGGAGGGTGGTGTGGAGATGACTCTTCCCAGTGGGGGCCGATGGTGGAATTGAATACGGTACAGTATCTCCTTTCGATAATTGACAATACCCATGCATCTGTCATGATACTTTGCCAGGTCGGTAGGAAGGGATTGAGCCGGATATCCTGATGTGGAGTAGCCAGGTCAGGACAACTGCTTTTGTTTGCGGTCGAACCTCCTGGCTTGCTGCTGTTGCCGTTGTCTTGGCTGTGGTACTGGACGTTGGTATGGAGAATGGTGGTATTGCGGCCGGTAACGTCCCTGGGTTCTTTGATGGGACGGTGTATACTGCCTTCTCCAGGATGACGCTGGAGGTCTGGAGGATGATTGTGAAGAGTTTCCCTGGTATGTATAAGATTTGGCCGCTGTTCTCATTTTTTTGGATATTGTCTAGTGATGCGTCTGTGGAGGTTGCAAAGAGCCCTTCTCCATCTAATGGGGAATCTTCTATATGATTCCTGGCATCGTCTGTGATATTGGCAGTTCTGAGCCAGGCATGATGACGGAGGTGTATAGCAGTCGTCAGTTGTTCAGAGGCTGCATCTGTGATGTGGAGAAAGGTTATCATCTGGTAATCTATCAGGGAGAGAACCTGTGCTTTGGCCTTTTGTTCTTCCGGAAGATGTTGTATGAATTCAGGAAAGGTGAGTAGGAGCGCCCTCCAGGAGAATGAGGCAAAGGAGTAATGACGCCTGTCAATGAGATCTAGCTTCCGAGCCTCCTTATTGCTCGGGGTAGTATTGGAATGTGACTTCCCTCTGTTTTGCATGGCATCCACTATCACGGAATTGGGCAGGGGATGCCTCATAAGGAAGTCTGTGCCATCACCGTGTGTCTTGTACAGGCTGTTGATTCTCCTTGGAATTAAGGGGTTGGAAGAAGGTTTGGCCCAGGCTTCTTTGGCTTTATCCAGCATAGAAGGGATGAATCCCATCCTCAACGGAGGTGGCCTGGTTTTGTGTAAGTGGCCGAAAAACTTACACGCATCACTGGCTGTCGAAGTTGCACTTGGAGTCCCATGATTTGTGCAATTTTATGTACCATCTGTGAATAGTTTTTAAAATTTTCTATTGGTGTGGAAGATGGTTTGTCTTGTATATCAGTCTCTGAGTGTCTAGATTTTGAGAGAGTCGACCTATGGGAGGATTGAGAAGCTGCTCCCGTGTCGGATTTGTCAGTTATTGGGCGATCCATAGTAGTTGGTGAGTCTGGCAGCTGCGGTTGTGGTACCTGAGGAGCCACTGATTGCGGTGTGATGTCAGTGGGGACCTGCGGGTACTGAATTGGGAAGCCTGCACCTGGGATGGTGTCAGTGTTAGACGCCAAAGGGCACTGAGCCCTTGGCTTCGGTGTACCCCTTCTACGCCTTCTAGGTTTGGGGGAGGCGGAAGAAGAAGTGGTAGAAGAATCGGTGTCAGACGAGCTAGACACCATACGAGCATGACGTCGCTTCTTTTTGGCATGGCGTTTACTTTTGTGACGCCGTGTTGGAGATGATGAGGAAGACGACTCATGACGTCTGTGTTTCTTGCCCTGCCGACATCATGATTTGCGACGTCTGGGAGAGGACGAGGGCGAGGAGGTGGTGTCATGGGTCTCTGCCCGTACCCGTTTCCTGCCCCTGCCTGGGGATGTGCTGAGGCCATAAACCGCTGGCGCGCCCACAACTACAGGGGGGGGGGTTGTCCACCCCTCCGCCCTAGGGGCGGGCGCCCAAAAAGAAAAAGTCAAAGTAATAACTCCGGAGGGGGGGGGGAACTTGGGAGGAAAATGAATAAAAGAAATAAAACCAAATTGAATGAATAAGTTTCACTTTCCTTATTATTGCAGGAGCTTGGAGATATGCGACCTCGCTCAGCGGCGGCAAAAAGGAACTGAGTAAGCAAGGCGGGAGATGGATGAGCATGCGCATGGAGGGGAGGGGCTTATACGCCTTGAGCTTTGGAAAGACTGGTAACTCAGGCGCGCAGGCGCGAAGACCCATTGTGTGGATTCACAGAGTCCATGAAGAAGAATAAATTGTTACTCAGCATATTGTATCACTGGTGCCTGTATATGTGTTACTGTTCTTCGGCCGCTGTGCAAAATGGGATTCTCTAACTTTTTGGAGAGCCAAGGGAACAAAAAGAAATCTGTTGAGCACCAGCACAAGCAGTAGCATTCCCCATATTTTTCCATGGTGGTGGTGGTGGGGTGAGTGGTTTAGGGCAGTGATGGCGAACGTTTCAGAGACCGAGTGCCCAAACTGCAATTCAAAACCCATTAATTTTTCACAAAGTGCCAATACAGCAATTTAACCTGATTACAGGTGGCTGTGAAGGGGTGATGTCGGGTGCCCACTGAAAGGGCTCTGAGTGCCACCTTTGGTACCCATGCCATAGGTGCGCCAACACTGGTTTAGGGGGTGGAATTCCTCTGATTCAGAATCAAGCTGCCAGTGAGGTCTGATGGTTTTTCCCGGTGACGTGTGGGATGGGAAAGAGGTATGAGAGGTGTTTGAAAGGGAAGCCTTAAAGTGCCAGCCAGTCAAGCCATCTGGTGATTCCAGGAGGCCATCCAAATTGATTGGTTCCCCTGTGTGTGTGTTGTGTCATTTCAATCGTGACCAACTCTTCATAACCCCTCTCCCCTGTTAAAAATCCCTGCAAAAAAAGGCAGGTCAGATTGAATGGAGCTTGGCGGGTCCAAGATTGCCCTGCGAGCAGAGTGAGAAAAGTAGAATGTCTTTCTTCTCTATAACATTCTTCTAGGCCCCTGATTCCCCCCCCCACTAATAAAGTCTATTAAAACTGGTTGTGGGTGAAAGATATATAATGCAGCAGCCATATAGGGAATGAATTTATAATTTGCTAACACGTCCGTTTTCGCTCACATCAGTACTTTGAGGGCTAATAAAACCAAAAGATAACGGGAGAGCCATAGATAGAAAATTGTTTCACGATCTGAGATTTTATATCTCTACGGCCACTTTGTGCCGGGGGTGGGGGGCATGGGGAGGGGAGGGGTGGGGAGTCTAAAAAATGAAGCCATAATGGTTTATGATATCGGAGTCATTTTTATTGCGATAGATGGTAGGGGAATTGCTAGGGAAAAGGTTAACCATATGCCACTTTTTAATTAGGAATCACCTCTGAGTAACTGATGGTTCTGCTCGTCATCTGTCGGCATTTTATTGGTGCCCTCTTTCAGATCCCCTGAAATGGCTGAGCAATGATCGCTTCTTGCTTTGTGCCACTATTCATTTCCATGCAAAGTGGGGACAAAAGGTGGATCATTGTTGGAGCTTCATATTTTGGAGGGACGGGATGAGGAAAGTAGCTGTGCAGTGTCTTCAAAGGAAGAGTGGGGATTCAGCAGGACTCAGAATATTATCATGCTTCTAATAAATAGTAAGATGCCTTCACATTTTTAAAAAGATCCAGGATTTTTCTCTGTAGGCACATTAAGCCCATTTAAGGGTCTGTGTTGTTTTTCATTAGAAGATGTGTAAGGCAGTTACTTCATGTCCTTCTTTGTTCTGCGACTAGCTTTGTACCATGACAGCGTTGGTTGCGATCATGTGGTTTTGTTCCTGTTTCAGTGTTCCCATGGTCGTGATCACTTGCCTCGTGACAAGTGTTACCTCATGGTCATGTTCTGTGACAAACACTGAATTTGTCTACCTTCCTTTTTCCTTTTTGTTTTTTTTTGGGGGGGCTTATAATTCCCCCCCCCATATTTCGCTTCTGAAATGTCAAAATAAAAAAACAACAACCCAGACACAATTTTCTGAGAGAAAGGAATGTTTTGTTGCGTGACAGTCGTTACTACATGGTGTCTTGTCTCGGAACAGAAAGTGGGAACAAAGAGTGACAAGGGAAAACCCAACCCCAGCACCAGGTACAGGATTGTCGTGCTTAGCACCCATTCCGGGGGCATGGTCGAGACAAATTTCAGTAGTTGCGCGATGGACATGGAGTAATTTTTTTTGTACCGCTCCTAAGCGCAACACTAACAGAGACATGAAGTAACCGCCTAACATGTCTTAGTAATACAACACCAAGGAGAGTTTTACAACTGAAATGAATGGGCCTCATCATTAGCATGGATGCCCTTTCAGAGAATATTGAATATATGCAGATGGACTCCAAAATTGTACTGTATAGAAAGTCTTGCTTCTATGTATATTTTTGGGAAATGAAGGATATTCAGAGGAATGGCCCTCTAAAGCCATGGATGGAAAGATAGGACAAGAAAATTTTGGCCTGCTGTGTGACAAACCCTACAAATAGATTTAGTTCTGTAGTCCTAGAGCAGTGCTCCTCAACCTGTGGGTCCCCAGATGTTCCTGGACTGCAACTCCCAGAAATCCCTTCCAGCACAGCGAGTGGTGGAGACTTCTGGGAGTTGCAGTCCAGGAACATCTGGGGACCCACATGATGAGAACCACTGTCCCAGAACTTCTGATAAGTGGGTACCGTGCTGGGAACCTTAAATACATCCTGCTCTTGGACTTAGAATACACACCCCAAACCTTTGGAATTTTCTAAGAAGCTGCTTTGTTGGCCTGTTTAGGATATGTAGCACGCATACATGCACTTAAAAAGTGGTGCTTTAAAGAATGGCAGGTGTCAGTATGAGCCATCACGAATTACAATTTACTTACTACTGTAGTAGTAAGTCCAGAAGTTATATACATGGAATAAATGGTAGTGTGATAGGGGCTAAGAAGGGGAAAGAGGAAGAAAAAAACACAGGCTGATAACTAATTTGGAGTGAAAGAAAAATGATAACAAGTGTTCATAGTCACAACTGCATTATTAACACAGGCAATGAACATCTGAAGTACTACACAGGCATCCGTGGAATAGGTGGAACAGTCCATTCCTCTGTCAGCTGATTCCCATTGCCGTTTGGCTGCTGTGTTTTGAATTGTAGATTGGGCCTGTTTTGAGCAAGTTATGCTGATGTTACAGTTACCCATATTTTTCTATTTTTCTGTCTATAAAACGCCTCCCAGCACATTACAGTTTTGCAGCCATGCGATTCTCTTCTTGGCTGAATTCCATATATAAAACAACCCTCAGTTTTTAGTCTAACAATTTTAGACAAAAATATAGTCTTAGACACAGAAAAATACTGTATGTCAAGGAAAATAACTATAGCTATAGTTGTATAGAAGAGTGCAGGTAAAACACAATCCATGTAGACACATAAACACTCAGAGTATGCTAAGAAGGTCTGGATTTTGCTTAATTCTCTTGATGTATGTAAAAATGTGTTAATAAAGCCCCTCAACTCATTGATTTCTCTCTCAAATCTTCATTTAAAGTTCAATTTCTCCATATCAGCTATTTTGAGTTCTGAAATGGTGCATTGTTAGAAATGGAAGTGTTATGAAATGAGTAGAACGTATGAGCATCTGAACAAGTATCTAAGTTTGTGCTGTTGTAGACCAGTTGCACCCGTGGGAGGGTGCTGCCAGAGCCCATGTGGAAGCACACTTGGCATATTGGTTTGTAGCCACTCTTCCTTTTCCCATATCTGTCTTGTTTGGCCTGGGTGTTTGTCAACAACTGTTTAAGACTGGTGGTTTGTGTGCAAGTGACTGCAGGTCAGCCAGCTGGAATCTTGGAGAGGGAAGCATTGCTGTTTGGAACATCTCTTTTTAAAATAAGCCCTTGGGTTTTGGGTAATAAGCCCTTTCAAAAGGCAAGTGTAACTCATGAAAAAAAAAGATGGTCAAGCCACTAAGTCAGCCATGTCCAATGTCTGGCCCAGGGGCCGAATCCAGCCCTCCAGGCCATTTTGATTGGCCCTCGGATGGCTGACCTCCCCCTCCACACACCAGCCAAGCCCAAGGCATGGAGCGAACAATACATGCCCAAACTCCACTGGCATTGCTCTCCGCCCACCAGTTGCCCTCAGCCCTCCCCGAGCCACTGATAGGCGCTCCGCCTCAATCTTGGGGCACCCAACCATGGCCCCACCACTCCTCTGTCTCTCCCAAGGCTGTGAAGGAGCGCTGAAGCATATAACTCTGTGGTTAGGGCTTAGGGATCAGTGGGTGGGGCTTGCATGGTGTCAGTGGGTGGGGCTTGCAGTGGGGGGGGCAGGGGCAGGGAGCAGTTGGCCCCCCACACATTCTCAGCCACCAAATCTGGCCCTCCTTACAAAAAGTTTGGACACCCCTGCACTAAGTAGTTGCCTGGTTTGCTGGCTACACCACTGACACCAGAAATAGTTTGATTTTTCTGGATCAGACAACTCTCAGGTTCCAAAAGGGGGAATGATTTTTACAGGGATCCCATAAGAGTTAGATCCATTCTTGTGACTTTTGCTAATATCACAGGAGGCCAAGAGGCTCTTTCTCAAACCCATTCTCTCTCTGCAATCCACTAGAAACCAAGATGACTCAAGTATGTAACATGTAACTGGGTAAGATAGATTGCTTTTATTGATAGCACTAGGAATTATGTGTGGTTTTCCTTTATTACACTTGGTGTGGATTTTGAAGGAAAAGTTTCATTTTAAATGACGGCAAAGATGTCAGTTGTTTCAGGTTGGTTGGTTGGTTTGTCAAGTCCTATATATCCCTGGGCTCTTGGCAAGAAATCAGAAGGATCTTTCTTTATATTGTGTCCTAGAAATGAGTGGATGGTGGGGGTCTGTGGCGGTACAGTTTAAGTTCCCTAAGCAGCTGGATAGCCCAGAGGCTGTCAGGAAATTATTCATTTTGGAGGAAAAGACCTTTGTAGAGGCCAGATTTCATGGTAGAGAAACCTCTTCGCAGCAGCTCTGCAACAACTTGGAAAAGTGGAAGAAAGATAATGGAGAAGGGTCATAATGGGATTCTCCATGATCAAAGTCTAACGCGCTCCACCTGGGTGTGCGTACCTTTTGCATGGTTTAAGCCATACAGGACTGAGAGGCGGTGATGGGAGGTTGCTGACGGGCTGCTTTTGCCCTAAAAAAAACCTCTGACAATCTACTTTTCTTCAGAAAACGGATGGATTAGAAAGTAGGTTTGGACCAGAACTGGCTTCTAGAAGCTCGTGACTTCTTGATGGTTTAAATATAAATCATCCTAGTGGCATGGATGACTAAAAGAATATCTGTGAACTTGTACTTTCATCACTGGGGAAAACAGATCCTATAAATAAGTAGGCAGAGCAACTAAAACTGTTCATTACATTTGGTAAGATTTTTTTTTCAGTGGTGCTTTTCACACAAGGATGCTGCCACATGGCAGAAAAGCAGTCCAGAGAAGAGGACTTGGGAGCATGAACAATAAATAAAATAATCACATGCTGTGCCTGTAACCTGGCATGCATCTGCAGTGCCATAGTAACAGCAGCTTGATACCACGTTTATTGCTATGGCTCTCTCCTATGAAGACCTGGGATTTGTAACCTGGGAGATGCTCCAGAGTTCTCTGATTTAGTTCAGGGGAGCGATGTGGAATTTTTAACCGATAGATCCGGCTTGAGTTCCCTTGGCTCGGTTTTAGCACAGATGCTCTTCGACATAGGCATGAGACCAGTGTTAGAGATTGTCCTTGGCTTTGGAATTGGGTTTCATCTTGATGAAACCCAGCTCCAAAGCTTGCTCTCCGACAAAATCTCACATTAAATCAGTGCACATAGCTGGAGGTGAGCAGACAGAAACCAAATCCAGACAAGAGAGAAAAGACACCTTTTTGTGAACTGGGTGAGGAGGTAGTGTGTATTATTCCACCTTGTGCTCCTGGTGGAGACTGCAACTAGATCAGCATATTTCAGTAGGTCCTTGGTTCAAAAATGCTGTCCTTACTTGGAGGGAGTAGATGTGACAATGCTGATCCAAACAACCATAACCCTGAGAGTAAAAAGGTAAAGGTTTTCCCCCGGACATGCGTGCTAGTCGTGTCCGACTCTAGGGGCGGTGCTCATCTCCGTATTCAAGCTGAAGAGCCAGTGTTGTGCAAGTCCATGGCCACGTGGCCAGCATGGCTGCAAGGAAACAGTTTCCACTGCTTTTTACGGCGGTACCTGTTTATCTACTTGCATTGACATGCTTTCAAAGTGCTAGGCTGGCAGGAGCTGGGGTTATCAGTGGGAGCTCGCTCCACTGCGTGGCACCCAGGATTCAAACCACCGAGCTGCCGACTCTGAGAGTAGAGTACTACAATTTACTCCACCTGGGGCTACCCCTGAAGACAACTCAGAAGTTTCAACTGGTACAAAATGAGGCAGCTAGGCTACTCATAACTGTGCCCTGCCACAACCATGACACAGGTTTCCTATCCTTCACATTGTCTGCCCAGTGGTTTTCTGAACTCATCTCAAGGTGTTGATTGTCATAGTTAAAGCCCTACATGGTTTGGGACATGGGTAACTGTTGGGCCATCCCTACTCGTATATAAGCCCTTGCACCAATCAAGATAATCCAGAATGATCCTTCTAGGGCAGGAGTTCCCAAACTGTGTGCCACAAATCTCCGGTCACTGAGTATAGGATGCAGCTCAGAAAGATCTTGAATAACTCTGTAACTTCCCCATTTGATGCAACTGTGTAGCACAGTGTGTGGCCTCTACTCCTAGGAATATTCTTCCCCAAGTTCTTCTGTCAGCTCAGTGCTGATGTTTGACTTGAGATCTAGTTGTCTCCAACATCAGCACTGTAACCAGGTATTGATGTATTCCATCCATAATACATTTTTGTTGCACAATTTCTCTGCTTACGGTGATCTCCAGGATGTGGGAAGGCAGGGCTCTGGGCATCAGCACACTCACCTTGTCTTGAACAAAAATCCACAAGAGAAGAATAATGCCTTCATTTTAATCAAGTCAAGGCCCTTGTTAGACTGCTGGAGCTCAATATCTTCAAGGGTTTTTTCTACATTCTCAGCTTCCCTAGCCGTGCACTGTTGGACCTTTGAGACTTCTCTCATCTGTGGCAAGAAGGATTTCTTATAAGCATCTTTAATTCCCCAAAGAGAATCAGATGACACATTTTCTTCGTATGGCTCATCCCTCTCTTCAGGGCCATCAATACAAATGACCAGGTGAGGAGGCAGAAACTGATATATTTCCGTGGTCCTTGATCTTTTTCTCGTATTGTACACAATGTTTGTGGATACAGGCTTGCTTAAACATTGGCTCCAAGAAGACAGAGTCAATGAAGGGGGAGAGCTCCGGTGTTACTCCTTGTCATGTCCCAAAGAGATGTTCCAGGCCCTCAAGCATCCTGGTTTTGGTGGCAAGTGTACCAGCTAGCAAAACTTTCCATCTGGAGTTTTAGGGTCATTGTAAAATCCCCCCAGGCTATAATGGCCCATAAATCCAGTGACATCTCATTTTCTGTGGCCCTGTCTACACAGCAAATATCTGCTTCTGGAAAATACCACAAGGCCAGCTGTTTGCTACCTGCTGTGCTCAAATTTGCCTTTCCTGTCACACAGATTGTGATCTGTTGTAAAAGCTTTGCTTGTATGTATTGAGCTGTTTAGTAGCTCTGCCTCCCAGGAGGTAAACCAGCAAGGCTTCAGGAAAGTTCCTGCGGGAGCTCTCATGAAGCCATGCCACTCTGAGAGTCCCAGATCCAGATCAGGCCCTGCTTGACCCTCAGCAGTAGTGGCAGGTGTCAAGGCCATACCTGTGGCCTCAGAGCAGCTCCAGGCCAGAAATTAGTCCCTTTGGCCTTCCTGCCTGCTGGAAGGACCAACAAAGCATGGACCTCATTTTCTCTTATTCCTACTCTCTCCTTTTGGGCTGAAGACTGAACCACGGTTCACAAAGTACACAGAATCTTTCACTATTTCAGTGTTTTCGTTGTCATCATTAACATTGTGCAGGTCATTATTTTGGTCTTCTTAATAATGCTCAACTGCAGTTCTGCTTTGGGACTTTTTTCACTTTCATCAAAAGTCATTTCAAGTCATAGGTGGTTTCTACTAGCAAGATGGTGTTGTCTGCATACCTTAAATTATTTCTGTTTCTTTCGCAAATTTTCTCTCCTCCTTCATTGAATCCAGTCCAGCTTTCTGTATGAATGGCAAAGGCATATGTGTTGAGGCACACCCTTCCCCCCCGAAAACATGCCATAGCTTTTCATGATGAACACACTTAAAGACTTTGCAGTAGTGTATAAAACATAAACTGATGTTCTTCTGAAATTCTGTGGTGTGCTCCAGTAGCCAGCAAATATTTGCAATATGATCTCAGGTGCATCTTTCTTTTTGGAATCAACACCAGGTGCTTCTCTCTCCATATAAGGTAAATGTTTTTGTTGCAACATCTTGAGCATGATCTGGAAGTTGAGTCATGGCTACTGGACTTCTTTTTTGAGAGATAGAAAGGTTTCGCTGTTCATCCAAACCGATGAAGCTGTTTGGATGAACAGCGAAATGTTTCTATCTCTCAAAAAAGAAGTCCAGTAGCCATGACTCAACTTCCAGATAAACTCACCTGGATGACTGAGAATCTTCACAGACATCTTGAGCATGACTTTGCTTGCCTGGGAAATTAGAACCATAACCCTATAGTTGTTGCATTTCCTGGCATCTTCTTTCTTGGGGATTGGAATGTATATCAAATGTTTCTGGTCTGTGGAACATTATTTTATTGTCCATATTTGTTGGCATATTCTTGTTAGGATTTTTCAAAAGCACAAAATTAAAGATAAATGAATGGGTGCAAGAATACTGGCACTGCAACCACTATCAGATCCCTTTTAATTTCTAAAGCTTGTACAAACCTTGAGTCCAGTGTTTTCCCCAACCTTGACACCATTGGAAGTGTCCTCAACACATACCCTTTGTGTTGAGGGCAGCACACTGTTTACCTAATGACCTGCCATATTTTTGTGTCTAAAAGACATCCCCATGTATAAGTCAACCTCCACTTCTCCAACCCAAAATTTATGGTTACACAACCGTGCAGTTCTCTCCTTGGCTTACTTCTATGTATAAGACGGCCCTCAATTTTTTGTCGAACAATTTTAGACAAAAATATAGTATATATCTTGAGAAGAACTACATTCTCCCTGGGGTTTCTTATATGGAAGAAAATACCTACCCGCCCACACAAAACACAGCACCTTCCATCATGTTTTGGAGTAGTTCTTTGTAATTTTTGACACGGACCATACTTTAGTAAAAGTGTTCTTGAATCTCTTCAGCGACGAGATCTTAACTTGTCATGTGATTCCATGCTGTAAACAGCCCAGAGTAGCCCTAGGGCTAGATGGGTGGTATAAAAGTCAAATAAATAAATAAATAAATATAAATAAATATGTGGGAACAATACTGTATATAGGACTGGAAGTTACAAAATGGAGCACAAGGTATTCTCTCTAGTACACATCTCAGTCAGATATTGAATGTTGGCTCAGGGATGAAAAAGGTGTTGACGTATCCATTTGGAGATAGTTCGAATGGGCCCTATTTTGACATATTTTTGGCCGGACTCAAAGGGAATCATTTTCTCAGCAACTGGTTACAATATTCCTCTGTAAAACCAGGCACTGGGGTGGGGCAGCTCCCTCATGCTGGAGGTGGCGTCTCTCGGCCTCAGTTGGCCAGAACTCTGAAGCTACCAGAATAACTCTTCCCTTCAACAGGGCATCGACCAGGAGAATGATATCACTTTCCCACTCACTCATACGGTAGAAATTACACCATTGCTCAACAGAACATGTTGTTACAAGGAGAAAAAAACAGCAATTGCTCGCTGTCTTGGCTGCTGCTGCTTCTGCCTCCCTCTGCCCTGGACGCTCCCTCCTCCCTGCTTGGAGAAGCCGAGCCTTTCCACGTGGCGAGGATGTGGTGCAACATTTCTTTTTCTGGTGCTGTTTGGAAGCAATCTTCTTTTCAGACCGCCTCTTGTTTGTAAGGCAGGGCCCTAACCCTCTGGCCCTGTACGAAAGAAGGTGCCCACTTCACAGAATCCCTTCCCAGGTGATTGCTTGGTGCTGGTGAAGTTGAGCCCACACACTCACTCTCTCTCTCTCCCCCTCTGCTCCCGAGCAAACACCAGAAGTTTGCAAAGAACCGAGCTGGTTTGAGTGCCAGTTTCCGCTTGCCCTCCCTCCTAATGAATTTTCATGGCAGCGCACGCCCTAGCCGCTGCGATTCATAAGAGAAAATTAAAAACCTGCCTTGAAACCGGGATGACAATGCAGCTAACATCTTGCCGTAGCTGGCATTATCCTTTGAGAACCTTTCAGCTCCATTTCTATGCCACATTGTTTTCCCTGACAAAAACATATTTTAAATATGAAACACTGAATGCTCATTGCTTCTTTATATCATTTTTATTCATTGTGTGTTGGAGGCAAAGGGCATGGTTTTATATAGAATCTGCCGTGAATGTCTGATTTTGCAATTTTATTTGACTGCACATATCCCCGTAAGATATTTATTTCCTTTCAGATGTAGAAGTTGTTTTGGGAACGTGAGAAGCAAGTTTCCATGAGGGTTCTCAAGCCCCAGGGACTCAGAAAGGAGGAGGAAGAGTATGGCCATCTCTGGCTGCCTGAGGGGGTGGAGCCAGCCACAGGACTCCTCCCTTCAGCTTGCTCTTTTTACAGGTCCCACCTACTTCCGGGATGGGGAAACCTTGGCCTTGGTGTTGTTTTGGACAATGGCTCCTTTATTCCTTGGCCATTGGCTCTTTGGCCTGGGCCTTTTGAGAGTCAAAGCTCCAAAATAACAGGAGGGCCAAAGGGTTCCTGTCCTTGGTCCATACGTTGTGTCCATCCTCAGCCTGTGCCACTTCTGAGGAGACCATTGTCCTTTATTGCCCCCCTTGTAAGTTGCCCTTCTGGGCCCCTCCACGAGTGTCTCAAACTAATAGGCATCAGAAACAAGCCCAGCTAATAGGACCTGGCTCAACAGTGTGCCAATTGGACCTTTATAAGTTCATGTCCCAGTTCAGGCCGTGCCCTACAACCTTCTGGGCGGTGCCCTACTGTGTAGAACAGAGGCCTTCCTCCTCTGTCAGTCCCAGCACCCCTTGCAGGTGGGGCCATGTGCAATGTGCTGAAACAAGGGTGCCGGATTGAAACAGTCACAAGTCCCTGCATGTGGGCAACACTGGGGTGTGTGTAGGCCCCCCTGTTTTAAGTACCCCCTGTACCTACCAATTTTAAGTACCCCTGGTAATTAAAACTGGTAGGGACCAAGGGCAGACAAAATTAGCTGGCTCCACTTGGGATGTGGGGTGGTGAGGATGGGTGCACAGACCTGTGAGTTTTGCTTCTCAAAAGGTCAGCTGGCTTTCACGTTATGATCCATTTTTGATGTATATATGAATATATGAGTTTTTACTCTAAGGATTGGTCAGTAGTGGCTGCAATGCTGTGCTCAACAGTGGTTCTTGAGACCAAACAGCAATTTTGTGGATTGTGCTCTCCTGGCTTCTGTTTGTTCTTTTTTTGGCCCCGATCCTTTAAGAGATCTGATTGCTTTTCTGAAATATTCCATCTTAGGGGTCGTGTAAAAAGGCCCATTGTCTTTAGGCTAACTGCTCCCTATAAAAAAGCTGGGGGGAGGAGTGGTTCTTGAGCCAGGATTGGGATTGTCTCCCTTGCACCAGCCATGAAGGTTTTAAAGGGTAGTGCAGGCTAGGGTTTTATTTTTCTTTAAGTTTCATATTTTTATTTAATTTGTTTTCAACATTCTTTCTTATTTTTAAACCATTTTAGTCATGGTGCAGCTAGTCAAGTGGGCATATGACCACAAATTGCACTTTATTATTATCACATTTTAAAACACAGAGTAAAATCCAGTTTTTAGCTCAAGGCAGAGCAGATTTCCCCAGCCAGGTCCCTCAATGATGGTGTGGACGTGGTCTTCTAGCCCATTCCTTTTGTGAGCGTTGGCATTTTGTTTGTATAGTATGGACCCCAGAACGAATCTTCTGAGTTTCGTTATTTCTTACGGGGAAATTTGCTTTAATATAAGAGTGCTTTGGTTTACAAGCATGTTTCTGGAATGGATTATGTTTGTAAGCCAAGGTATTACTGTATTTTCCCAAGGAAGTCTCCCCCCCCCCCCGTGAAGTATTTTAGTGGCTGAGAACATCATCATTTAATTTAACTTGCTTGTTAAAATAGGTCTGTGACTTCCAAAACCATCCTAGTATGCTCTCTGTCCAAGCTGTGACAACGTTCGGCCTCAAAGGTCATGAAATGGCCAGTTTTTGAGAGACCAAGGCCTGCCATGAGTTGCCACTGACAAAACATTAACCAGCCACTCTGGGCTGGTAGCCTAACAAATGAAGAGTCAGCCAGCAAGCAGCAGAGACTCAATAAAAGACAGAAACCGCCTGAGAGTGTTGAGCGGAAACTCTTGGCGAAGGATAGCATTTAGAGCGGAGAGGTGGGGAAGAGAGACCAATAAAGGAAGAAAAACGTTACAATGCTTTTGTGCTGTAGAATAAGAAGAGGGCGAACTAGAACATTGGTGTTCAATGTCAAAAGAGACCAGAGTGGATTTTTAAAAATAATGATGAACTTAAAACAGCAAGATTTGCAAGACTGTAGTCACAGAAGCAAAAAAGAGAGAGGAGCTGAGGGCAGAGGGAGATTCTGAGCTTAACAGACTGCAAGATGACAGAGTTGCAAATTGCATGATTATTTCACAGGTCTAGTGGGGTTCACCGCTGTTCTCTGGGCCTTTATTATTAAGTGGCAAGGTTGGAGAGATGCAGCCAGTTATGATTACTTGGTAGCTAAGTGGATTGGGAGGTACCCAGCTGATGTAGTGGAGAGCGTGATAGAGGCCTGTGCGTGACTCCCTTTTCTGCCGTGGAAACTCACTGGTGGAGTGCAACTGGTTAGATTGCTCCTTAAATATCTCATCTTGAAAATCCCACTAGAGCCATTATAACTTGGTTATAACTTGATGGTCCATAGCTATTACTAAATGGATTGGAAAGCCCTCCCCCCACGCTTTGATTCAGACTTGTTGCCAGAACTGGAGTTACAATTATAGACATACAGTATATGAAACACTGTATAGGTAAAATTAAAAACAAATTAAAATGAGCTTTGTTTTACCAGAAGCAAACTATTTTAATAGTGTTATCTGGGCTATTGGCTAAATCTTATTTTGTACATGTCGCGGGGAATAAAATGGATGCATGTAGGTGCTGCATTGATGGAATTTCCCCACTGTTACCTGAAAATGTGTCCTTTATCCAAGCAGTCCCATTTTACCAGAATTTTCTTTGGTCTTCCTATTTTACTTCAAAGTCTATCAGGTGACTTCCAGATGGTGGGAGACACTCTTCAGCATCCATCCATTCAGCAAGGTGTGCTATTTTGGTTCTCCAGAAGCTTAGCCAAGCCTCTTCTGGTTTAATATATAGAGCTTGAGATGTGTGCAGAAAATCATCTAAAAGTGGATGGATTTGGTGCTATTTCATTCAGTATTTGCTAGGACCTTTTAAAGTACTTCTGGAGGGGCAATATCAGCCAAATACAGTGGATCCTCGTATAACAAACGGTTTGTATAACATAAAATCTGTACAACATAAAAAATTCCAGAGCTAGGGGAAATTTGCTTAACAGAATCGCCTATGGGGCGAATCCGTACAACAGAAAAACGCTCATGATTAGGGATTACTCCATTGTCAATGAATTCCTATGGGAAATTTGTATAAAGGAAAATTTGCTTAACAGAATTTCATTTGGAACAAATTAATTCCTTTATACAAGGTACCACGTATTGGAAACCAAACATGGTATTGATAAAAATAGAAAAGATTGGTACCAAAAAACACCAAGGTGGTTTTCAAAAGTTTAATCCCCCCCATAAAGAGGTAACTAAAGTGTGCCCTGGTGGACTTCAAGGATGTGCAGCTTCACATACTGTGTTTCCCCTACACTGGGTTGCAGCAAAAAGGACAGTAATCCATAACCGTGCTACTGTGCTCTAGCAATGCAAGGGCACCCAGTTGCCTCCATCGTTTGCTCATTTAGAAATATGCTAGCCTGTTGTTCTTTTCCCCTCCCTTCAGCAACACCTGCAAACACCCCCCCCCTGCTGTTCAGGAGTTTGCCGACCCTTTGATGGAAGCCTTCGCAGGAGGGAGGCTGCTGGGAAGAGCACAGGAAGCTGTTTGTGAATGTAGAATTTTAGGATTTGAGCCTCTTGTGTTGAGAAAATGCTTGGGGAGGCTGGGGGTGGGGTGGGGGTGCATACGGACAGACGATGCAGGAATTACTATTCTGAAAATAGCCCAGGAACCAGGCTCTTGGTGCTTATAACGATTCTTCTGTTCCCAGGTTTTGTGATTCATCAGTTCATATCATTAGTAAGTAAGAAAGGGGAATTAAAGCATTATTTCTGTCACCTAGGTAGTTTTAGCCCAAAGTGCAACACCCTTGACAGAAATCCCTTTCAAAACTGCTGTCTACACAGATTATCGTTTAATATGTGCTAAATCCAACTTAATATTGCCTGCACTTTGGGTATAAATGTCACACTCGATATATATATGTCCTGGATTTTCCTGAGCACTGAAGATGTTTTAAAGAATCCAGTCACAACCTTGATAGATTTGAAGACCTTCTCATATACTGGTATCGAAATGGCATTATCTTTCATCATCTTTCAGTGCCATCATTCAGTGTCATCAAGGAAAAAAATGCTTTATTCACAGCAGAATTTATAAGTAGAATAACCTCCTTACAGGCTGCCATATATGATTCTATTCTCCCCACCCCCAATTTGTTGTTAAAAATAACTCACAGTTGTTTCTGTGTTTTTTTGCCAGGCCATTAACATTTTGAACAGTAAAGCTGAATCTGACCCTGGAAGGATGTGGACCTTTAAACATTTCACAGGCATCAGTCAGACTGCCAGGGGACATCACAGGCAGGGGGTGCAGAAATGGAGGGTGTGTGTGTGCAGAGATGTCCTTGCCTCAATCAGTCTCTTCTCATTGTAATGAAATTACGGTATTTATTCAGTATCTATACTTACATCCTCCTTCTCTTCCTCATTGTTGTGCCAGTGTCCTTCCCTGCCAGGTTAGTTGGTATGTATGGGTTTTTAATTACACATGCATGGTAGCTGTAGACATTCAAAATAGTGCATCAGAGGGCATAAAGGAGAGCGAGGTAAAACATGGCATCGTTGTGGATTCATTGTACAGTGGTACCTTGTATAAAGGAATTAATTTGTTCCAAATGAAATTATGTTAAGCAAATTTTTTCTTTATACAAATTCCCCATAGGAATGCATTGAAAGCAGAGTAATCCCATTTTTATGTTAAGCATTGGCGATTATGTTAAGCAAATTTTCCCTATCTCCAGAATTTTTTATGTTGTACAAATTTTATGTTATACAAACTGTTTGTTATACAAGGGTCCACTGTATTTCTTGATTATGTTTTTCTAAAAACGGAAGGAGCAAAATGCAAGATTCCAGATATTTTGCAGATAAAGTCTAGGACATTTAATAATAAAGCATTAGAAAATATAAAGCAATTTTCTCCCGGGCCCAAGACATAGTAGGGCTAATCAGTTGTCCAAAAGCTGATCAGAAAAGAAGGCTCACTCAGCTGTATCTGTACAGGACCCAGAATTCTCTTTATGAGTAAGGAGTCCATAGAGGAGCTCATAGCATAGTGGTTCTCAACCTTCCTAATGCCACAACCCTTTAATACACTGCCTAATAGTTGTGGTGACCCCTTTCCTTGCTTGGAAGAGGCCACAAGCCCCCTGTGGCAGGCCACTGCCGCAGGTGCCATAGGGAACTTCCCTCTACACAGGTACCCTCAGCCAATCGCAGCATCGACTGACATCCCCTCCAACCTATTAAGCTGTAACTCACTCCCCCCTCCCCCCCCTCCTTCAGACCCAAGCAGTTTGTGCCTTTTTCTTCACTGGCTAATGGCGACCCCTGTGAAATGGTCATTCAATCCCCAAAGGGGTCCTGACCCCCAGGTTGAGAACCACTGTCATAGCCAATGTTGGCTTCTCTAACAACCCATTGTTGTCAAAGTGCCTTTCAGCTGCTCTGTAGTGTGGGCCACATTTGAGTAAGAGATGGTACCAGAAGCCAGTGTTCTCCACATGAGAGAAGAGAGATGTCAGTGGAGGCATTTTCAGAGACCCCAAGAAGGGGGAGCCATGGTGTGGGGGGGGTGTCATAGCATCTATGTTTGCACATATGCCATTAATAGTATGTACATGTTCTATTTAGGGATGGTGCCTGTTTGAATGTCTTCTGAGGTTAAGACCTGTCTGTGGTTGTATAAATATGTGTTGTAGACATATCTGGGATGGGCACCATATGAAAAATGACACACAGTTTCGTCATTTCACTAACGAAACAAAACGAGACGAGACAGCGAAGCAGCGTTTAATTACAAATGAAACAAAGCACCATTTCCCCCTCTAGAATGAAATGATTAATTCTAGAAGAAATGGCAGGGGAGCTTCCTCAAGCTCTTCCCCGAAAGCCTCCCAAATTTGGAAATATTTGGGGGTCCATGAGTTATGATGCTCCAAGGGGGGGGTGCCAGGAAAAATCCTTCTACAGTAACCCCCCCCCCCGCTATCATGGGGGTTAGGAACCCACCCGACCCACGATGCCTGAAAATCCGTGATATGTGGAAACGGGTCAGGGGGCGGAGGGCGTGGGGCAATCAGATCCCTCTGCTGCCGCCGCCGCGCGCCGGTCCGAGAAGTCTTGGAGTGACGTGCGCCTGTGGCGGCAGGGGGATCTGACTTCCCACCGCCGCCTGCGCCGCTGCCCCAAGACTTCTCATCCGGGGCATCTCCATTGAAATGCATTGGCTCAATGCATTTCAATGGAGAACATTTTCCCCATTGGAAAATATTGGCTCAATGCATTCCAACAGGGAAAATTTCTCGATTGAAATGCATTGGCTCAATGCATTTCAATGGGGATTGCGGGGCACCCAACGCTGCTGTCGCTTTTCGGAGAAGCCTCGGGCCGCGCGGGAGGGCGAACGCATCACCCCCTGCACAGCCCGAGGCTTCTCGGAGGAGCGCGGGGCGGCGGCATGGGCGATGCAATTGCCCCCCCCCACCGCACGGCCCGAGGTGCAGGTACTCCGATCCTGTGATATAGTGGGACCACAGTACTTGAACCGCGAAATGGCGGGGGGTGACTGTAATTGGAATTGGAAGCTGATCGGGCCAGCAATAGTGCTGCTGCTTCTTCCCATATAATTCCAAATAGAAGGTTTTTTGTAGGGACGCCCCCTATGGAGTTTCATAACTCAGCCCCTTACCCCCCAAATGCTGCTGACCTCTCTTCGCTGTTTCCCCTTGAGTGGTTTTTTTGGCACATTGCCCTGAGCCTGATAGTAGAAGAGAGCCACCATTACCAGGTTGCCACTGAAAGTTTATCCCCACCCCACCCGGAGGAAGCCTTTGTGTTGTGATATTAAGCCATTTCAGCATACAGTGGACCCTTGTATAACAAACAGCTTGTATAACATAAAATTTATACAACATAAAACAATCTGGAGATAGGGGAAATTTGCTTAACATAATCACCTATGGGAAAAATCCATACAACATAAAAATGGGATTACTCCATTTCAATGCATTCCTATGGGAATTTGTATAAAGGAAAATTTGCTTAACATAATTTCATTTGGAACGAATTAATTCCTTTATACAAGGTACCACTGTATACAAGAAATGAGGCACCTGTATACAGTGGTACCTTGTATAAAGGAATTAGTTCGTTCTAAATGAAATTATGTTAAGCAAATTTTCCTTTATAGAAATTCCCATAGGAATGCATTGAAAACAGAGTAATCCCTAATCGCGACCATTTTTATGTTGTACAGATTCGCCCCATAGGCAATTATGTTAAACAAGTTTCCCCTATCTCTGGAAATTTTTTATGTTATTCAAATTTTATGTTATATAAGCTGTTTGTTATACAAGGGTCCACTGTATCTGTGTCAGATTTCATGCCTTGGGAGATAAGGCCTCACGTGAGTATCAGAAAAGCAGTTCTGAGAACCTAATCCTCAAGTCTGCCCTTGGATGCATGAAAGTGTTACAGCATGCAAAACCATTCACAAGAAACAACCCAAGCATTGGCACACACAAACACTTTCACAGCCCTACAGTTTCTCCTCATAGCCTCTGTGAGGCCTGCCTATAACTTAGAAAGGCGCAAAAGGTCACAAGGGGCACTTGGCAGTTGTTCTTGATGCTTTTATTTTAATGCAAAATAAAACTGTCCAACATTTATATGGTGATATATAACACAACTGAAATAAAAGGTTAAACTTGATCCCGTAATACCAAATGATCTTTCAAATGTCTTCTTTCCAAATAAATTTTCCAAACCGTTTAACAATTCAGTGCACACAATTACAAATATACCTGTTGTGTATCAATATATATATATATATTAAAAAGAAAACCTTAAGAAAGTGTAGGAAAGGGCTGTAACGTGCAAAACCAGACAAACACCCCCCAATTACAGCTCAGACTCTCCAAGTCCAGGGATTTCATCAGAAATAATCTAAAGTGGCTGAGTTGTGAATTGAGGATAAAAAAAGTCCTGGGTATTGAAGAGCAAACAACTGTGGATTAAGTGCACATATGTTTGGAATATTGCTGCCAAGAGTTATAGCCCTAGGCCTGAGCTGGGAAGTACTGTAGCTTCCACAAAGCAGACTGGACTTCCTTTTTGAGCACCAGGAGAAAGGCGAAGGAGGGAGCTCTCTGAAGGAATACAGAAAAATCAAGCCGGCATGGGAAGGGGTGCTTCTGCTTAACTGGAATGTGGAGCTGCAGGACGCAGGCGGGAAAGCTGACTTCCCCGTTTGCTTCCCTAGCCTTTCAATGGCCTTTGCCTTTGCTGGATCAGTGTCAAATCCCTTCTGCATTAGAGGGTCGTGTCAAGTTGGTGGTTTGGGAAACTGGCTGGTGTCTCTGTACTGGATTTTGAACTGCTCAATAGTTAACATGCACAGTCCATCTTTTTTAAAAGAAAAAAAAATGCAACAGGAGTTTGATCCAAAGTACGCTGATGCTTCCAGTAAGTTTCGTGGGCTTTTAGCCAGGCCTCTGTTCCAACTGCAGCTCTTAAGCCAGCTCTGCCTTCAGGGAATAAATATACAAAGCCAATTCTGGGGCCTTGACAGCTCTGATCTGAAATCTGCATGGGTAGCACTTCCCATGTACTGTCCTTATAATATCCCCCACACACCTCAAAAAATACGACACAAACCCTTCAGACCGCTTTCCATTAAGAGTCACCTTTCAAAATAGCCAGACTTTGGGAGGTAAGGAGAGTATGTTGCCTAGCAACTGAAGCATTTTCCTTACACATTGGGGGGGGGTGACACTGGAAACAGCTCAGAGTGTGGTTTGATTAGCAGGCATGTCCAAACTTTGGCCCTCCTGATGTTTTGGACCACAACTCCCAGAATTCTAAGCTTAGTTTGCCAATGGCAAAGTACTGTGGGAGTTGTGGTCCAAAACATCTGGAGGGCTGAAGTTTGGACATGCCTGGATTAGGGTGTCCAGGGAATGCCCATTTGTGGCCAATGACGGCCTCTCAGCCAGGACAATATGACTGATTTGCCACTAGTTTAGTCTTCTGTCCAAGCTCAGGATCCTGAGCTTTCTAAGTTATTGTACTTTCTACTTCCTCCTGTGTCAGAATGTTTTTTCAGAGGAATTAAGCTGTTGTCTGGAGCACAGGAGAGACAGCCCATCTCGTCCATGTGTGGACATAGCGACCGATTGGCTCACATCTTTAAATCTGGTGAGAAATGCAACTGTGTTTCTAGAAGGGCAGGTTAAAACCTCCCAGGAAGGTCTGTATGCATACTGGTGATGTTTCTTGGTGGATTGGCACATTCATACAAGAAGCTCCGTCCAGTCACTTCAGAAAATAAAAGGATCTTTTCTGATCCATGGCATCCCTCAATCTACGAGTACACAGTGGAAAAGAGCAACTCACAATCCAGCTCACCTTCCATTTTGTTTGGGGTTGTTTTTGCTAGCTGCGTTATTTTCATCTATCAGCTATGGCACCTTATGTGTGCGCGGCACATTTGCCTGCAATATGGTGCCGAGATACATTTTCCATTACTGCGGAGACACAAGCTAGGAACACACACACAGACACACACAGAGACACAAACTCACCTCAGCTGCCAACTGCTTCCTTTCCACACATACTCCTTTAGAAGCATGGCATTTTAGACTGGCATGCAATTACATTTATTTATTTATTTATTTATTTATTTATTTATTTATTTATTTATTTATTTAATATATTGCCCACCTGGCTGCAAGGCACTCTTATGCTTCTGCTGCCTCAGAAGAGTCAAGATGAGCTTTTCACCCTTTATGAGAACATGAAGGATCCACAGTGATTTCTTTCTTTTGCCTGAAATTCTTTCTTTCTTTCTTTCTTTCTTTCTTTCTTTCTTTCTTTCTTTCTTTCTTTCTTTCTTTCTTTCTTTCTTTCTTTCTTTCTTTCTTTCAGTAGGGAGGAGGGAGTCTCCTACTGTTCTAAAAACAGAACTACTACTTAATAAGTTATTGGTGAATATTAATGGCTTGGAAGGTCTCTCTCTCTCTCTCTTTTTTTTTGACCTGCCTTGCCCTACCAAACAAAGCCACTGAAGTCGATGGGAATTTTACAGGGTGTTTCAGGTTACAGGGAAACAACTAAGCAGAGGCTTCCAAGACCATAAATAACCTAGGCGGGTACATGTTCCACCCAGCGTGAATGTTTTCCTTGTCCCTGAAGTGCTGTCAGTTGTCTTTGTTAAACAGTGAAGAAACAGCAAAAGAGAGGGTTAGAAGGCAGTGATTTATAAAGGCGGGAGTTTATTTCTCAACCCCCCCCCCCTAATTGTGATCAGGCTAGATAAAACCACTGCCATCAACATGGGTTTCTCCTCTCGAAGGATCTCTTGGTATCATGAGATTCTGCTTATACAAAAGCAAAGTGCATTTCAATATTTTTATCTCACTCCTAGAAGCATTTCTGTGTTCACTATGTGCTTCCCAAGTCTTTGTTCATCTGAGAATCCAACAGCTTACACGGTTTATCTCACAGAAACTGAAGGCTGCAGAGTCGGAAACAGATGTATGTACCACCGGGGGGGGGGGGATGTATATGTTTATGGTTTGGAAAAGCTGCTACCTCCTCAACGTCCGTCTGGCTTCATAGGCAAGGTTAAGGCAATTTCAATAGTTTGCCTGTGTATACCTGAGACAAATTTCCATATCTGTACTAACTAGAGGCAAGGCATCCAGTAAAATAGGACAATTAGAACCATAGGAAACATATAACTTGCTGGCTAGGTTAGATGACCATGAGCATCAGTTCTGCCTTTCCAGAAGGAAGCAGTATGGATATGACTAGAGATGTGAAGGCCTGGGGAAAAAAATGGAAAATTTCAAGAAAAAAAGTTTTCCCCATTTTTCCAGAAGCCTTTTGGGTTTTTCCCAAACAACTGGAAAAGAAAAAAATATGGAAATTTTATTTTAATATGATGAATAAAATATTTTAAGACAGGGTGTTCAAATATTTTCCAAATCATGAAAATCTAAAAAATCTAAAACAATATGCATAGTATCTGATTATTCTAATTTATGTGCACTGAGGACAAGCAAGTCCTAGGTTACAAAATGAACTCTCCAATGAAAGAACAAGATGCATTTCTTCCTTTAGGAAGTGCAGCTATTGTCACAAGAAGAAGAAAAATGTTTCACTTTTGTTTTTGCATGTGGGTGGGTGTGTTTGGTTCTGTCCTGTCCTCTTCACTAGGCCTCAAAGTACTGGAAGGATATACAGAGCAACAAAAATGAATCTGATTAAATTTCATGCCCATTCATTGAAATTTAGAGCTCTATCTCACGAGCTGGGAGATGCATTTCTTAAAATACTGTAAAACGCCTTTCTCCCTCACGCGATCACATGACCGAAGCAGTGTTTCAAAGGTTCTCACATCCACTGGCAGCAAGAGAGAAGGATAGTTTGGGACGGGAGGCGAGCTCAGAGAAAAACATCTTCCTTTTCCTCCCCCCACCCACCTGCTTGCTTCTTCGGTTCCTCTCTCCCTCTCTCTCAGGCTCCCCCCTCTGTCATACACACAGACACTGTCTTTGGGCCTTTTCACACGACCCCTAAATTCCACGGCAAATGGCTCCCAGCTCCGGAGCTTAAAATTATTTCCCCACCAGTTCCGGAGTTTACAGATAATTAAGTGCGACCACGCCCACCTAAGCGCATCCCAGCGCACTTTTTATGTACCTGCTCTCGGAGGGTGAAAATTCCTGATGCGGATATAACAGTAGTGACTGCCGGGCTCTCCTTGCTTCTGTTTGTTCTTTTTTTCCCCCCCCGCCCCTTTAAGAGATCTGAATGCAGTGCCGGGAGCAAAGCGAGATGGCAGAACGGAGGTGAGCGGCATTCTTTTCTTCCTTTTTTTCTCCCTCCCCTCACGCAGCCAGCAGCCAGGAGTGCGGAGGGGGTGGGAATGCAGGAACAGCGACAAACCCCTAAGATCTCTGGTCCGAATTTAAGTGGCCAGCGGATCTTAAGGGTCGTATGAAAAGGCCCTTTCTGTCTCACACACATCACACTACTCCCTCCCTCCTTCTCTCTCCCCTCCATTTGCTCTCTCTCCCCCCCTCTTGTTTTCTCTCTCTCTCTCACTCTCTCCTTTGATTGGTTACTCTCACTCTGACTCCGTTCATAGATAAGAAGCGGCTTTCTGAGTTCCCACCTTCCCTGCTTCGTGTAAAAAAGCGCCTTCCTAACCGTCCCCCAAAAAGAGAGAAGCCCCAGAGCTGGTTCGAGAAAACTGCACTTCAGGGGCGGTGGCCAAAGATCGTTTTCAGAAAAGCCAGCTGCCTGTGAGGGCACATTTAAAAGAGGCTTCTTTGCTGGAAAAAAAAAAAGAAGCTTTTAGACGACGTGAGATAGAGCTCTTAAAACAAAGCAAAGTGTTCTGCTTATATATCGCTCCAAACCATTTCAAGTAGTCTCTGGGCGGTTTACAGTTTAATTATGGTGGCTACACATTACACACACACCCCAGCAGGCTGGGTACTCATTTTACCGACCTTGGAAGGATGGAAGGATGAGTCAAACATGAGCCTGCTACCTGGGACTGAACCCCAGGTCGTGAGCACAGTTTTACATGCAGTACAAGCATTTAACCACTGCGCCACAGGGCAGATCCCACTTCCTTCTATACATTTTCCGCCTCTTCAATTCTTTTTATGAGAATGAGTTTTTTTATTTTATTTTTATTTTAATACTTTGGAGAGGAATTATGAATTGTTAATTCTAGATTTTTAAACATTGTTTTGTAGAGGGTTTTTTTTTTTGTTCTACCTAAACTAGTAAACAGTTCAGGAGATTGTTACTCCATTTGTTACTTACAATTACAAATAAATATTATTTAAAAAGTAAATTCTTTTTGTAATAATTGTTTGGATATACTATATTTTAATATGCTAGTTGTGATAATTTTATGCCAGAGTAAAACAACATGCAAGGCAATGTAGGAAAACCTATTGCTACTGTTTTGGGTAATGGAAGACCTAGCCATCATAATGTTCCTCAGCATGCCAGAAAAAGGAAAGACGACAGGATATTGATAACTCCCAAGATACATGCAAATTTGAATTGCTCTTAAAAACGTAGTGACAGGATCCCTGAACTGAAAAAATTGCTAGCAAATGCAAAATCAGTGAATGGGAAATCAACAATCATTCAGGACCTGATCCTGCAAGAATGTGCAAATCTCACTTGCATCACAGAGATTTGGTTGGATGAGGGTGCGGTGTCAACCTCACTCAACTCTGTCCTCCAGGTTTCTTTGTGGAACAACAGGCCAGACCAGGGGGATGGGGTGGTGAAGTGGCAATAGTCTACCACAACTCCATCCCTCTTGCTAGATGCCATGTTCCCCAATTTCCTGGTTTTGAAAGTATGTTCTTAAAAGTAGGAGCCAGGGACAAAATAGGAATTCTCTTGGTTATTGCCCTCCCTGTGACACAACAACTTCTCTACCTCAGCTTACTGAATTGATAAGAGGGCTGATGTTGAAGTCCCCTAGGCTCATCGTTCTCGGGGACATTAACATCCATGCTGAGGCAGCTCTGTCAGGGGTGTCTGAAGACTTCATGCCCTCCATGTCAACAATGAGTCTGGCCCAAATGGTATCTAAGTCAACCTATCCTGCAGGCCACATCTTAGACCAGGTCTTCTGCCCTGATATGGACCGTGGGGACACTGAGGTAAAGGAACTTTCTGTAGTCCCATTGTCCTGGACAGACGACTATATGGTGTGCTTTAGGCTTGCTGTAACTCAGAGCCTGGCTGTGTGTGTGTGGGGGGGGGGGAGTCAGACAAAAGCAATATATCCCAGAACGCTGATGAATCCAGGTGATTTTTTAACTGGCCTTGGGGAGGTTCCTACCTCTCTGATGGGTGATTCTATTGAATCCTTGGTTGATCTCTGAAATGAGGAACTGAGCAAAGCCATTGACCGGATAGCTCCTGAACATCTCCTTCCTCCAAATAGACCCAAATTGGCTGCCTGGTTTACTGGGGAGTTGGCAAAATTGAAATCGGTGGCCTGTAGAGTTGAAAGGCATTGGCGGAAAACCCAGATTGAAACAGACAAAGGAACAGTGAAAGGCCTTTGGAAGGCTTACTCCAAGGCAGTGGAGTCAGCAAAGAAAGCATTTTTCTCTACCACCATTGATTTGGCACAAAATCACCCAGGGCAGCTTTTCAGAATAGTCAAAAGTCTGCTACATGCTGACCCATGGGCAGATAACACAGACCAGTCTGTATCTCGCTGCGAAGTATTTGCGTAACATTTCACAAGCAAAATTGAACAGACCCGGGCTACCTTGGATGCTGCTATTGATCTAGAGCCTGTAAATAAATAAAACACCACATCCTCCTTGTCTTGTATTAATGGATGACTTTCAGCTCCTACAGCCAGCTGATGTGGTCAGGATCCTTGGGGAGAGAAGGGCCACCATATGTCTGCTGGACTCTTGCCCCTCAACTATCATAAAGAAGTTGTCAGAGAAGGTATGGCAGACTGGTTAGGAAGAGTAGTGAATGCCTCCTTACAACAGGGCAGGATTCCGGCATGCTTATAGGAGGCAATAGTAACACCACTGCTAAAAAAAGCCCTCCTTATATCCTTAATACTGAATAATTACTGACCGGTATCGAATATCCCATTCTTAGGGAAAGTTCTAGAGTGGGTTGTGGTCTCGTAGCGCCAGAGGTTTCTGGATGAGATACTACCTGGAACCATTTCAATCTGGCTTCAGGCTTGGCTATAGGACGGAGACGGCACTGGTTGCATTGGTAGATGACTTATGCAGGGAAATGGATAGGAGATTTGTGTCCCTTTTGGTTTTGCTGGACCTGTCAGCTGCTTTTGATACAATAGGCCATGGCATCCTCCTGACTTGTCTGTCTGAAATGGGAATAGGGGGAACTGCATTAAAGTGGCCCCGGTCCTTCCTGCAGGAAAGAATGCAGAAAATGGTGTTAGGTGATTCCTGTTCGACACCATGGCCGCTGACCTATGGAGTTCCCCAGGGTTCTGTTCTATCTCCTATTTTATTTAACATTTACATGAAATCACTGAGAAAGAATATCAGGTCTTTTGGGGTTCAGTGCCACCAGTTTGCCAATGTTACCTAGCTCTACCTCTCGTCACCTCCGGATTCTAAGGGAGCTACTATCTCAATTTTACATGCGTGCTTAGTTGCAGTAATGAACTGGATGGGGATGAACAAAATGAAACTATACCCTGACAAGACAGAGGTGCTTCTGGTCCGTCAAAAGAGAGAACAAGGACAGGGATGCAACCTGTACTGGATGGGGTGACCCTCTTATTAAAAAAAACAGGTATGTAGCTTGGGGGTGCTCTTGGACTCATCTTTGAGCTTGGATGCCCAAGTCACGGCTGTGGCCAGGAGTGCATTTGCACAATTAAGGCTAGTACGCAAGTTACACGCCTTTCTTGAGAAACCAGCTGTGGCCACAGGGATACATGCCATAGTGACATCTTGGCTAGTCAACACTAATGTGCTCTATGTGGGCCTCCAATGAAAAGCCTCAGGAAACTTCAACGGGTCCAAAATGCAGCAGCCAGACTGCTGACTGGGGCGGGGTACAGAGATCACATTACACCCCTCTTAAAGCAGCTCCACTGACTGCCAATGAGCTATCGGGCACAATTCAAGGTGCTGACCTTGACCTACAAAGCACTGTATGACCTGGGTCCTAGCTTCCTCAAATATCGAATCTCACAATACGAACCGACTCGGGTGTTAAGATCATCAGGAGACGCCTTTCTCTCCATCCCGACACCCTCACAGTTACGTCTCCTGGGAACCCATGAAAGGGCCTTCTCGGCTACTGCACCCAGACCTTGGAACTCCCTCCCACTAGAAGCCAGGACTACCTCATCTCTGCTGTCTTCCAAGAAACAGGCAAAGACCTTTCTCTTCAGGCAAGCTTTCCCTGAATGATGGTCTACCTATTATGTGTCTTTTATATGAATCTACAGGATCACATAGACTTTGTGTTTATAACTACTTGTAACCTTATGGGTTTACACTGACACTATGTTTTCAATGTTAGTTTCTGTCACTCATAACTTTACATGGAATTTTACTCCCCTTTAACTGCTCGCATTCTCTTGTAGCTTTAATGTAATGTTGTCTATTAATGCTGTAAGATGTCCCTCAATTCCCTATTCTCAATACTTGATCATGTCTTAATTGTACTGGACTATATATTATCCCTCATTCTGTAAACCGCCTTGAGTCCTTTTTCCAAGGAGAAAGGTGGGGTAAAAATAAATAAGTCAAATTGTCCCTAGTCGTATTTTATGTTCCTAAAGTAATACAATGACTTTCAAGCTGTAGAAGGGGGCAGGGAGTGCTAATGTAACATTCCCCCCCCCCCCCAATTTTTCCAAAGATTTCTGTTTGTTTCCATTTTAAAAAAAACAGGGGGGGGGGGAGAGATTTTTTTCCAAACTTCAAAATTTCCGGAAATTTTACATCTCTAGATGTGACAACTCTGACCAATATATATTATTTAAAACTAGGTCAAGCACTGATTCCTGAGTAACTTCCACCCACTGTTGAATTTAAGGCACGGATACTCCAAATGCC
Source organism: Phrynocephalus guinanensis (assembly GCA_037367245.1). NCBI lineage: Eukaryota > Metazoa > Chordata > Lepidosauria > Squamata > Agamidae > Phrynocephalus > Phrynocephalus guinanensis. Next base: position 18,252,442 of record CM074732.1, read on the forward strand.
TGATATATATGACTGCAGTGCTACAGAAGATAGAAAATGGGAAACATTCTTCATCGTGAGCTTTGGACAACACAAGGTGACAGACATCACAATGTGAATTGGACAGTCGTCAAACAAAGCAACATCAAGTGTAAAAACAATGGTTCGAGTCTTGCTCGAGCCGCATAATCTGGCGATCACTCTAATGAAAGCATCAGGGCTTTCAAATTACATAAGGGGAAAGCAAAGCAAAGCAAAAGCAAAGTGTTCTGCTTATATACCACCCCATACCACTTCAAGTAGTCTCTGGGCGGTTTACAGTTTTTAATTATGCAGGCTACACAGTGCCTAGTGTCCTATTATGGTTCTTCCATACAGACGCTTTCCAGCCAAACATGAGTTAGAATGGAAATAGTCCCTTATGCAGAGGGGAGAAGAAGAACCACTGCCGGTGAAATACACGTCTTAGAAACAAGCAGGATTTTGTCTAACTAATATCTGGCTTTATGGTCAAATCGTTTGCTGTGCCTATAAAATGTTTCCTGACCATATGATGCAAAGGATGATTCAAATCAGTCCAGTCTTGTTTGCTCCCAAACTGCCCCCCCCACTGGTGTGAAGGTGGACTCTGCTTTTCCAAACCAGAATGATTCAAGCAGACTTTCCCCTATCCCGTTAGCTGTGATATATTCTTGTCCAGACCAGGGGTGTGATGCTAGTTGGCGTTTCAGTGATATAGGCAGTTGTTGCCCCTGTATTCTTTCCTTTCCTCTGTTTTTTTTTTTAAATCTTACATATGGGGAATGATCGCTTACCTTGTTGCTTCGTCATTTTATTAATATTTCCCTGATTTCTGCCCCGTATAAGGATCAGCAGAGGCAGGACCAGAGGAAGGAAGGGGGGAAAAAGTGGGGGGAGGCTGTGCCCTGGGATGCCAATCGTATTACATCCAGAATGAAGGGTGAACTCCTGAATCGGTCCATATTCCCTGCCTGAGCACTGCCTACGACGTCAGATGTAATACAGGCTGTGAATTAAATCGCAGCAAAGCCAAATAACTCTCAGTTGGTTTCCCAGTGTATTCATATTCTAACTCATGTTTGGCCGGAAAGCTACTGTATAGAAGAACCATAATAGGACACTAGGCAGAGCTTTTACACTAGATGCAAGCAGTAGAAGCAGCAACAGCCACAATGATAGAAACAAAGCACACACGGTATATATTAAACTCAGCATAGAAGTTCTTTTTTTTAAAATAAGGCTTAGTGATCATACTTTTGGATAATTGCCTTGTATTCTAGTCCTAGATGGAAAGGAGTTGTTTGGAAAAAGACTTCCCAAACAGGCAGATCATTGGGGACACACGAAAGCTAATCACAACAGACTTGTTGGTGTTTATTAAGGCTGAAAAGAGGTATGTCCTCATAAAACAGGGACTGTTGGTGTACAAGAAGCCATTCATATTATTGCAAGCCTGATATGTTGCCTATGTGCATGCATGTGTTAAACAATGATTTCATAGCACTGTTTTGTACCTTTAAGAAGCGTTGTATTTGGCTTAAGCCAGTGTGAGTAATTTCAATATTTTTTACACTGAGCTTTTCGTCATTGGAGAGCTTTTACACTGGTTGATAGGGACCACTTGATACATTCATAGCTAAAACTGTTCCTTCTTGTGATGTGTGCACTGTCCTATATTTCATAAAATAAGCACATTCTTTTAAAAATGCCAGTATTCTTCCAGTCTGGATATTCAACAAGATATAAGAATTGAGGCTTGATGAGTAAGCCATTTTGCACTCATCTGTCCTTAAACCTACATAACATTAAATAACATGAATGCATTGTGTGTGTGTGTGTGTGTGTGTGTGTGTGTGTGTGTGTGTGTGTGTGTGTGTGTGTGTGTGTGTGTGTGTGTGTGTGTTGGAAAGTCAGTTGTCCACTTAGAATTGGAATCAACAAGGTTTAAGGCCTATTATGTAAAGGTATTTTCTTGGTAAGGTATACTTGCAATCCCTTACGATCCTTTGCAGTTTTCTCTCTATCACAGCTGCCTAAAATTCATTCAATCCATCTACAGAAAATAGATACAGGCCTTTTCATGGCCACCTCTCTATTCTACCACACAAAGGTAGATTCTCTTTAGGAACAAATAATTACATATAACATTGTGTGTCAATGTCCCTTCCTGAGGACTTTCCCCACTTAAAATTAACCACAGAAGCACTTGTGGGGGAGATTTTCCAACAGAATACTATTTAGAAATGCACGTGGCATTCTACATAAGGATTTGGCACCCAACCATCGATTCAAAATCAGGCTCTGTAAATCTAAGGTTGTAAGTTACAATCCAATTACTAATCTGCATATTAATGCCGAGGACAACAATGTTGGGGCTGCAGATTCCATACAAAACTATTGAATCGTTCATGGGACTAGAATAGTGGATGCTCTGAAAGGTAGCCATGCAAATTTGAGTGTGTGATAGATTCACGATGCACCGAGTCTCTGGAGGCCACCCGGTATAATGAAGCCATTTCTGAAAGGGTAAATGATAAATGACGGTGCCTGGTAGATGACCCCTCTGTGTGATATATAATAATTATGAGACGACCTGTGTAATGAAACCTATTAATTTGATGCACAGCAAAAGAAAACCAACCGATCATCTAATCCTTTTCTGTGGCCAGGGCCAAGGTCTTTCCCATGAAAGGAAAATGGGCTAAAGAATGGGTTTGAAATGCATCTGAGAAATCGAGTCTGATGACATTTAAAAGACAGGCTTGAGCTGTCCAAAATGAAATCTCACGAAATGGAGGGGGCACAAAACAACAAAACAACAACAACAACAACAACAACCCATACTCCTCATCTGGACAGGGACCCATAAGAGATACCACCTACCTCTTGCTTAGTCCTAACCACTCTTCAGAACATGGCAGCAGTGCCAAGATGCCACCTGAGTGGAAACTTTGCCCTCCGAGCAAGGAGACTCCGCTTGGTACTCAGCATTCAGCCAGGCTTTTTTGAGTTTAGCCTGCTTTTCAGGGAGCAAATGTGGCAAAACAAAGGACCAAATTTCCTTTCAGGGACACACCCTTGATCCTCCGGGAGGGATTAGTAGCCTACCCTAGTGTACAATTATCACGTGATACGTTGCGGGCATTTCAGACAACAACAGCACTGGAGCTATCAGGTATTTCAGGACACATACATTTTACCCTAAATGGGCTTGAGTTCACCACTGTCAAGGTACAAAAAGTAAGATATTTCCTGTTGAGCCACTTCATAGCTCTTTCTGAATAAGACAAGACCACAGGATATTTCTATCAAGAATACAGACACAACTTTCTTCTCCACACATTCTTATAGGGTGTTTGAAGTTAGAAAATGCAGGGTGTGTGTCCATGTGGGGAGAGATATCTTAAAATGCCATTAGACTGAAAGAAAGGAAGGAAGGAAGGAAGGAAGGAAGGAAGAAAGAAAGGAAGGAAAGAAAGAAAGAAAGAAAGAAAGAAAGAAAGAAAGAAAGAAAGAAAGAAAGAAAGAAAGAAAGAAAGAAAATATAACAGGAACCATTAAAAAGATGCCTAAGGAGACTGAAAGGAAAGGAAAAGTACAATATTTCAACAACAAACATGTTAAGGGCCCACCATCAGTGGAATGCATTTCCCAAGCACAAACTAGCTCCTTGTAAACTTACCAGGGGACATCTGGAAATTGAGTCATGGCAACTGGACTTTGAGAGACTGAAACCTTTTGCTACTCATCCAAGCAGCTTTATCAGTCTGATGAAGCTGTTTGGATGGGCAGCGAAACATTTCGATCTCTCAAGAAAAGAAGTCCAGTTATCATGACTCAACTTCCAGATAAACTCACCTGGATGGCTGAGCATCTTCACAGGCATATTGCCAGGGACACTGCAGATTATCCCAGATTCTTCCATCAGAGCACTTTTAGCAAAAAAAGTGCCTACTAAATGCTGAGTACCTGCTCAGTGAAACCGATGGAAGAAATTTTCTGGAACCACTTTCAAAACAGATCTGTGTACCGTGGGCCTCTTGTGTGTGCCTGTGCTTGTTGCAAGTCACCCTGAGTGGCACTTTGTAGTGTGCTTAGAAAGTCACCTTACTCCTCATCTATATTAGGTCCTTCTATGTCCAAGCAACCTTTAAAAAAATACACTCTGATACACTGATACCTAAAAATGGTGTACCACTTTGTAGGGGTATGCAGTATGTTTAGGGAAAGTACTCTGGGCAAGGGATGGTGAGCATGGTGACTCTCCTGGAGTATATGAGCTCTGTGTGACCAGCTCTAAGATCACGTCAGTCTTACAATGTACTGATAAACAGACAAACATTCGGCTACACAGCGGCTGTCATTGAGTCCTTCTGACGAGGATCCTGATGCCTGTATGGGTAGTGATTGGGCCCAGTATGACGGTGACCTGTTCTGCCCATTTCACTATATGACAGGGTGCGGTGGCCTGGAGGGGGTGATGGTGGTACATCTTGGCGGAGGGGCCCTTTGTGCTGGGTGACCGGTTGTTGCGGGTAATACTGAGGGTACCATAACTCTGTTGCCCTTGGGCTATCTTGAGGATGCAGGTAGCTCTCTTTGGAAGGATGAACGTGAGGTTGGCCTCCTGGGCAGTAAGGAAGATCCCTCTCTTGGTAGGCGATGCGTAGCCCAGTTAAATACTCCATGGGTTCTACAGGGCCATGCCTAGAAGAGGAAATTAAACAAGAAGGGGTGGGGTTAAGGTTATAAATAGCAATCCCATCACAACTTTCACTTAAAAGGCTTCATTGGCTCGGGGCAAGAGATGCCAACCTATCCAGCAACCACCCATCTGCATAAGAACACAGGTTTCTAAATACGGCTAGACCAGTAGATCAGTGGTTAACATAAGAACATGAGAAGAGCCATGCTGGATCAGGCCAAAGGCCCATCTAGTCCAGCTTCCTGTATCTCACAGTGGCCCCACCAACTGTGTTCGGGAGCACACGAGACTAGATATCTGTCTCCTGATACCACTCCCCCTGCACCTGGCCCTTGAAGTACCCCAGTTTTAAGCCTGGAGATTACACATCTCCATCATGGTTTGTAACCTGCGATGGACTTTTCCTCCAGGAATCTGTCCAATCCCCTTTTGAAGGCATCCAGGCCAGATGCCATCACCACATCCTGTGGCAGGGAGTTCCACAGACTAACACCACGCTGGGTGAAAAAATATTTTCTTTTGTCTGTTCTTACTCTCCCAGCCCTCAATTTGAGTACATGTCCCCTAGTTCTGGTATTTTGAGAGAGGGAGAAGAGTTCCCTCTATCCACTTTACTCTTGTCCTGCATTATTTTGTACGTCTCAATCATATCCCACCTAATAAGAGCTAAATATGGCTAGACTGGTAAAATACACAAGATACTGGGTGGGAAGATCCAGTCCAGCCCGAGGAGAAGCAGACGAGTTTGGTTTCCAGACTAGCAAGTTCCACAAAGTCTCATACATACCACTATTCACACCTCTAAGCTTTTTTTTTGGCGGCCACATTTCTTTTCTCAAACATGTCAGTCCATAAAAATCTCCCAAGTCTCACAGCTGGAAAGCTTGCAACACCAAGACAGCACGCAGGAGACAAGTGTATAGTGCTGTATCTGTTGTTTCCTGGGTCAACGGCCAATAATGTTTTTTCTTTGCAGGGAAGGGGAGGACCTCAGAGGCACACAGTACTCGACTCTCCACAGCCGCATGTGGCTCAGAGAGACTAGGCCTCGGAGCCAGCTCTGTCCTTTGTCTGCTTCTATAAAGATTTGACAAGCTCTGGTGCATGTGAAAAGGAACATGTGTGACCTTCTAGTGTCAGGGGAGCTGATTATGGAGTCATTTCTGTAGTTTTCTCTATCTTAATTCCACGATTTACATTAATCAGGGATTCTCCCTATTAAGAGCAAAGCGAGGATAAGTATTACATGGAATAAATGTTGTATGTAGATGTCAACTCAGGAGCCACAAAAGCTCAAAGCAATTAGGAAATGTTCGCTTCAGACTTAAAGCATTTCTACAGTTCCAGAAAGTGTGTGTGTGTGTGTGTGTGTGTGTGTGTGAGAGAGAGAGAGAGAGAGAGAGAGAGAGAGAGAGAGAGAGAGAGAGAGAGAGAGAGAGAGAGAGAGAGAGTAGTTCTGAAGAGAACTTTTGTTCACAACATTTTTTTTTGACAATCAGAAATGGGTGATGTGATTTCGGCTGCGTCTTGGTTCAAGGTTAGTTCAGACCAGATGTGCTGCAAAGCATTTTTTTTTTGGAACTCAGTGATTTCAGAAAGTTTTCTTTTCCTGAATAAATGCTGAATTTGTGTGATTCTCTAACCCTTGTGATTTACCCTATAAATCCAGCTCACAAGAGAAATGATGGAAGCCTTGGAAAACAGCCAGGTTTTGTTTTGGTTAATATAGACCTAGGAGCAAGGGTTGATCAGATGTAATAACACAAATTCACCACAAAGCCAATTAAAGGGCGGGGGGAATGATAACAAAGGAGGAAAGGCAGAATGCTGACCAAGACAAAAGCTCAAGGTTTTTATTCAGACCAAAGCAAGAGAAGCTTTTTCAGTTTTCAGTGTGTTAGAAGGTTTAACCCACACGCTCAAACAGTTATCCTGTTGTTGTCATGTGCTGTCAAGTCACTTCTGATCTATGATGTTCAAGGTATGTAAGATATTTAAGGAATGGTTTATCATGGCCACCACCCTTTATTTCCCATGGTGAAGCAGGAATTTGAATCCATGTCTCCTGAGCCTTAGTCCAGTGCTCTGCTTATCCAATGCTCGTATCAGTTAGTTGTGCGTTTTCCAGGCTGTTTGGCCGTGCTCTGGAAGTTTTTCTTCCTGACATTTCGCCAGACTCTGTGGCTGGCATCTTCAGAGGGCAAGGAGATCAGGCAACTAGGAGTTCTCTCTGTGCTCTGGGTTACACTGTCACACTGATCCTTCCTGTTTTGGACCCATCTTTAAAAGCATCTCTCAGTATATGTAGGGCATACCTGTGTGTGGCCTGAGGCATTGCTGGGCTGCTCCAGGGTGCATTTAAAAGCACTACTAAGAGCCCCAAGGAAAAGAACAGAGAAAGATGTCTCAATTGAAGAACTTTCCCTTTAGGCAAGCAGTCCCGGATTGCTTGGCTGCCTGAGTGGGGGTTTTCAATGGATGCCGCAAATGCATTGTTGGTGTTGCTTATGTTTGCTGTATTTTTGACTGGTATATGTTGGATCCTTTTTAGTACTGGTACCTCCAATTATGAAATTAATCTGTTCCAATGGCATTTTCTTAACTTGAAATTTTTGTATCTCAAAACAAGGTTTCCCATAGAAGTGCACTGGAAATGGATTAATTCATTCCAAGTGGGAAATCACCCTCCCACCCCAAATGCAAAAAGCACAGTAACAAGCATCCAAATGACAGAGGCTCAACTTCCTACCTTTATTATAGGCATGCAAGTGACAGAAGCTCAACTCCCTACCTTTATAAGTCCCCAAAATGGTGCTGAATAGTTCCAGAATGGCTCCAAAATGGGCACTTGATTCAGGTCATTAAAAGAAACAGAAGCCTCAGTTCTCAGCTTCCCTTTTCAAAATGGCTCCTTCTTTCCACTTGCAGCACTGTAGTGGGAGTGGCCACAAAATGGCAGTACTGCCATTGTAAACAAGCAGGAGCCATTTTGAAAAGGAAAGTTTACTTTCTGTTTCCCTGCCATAACTAAAAAGGGGGGCTAAAACTTTGTATCTTGAAGCATCCCTATTCCCACGGATTTACTTTTGTAAGCCAAATTTTTTTGTAATTAGCGGCATTCGTAACTTGTTAGCTTAAACACCCTCTTTTAATGATGCAAGCTGCCTTGAGTCCTTTTTAAGGTAAAAGGTGGAGAATGAATGAATAGATGGATGGGTGGCTGGATGGTTGGTTGGTTGGATGGATGGATGGATGAATTCACCAAGTGAAACCACTCAACCATGTAGCCCAGCAGCATTGACTCTGGCTGGCCATGCCTCTTTGGGGCTTCAGGCAGCTTGCTTTCTTAGACCAACAAGGAGGTGGGGTGTCAAGCCCCACACACAGAACACACAGCAAGCCAAGTTCAGTTCTTTGCCAGGAACTTTAGTTGTAATCCAGATAAAGTACAAAGTACAGTCCGAGTCAATCCAGAATAATTTACAGAGCCAAATGCCAAGTTCAAGGGAAACAGAGAAACGTCGTAGTCAGGAAGCCGGTCCAAGGTCAGGAAACAGAGAACGCCGTAGTCAGAAAGCCGGTCCAAGGTCAGGAAACAAAGTCAGGATAACACACAGGAACGTGGTGGCAAGGTAAGTGACGCGTTGCTCCCACAGAGGGTTCAGGGTAAACTTGCTAGCTTTATCCTAAAACAGGGAGCACACCCATATCTCTGGCAAGGCTCCTGCTAGAACTCAGGGCTTTCAGATCTAATTTTACGCCTATCATTAAAGATCCTTTCCCTAGCTCTCCTGTTAGTTCTCCTTTGCAGGATCCTGCTCCTAGCCCTTATAGGAGGAGGAGATGTGCCCTCAGCTGCGTCCTCAGACTCAGCTGCCTGCTGAGTTGAACTACAAGGCTCCTCCTGCTGCTCTCCAGCATTTAACCCTTCACATTCGGGTTCCATGACAGGCAGGGTTCTGGCATGGGGCCTTCTGCATGCCTACCATGGAGCTATGACCTCTCCCCAATACAGCGCCTAGTAGAAAAAAAGGATACTGAGCTTCACATAGCAAAGGGCAGCATGAAATGTTCACAAGTCCAATGGCAGCAGACAAGATGGCCTACAGGTTACCCCCTTCTTCTCACTACCATTCACACTTGTTGAAAAATAGCCCTGAAAATTGCTTTGTGTTTAGGTGAGAAGTGGTGAACGGATGAAAAAAGGAATCAGCTTCTGGGATTTCCCCTTGCATGGTGTCACTTCCTGAATGGTAGTAGTGATGGGCGTGTGGAGGGACTCCTGTTCAGCACCTTGACCATTAGCCTGTGGAGTGTCTCAAGGTTCCATGATTCTTCATATTATTTCACATATTTGTGAAAAACCTGAAAGAGGCTGCCCAGAGTTTTGTGGCTGGATACTACCAGGGTGCTGATGACACCCTACTCCAGTGGTGATGAACCTTTGGCACTCCAGATGTTTTGGACCACAAGCCCCACAGTCCTTTTGGCAATATAGGTATGGAATTCTGGGAGTTGTGGTCCAAAACATCTGGAGTGCCAAAGGTTCGCCACCACTGCCCTACTCTATCTGCTTTTTAAGATCTTCCAGGAGACCTTTCCAGTCTTCCAATCTTTATTCTCAAAAAAAAAAAAAAAAAATCCCAAGCAGAACCTTTCCTTGTAGGGGGCTGCTCCAAACTTCTTATCAGTTTGACATAACCTTTTCGGTACCATTTGTAGCGCTCTCTGTAAAATAGCATTTCTGAGATGCTGCAGTGACACCTCTACAGAGTACTTGAAGTGTAGTTACATTACAAATTTGTGCAAATTCTGAAGGAAGGATAGATTTGGTGGCCAGCACCTTTCTGAGGAAACTCAACGAATGAAAACTTAATTGGGAAAGGGTTGTGCTGAACTCAAAAATGGCACGTTTTTTTTTAATTTCTAAAATGTAATTTTTAAAAAAAAACTGTTACTAATTTCTGAAAAGTTGCACTATAAAACTCAGAGGCCATATTTGCACCATATTTGAACAAGCATCACATTTTCAGTTGGCCACATAGATGTTCTACCCATCGATTCTCTCTCTAGTTCCTAGTCCAGGCATGTCCAAGCTTCTCCCCTCCTGATGTTTTGGACCACAGCTCCCAGAATTCCAAGCCTGTATTGCCAATGACAAAGGACTGTGGGAGTTGTGGTCCAAAACATCTGAAGTGCTGAAGTTTGGACACCATTATCCTAATCGGATGTTTTTACAAATGTCACAAAGATGGCAATGAGAAAATTCAATCATCTGCCCTGCTGGACAAACACAGACTTTACTGCAGTTCATCTTCCTCAAGAGTAGACCTATTGACATATGGCCAACGTTCCCTCTAAGGCACCCACATGCTTGTCTCCACCCCCTCTGCGCAGGGGTGGGAAATCCCAGTGGACTCCTCAGAGCCGTTTTTGGTATGGTTGCGACAGAACCGTGACAAGGGAGATGGTTTTTTGGGGGTTTTTTTTGGAAGTACGGGGATGGAAATGGGAGGGTACGTTGCATATGGCTGAAAGATTAAGGCCAGTAAACCAAATAAAGGAAAAGGAAAAGACATGTATTGGGTGGCAGCAGTCCTGCAGTTCTGTCTGATCCAGCTCCTGGGTTCTACCCAGGGGGGACCGTGTTGTTTCATTTCCTGCCACTCCCCCTTTGGTAGACCCAGTAGGACCTTAAGTTGGAAAGAAAGCTGAGACTCTCACTTCCCAGCTCTGATTGAGCCAGCCCCAAAGCCACTGATTTTATGTGAATTCAGTGCTCCCAGGTTATTCCTCTCCTGAGCCCAGGGAAGCTGCAAAGAACAATAGCGAGATGCCATTGTGCTGAAGGAAGGCAAAGACTCGAGATGGTATCAGTGGGTTAGTTCAGAGAGCCGTTGGTCTGCCATTCAGTGTCAGGGGAAAGCACATCCTATTATTTAACGCCCCAGTAGTTTTATTCATCAGCTGTCAAGGAGGAAGGAGTCTGCTCCTTCGCCAGCAAAGAAAAGGTGCTCTTAGTCCGCAATGAATCTTCCTTGCCGTCAATGAAGAAAACCCTTGAGAAGGATTTAGAAAAGAAGCTCAGCCTTCAATGGCTGGACATAGAGGAGCAGGCTTGAATCTAGATCTTTTCCAAGTAATTAAGGTATGGTTTTTGCTAGGCTGTTAGGAGCCATCAAGTCAGAACAGACCTATAGTGAACCCCAAAGGGGCTTTCTCTGTGAGAGATTTAAGGAGTGGTTGTACCAGTCCAACCCCCCTCCCCCATGAGCTTCCATGACCGAATGCGAATTCGAACCAGGACTGAGTCCTCGCCCCCCCCAGACCACCACTGTATTCGCACTGCACTGTAGCCACAGCCAACGCAATTGCGAGAATCTCACAAAAGCTGAAGAATTAAAAGCACACAATGAGACTTCTTTAATGTAAAAGATAAGTATCTAGTAGAGATGGGCACGAATAAAAAAATGGCATTTCGTTTGTTGTTTGGAGGGTCCATTTCGGTTCGTTTCCGTTTTTCGTGAATTTTTGCAAAAAAAAATTCATTTTCGTTTTCGTTCATTTCGTTACCATTTATTTCAATTTTTGTGATTTTTTTAGGATTTTAAGCAATTCACTCATATTGCAGTAACAGAAACGAAACACACGACAAAATTTCCGGTGTTTCTGTTCGTTTCGTTTCATTTTAGAGACAAAATTTGTTTGTCGTTTCGTTACGTAACGAACCGAAAAAACGAAAATGGAAACAAAAAATTGTTCGTTTCGTGCCCATCTCTAGTATCTAGTCTTAAGGAAAAGGCCCTAAAATAGTGCCCCTAAAAATAAACAACTATTATTTGCTGCAGAAATGTGGAATTAGTGGTGCAAGCCGTGACTGTAGCTGTCCCAACATCTGTGACTTCTGAGTCCTTTTAATATCTCTGAGGGTGGCTTCGGGGCCTTCAGCATTTTTGTCTGGAGTTCCTCAAGCAAAACTGGGAGGGGTCTGTCTTTTGTAATGTTCTGTTTTCCAAGTGAAAACTCTCTGGGGAAGGCAAGGGCCCCCAAAGTCAATGGCCTGGAATTTTTCTGCTCTCTTTCCACTTTAAAAACAGGAAACATTTTCACAGCGCAGTACCAAGGGGACAATGTAGGTTCAGTTCAAGGCAGATAATGCGGGTATGGTGCCTATGTGGGTGATTTAACCTGTGGGTTTAAGAAAGTGTGTGTGTGGTGGTGGTGGGGAGGCATGATGTGTTTTGCTTTATGCAAAACAATTTTTAGATTAATCTGGAGTTCAAAGTAGATACTCATAAATCCACTTTGGAAAAAAAATCACTGGCCTTTCCTTATGTTTGTTTGTTTGTTTGTTTATACAATTTATATGCCGCTCACTACCCAAAGGTCCCTGGAGGAATTATGCTGGAGGAATTATTTCCTTTCTAGTTCAAGGCAGTGGTACAAAGCGTTTACTGCTGAACTATATGTGTGTATACTCAGAATGGCGTCCAAATGAATTCAGTGGGGCATGATTCCCCCTAAGTATATGTAGGAAGGGCTGCCACAGCACCATCCTCTTTTTAGAGGTGTTCTTAGTTTTAAGGGTTATCTAGTCTAAGTCGGATTCAGAGATGAGGAACCCTAAGGGAGGAAGTTGAGGAATCTTAATAGTGGTCCTAATAGTCCCTGGACAGCAAACTCAGCAAGCCCACAGTCACATGGTCCCAGCCTTTCTTGTTCAGGTGAGATATTCTTCTTCTTGAATTATTTTAAAAATATTCTAATCCTGCATCTGTACATATATATTAGCCCATTCCATCTTATGCAAATCACCGCCCTCTTCTTTCCGACAACGCATGTCCTCTTGTTTACTGGCTGTCGTAGTGGCGACCGCAGCGTTAATTTTGTTAAAGCAACAAGAGTAATGTTTGGTTATTGCCTAAGCCCGCATCCTCTTGGAAAAGGAGGGGGTGAGGAAATCACTCAGTAGTTCTGCCGGAATCTTATGAGGTGGATGAGAAAGCACCAGGCGGGCAGGATTAATGGTTCTTGTGGCTGTTCATATGAAGCATGAAAATTGACCTCATTTCTGATGGAAACGGAGCAAAGAAATATGTTTAAGCATACTGAGGCTTAAGGAGACTTCCGGGATATACTCAGTAATCCTTCTCTTGAATAGTTTTGAACAACCATTTGAGCAGGCTCTAGCTACTTGTTTTTACTGCTCTCTGGGACTACAAATAAGGCCAAGTGTATACTTGAGTTAATTTGAGTAAGAAGTGGATCCCTTCTGTCTGCTGCCAAGAAAGTCTTGGGCTGTTGTTCTTTTTTACAAGTGTGTTTTGTATGGGGTGGTTCCGTGCGCAGAAATGCGTTCACAGGCATGGTGGCCACGTGGCCACAGACTTGCACAACACTGGCTCTTTGGCTTAGAAACAGAGTTGAGTGCCGCCCCTAGAGTCGAACATGACTAGCGTGCAGGTGCGGGGTGAACCTTTGCCCCCCCCCCTTTTGTATGGGGAGATAGCATTATGGTATTTCTGGGCTTTTCAGCACAAGAAAATAACTCCAATGGAACCCATGTTTTAATGAAATGAAATATTTTGAATAACCTGCTGATCATGAGGAAAGACAAAGAGCTATATAGGACATTGAAGCAGATGCTATTTTCAGGATGTGACATTCTGTATTTTAGAACCAAAGGAAGGCAGCCTGCAGTGGGGAACAAGAGCGAATTTGGACTTCACAGATACCCAGAATTATGTGAAAACTCTTGACTTTTGAGCCAGAATGCTAGCTTCCAAGGTTCACTTGCTGCCACATGCAGTGGAACTTGTTAAACAATCTGTGGACTTTAGTCCACGGCTGGGTTACCATGTTTCTTCAGGAGAAGAAACATTGTGGCTCACATCACTTTGAAAAGCCAGAAAAAGAATCCAGGACTTGTCATGGGTGTGTTTCTAGGGCCTGCTGGAGGAGGGAAAGCAAAGGGAGGGGGGGAGACAATTGCTGGAGTTACAAGTCACACTAAACAACTTGTAGACAATTCATGTTTTAGTGGTGCTCCCACTGCATCGGTCCAAAGTGGCTGGGCATGGTAAGGCAGATTCCCTGGCTACCTGTCCAGTCCTCTGCAACCTGAGCCAATATGTGCAAAAAAATCCACAGAACGACAGCTCTTTCTGCTCACACCACTACCCCATTATTTTACGTAGAGAGATATGAATACAGGTACTTAGTCTGTTGTTTCTGAACGTCATGAACAGCTGCAGTAGCTGAAATGGAAATGCCCATATATGCAACTTAAAATGGCCAGCTAGCTCTCATTTTTCCTTTTACAATGCCATTTATTGAAGTAGAGGGACTGCAGGAAATGCACATGACAACATCATGATCCTTTTGAAATACATCATATATTATATATATATAGATAGATAGATAGATATAGATATAGATATAGATAGATAGATAGATATAGATAGATAGATAGATAGATATATAGATATATATAGATATAGATATATATATAGATAGATATATATAGATATAGATATATATCTCTAGATATATCTATAGATCTATCTCTATCTCTATCTCTATCTCTATCTCTATATCTATCTATCTATCTATCTATCTATCTATCTATCTATCTATCTATCTATCTATCTATCTATCTATCTACACACACACACACAAATACAGTGGTACCCCAACTTAAGAGCAGTTTGACTTAAGAGTGGAAAACTGTTGGCATTTTAACTGCCACCTTACAAAGTTCACTTACACAATGCTTGATTTATTACTACAGTTTCTAAAAACCAAGTGAATACACATAAACACAGAGAGTTCATGGGTGCTCCGGATAAGTCTTTTTCCAAATAGAAGCAAAACAATGCTGTGTCTCTCCCCCCCCCCCCAAGGAATGGCCACCTCTGAGGAGGTCCTAATGAATTTTGTTCTCTCCTGTTCTTGTTTTTGTTCACTCCTGAGGGCTCAGAGTTCAGGAACGTGGTTCATGCCTCCCCAGTGACCCATAGTTTGGAGGGTACACATGCCTGTCAGACAAACTGAAAATTAATGACCCTTGGGACTCATTCAAACTAACTGTTGCATGCCTAGGTCGTCCAGGAGACACATGGGGGAACATTCTCAGTAGCAGGAATTGATATGCTTGGGTCTCAAGAACAGGAATAAATTGGATGCAGGCCAGGTATGCTCTCTGTTGTATGTTGTTATAACCATTGGACCATCTGGTTGATAGGACTGGCAGTCTGGATTAAGACATGCTTAGGCTCCAAGCTAAATCAAATTTCAGAGACCCCTGTAGCACGGCCCAAAGTTATATAAAACTTGAAATGTTCGGTGTGTGTGTGTGTGTGTGTGTTTATATCATTAAATTCATAACAAGGCCCTCAAGATATGTTGTTTGCATATTAATCTAATACTCATTGAGGGGAAGGCTGGCATCCAAGAGGGTCAAGTAGAAAGACCCTGAACCAGTTGCAGAGAGGCTCTCAGGGTGAGGCTAAGATTAGGCAGCCTGCATGTGCTAACACAGTGGTTCTCAACCTGGGGGTCGGGACCCCTTTGGGGGCCGAACGACCATTTCACAGGGGTCGCCATGAGCCACTGAAGAAAAAGGCACAAACTGCTTGAGTCTGGAGGAGGAGGGGGGAAGAGAAATATACTGCATAGGAACCTGGAATGTGAGATCTATGAACCAGGGTAAGCTGGATGTGGTCAAGCATGAGATGGCAAGATTAAACATTGACATCTTGGGTATCAGCGAACTTAAATGGATAGGAATGGGTGAATTCAGTTCAGATGACTATCACATCTACTACTGTGGGCAAGAATCCCGTAGAAGAAATGGAGTAGCCCTCATGGTCAACAAAAGAGTGGGAAATGCTGTGCTGTGATACAGCCTCAAAAATGATAGAATGATTTTGGTACGATTCCAAGGCAGCCCTTCCAACATCACAGTAATCCAAGCTGATGCACCAACTACCAGTGCATAAAAGTCTGAGATTGACCAATTCTATGAAGACTTACAACTCCTTCTAGAACTGACACCCAGGAAAGTTGTTCTTCTCATCATAGGGGATTGGAATGCTAAAGTAGAGAGTAAAGTGATAAAAGGGATAATTGGCAGGTTTGGCTTTGGAGTTCCAAAGGAAGTAGGGCAAAGGCTAATCGATTTTTTTCAAGAGAACAAGCTGGTCATTGCAAACACTCTTTTCCAACTACACAAAAGGCAACTCTACCCATGGACATCACCAGATGGACAATACCAGAATCAGATTGATTATGTTCTCTGCAGCCAAAGATGGAGGAGCTCTATACAGTCAGCAAAAACAAGACCTAGTGTTGACTGCAGTCAGATCATCAGCTTCTTATAGCAAAATTCAAACTTAAACTCAAGAAAGTAGGGAAGATCACTGGGCCAGTCAGGTACAATCTAAGTCAAATCTGTTATGAATACACAGTGGAGGTGAAGAATAGATTTAAGGAACTAGATTTGGTGGACAGAACACCTGAAGAACGATGGATGGAGGCTTGTAACATTGTACAGGAGGCTGCAATGAAAACCATTCCAAAGAAAAGAAAATCCAAAAATGCAAAGTGGCTGTCCAACTAGGCCCTACAAATGGCGGAGGAGAGAAGGAACGCAAAATGCAAGGGAGAAAGGGAAAGATACAGAAAATTGAATGCAGACTTCCAAAGAATAGTGAGGAGAGACAGGACAGCCTTCTTGAACAAACAGTGCAAAGAAATAGAGGAAAATAAGAGAAAAGGAAAAACCAGAGATCTATTCAAGAAAATTGGAGATATTAAAGGGGCATTTCGTGCAAATATGTATATGAGAAAGGACAAAAATGGTAGGGAACTAACTGAAGCAGATCAAGAAGAATGGCAAGAATATACAGAGGAATTATATAACAAAGATTTAGGTCTCCCTGATAACAAAGATAGCGTAGTTGCTGACCTGGAGCCAGACATCCTGGAAAGTGAGGTCAAGTGGGCCTAAGAAAGCATTGCAAACAACAAGGCCAGTGGAGGTGATGACATTCCAATTGAACTCTTTAAAATCTTAAAAGAGGATGCTGTAAAGGTGCTGCACACGATATGCCAGCAAATTTGGAAAACCCAGCAGTGGCCAGAGGACTGGAAAAGATCGATCTACATCCCAATGCCAAAGAAGGGCAACGCCATAGAATGCTTCAACAATTGCACTCATTTCACACACTAGCAAGGTTATGCTCAAAATTCTACAAGGGAGGCTTCAGCAGTATGTGGAAAGAGAACTCCCAGAAGTGCAAGCTGGATTTTCGAAGGGGCAGAGGAACTAGAGATCAAATTGCCAACATGAGCTGGATTATGGAGAAAGCTACAGAGTTCCAGAAAAACATCTAATTCTGCTTCACTGACTATGCCAAAGCCTTTGACTGTGTGGACCCCAACAAACTATGGCAAGTTCTTACAGGAATAGGAGTGCCTGACCCCTTATCTGTCTCCTAAGAAATCTATATGTGGGACAAGCAGCAACAGTCAGAACAGGATATGGAAGAAGTGACAGGTTTAAAATTGGGAAAGGAATATGACAAGGCTGTATACTGTCACCTTGCCTCTTTAACTTATATGCAGAGTACATCATGCAAAAGGCAGGTCTGGCAAGCTGGAATTAAGATTGCTGGAAGAAATATCAACAACCTCAGATACGCAGATGATACTACTCTGATAGCAGAAAATGAGGAGAAATTAAAGAACCTCTTAATGAGGGTGAAAGAGAGTGAAAAAATGGGCTGAAGCTCAGCATCAAAAAAACTAATTTCATGGCCACCGGTCCCATCACCTCCTGGCAAATAAAAAGGGAAGAAATAGAGGCAATGACAGAGTTTATTTTCTTGGGCTCCTTGATCACTGCAGATGGCGACGGCAGCAATGAAATTAAAAGACGCCTGCTTCTTGGGAGGAAAGTGATGGCAAACCTAGGCAGCATCTTAAACAGCAGAGACATCACTTTGCCGACAAAGGTCTGGATAGTCAAAGCTATGGTTTTTCCAGTAGTGATGTATGGAAGTGAGAGCTGGACTATAAAGAAGGCTGATCGTCGCAGAATTGATGCTTTTGAGCTGTGGTGCTGGAGGAGAGTCTTGAGAGTCCCCTGGACTGCAAGGAGTTCAAACCTCACCATCCTGAAAGAAATCAACCCTGAATGTTCACTGGAAGGACAGATTTTGAAGCTGAGGCTGTCATTTAGGCACCAAGTAATAAAGGTTATTACTTAAGTACAGGTACTGTACTAGGTACTGTACTAAGTACACTCAAGGCAGAGCAAACTTTCCATTGCTTTCCTAAATGACATTTTAAACTACTTGAAGGCATTTAAAAAAAGAAATTTAACCAAGATGAAAGCCATGATATCAGCAAATGCAATATTCCTTATAATGAATGGTTTTGTTTTGTTTTAAGTGTTTCCATCACCACAATAATGATGATCACTGAATGAGTCCACTGAATTGTAAGATCATATCTAATATGAGCTTTGTAAAACTAAATCAAAGGGGGGGGCAGGACGAGACCTAGACTCATTTGTACTGATGTATTTACCGAAGAAGGGTGAAAAAAAAGAAGGCGAGTGATGTGAAGTGTACAGCTAGTCAGGTCCAGCAGAGAAGGCTTTGATCTCAGAAGCAAGTGACCTGGGTTCAAGCTCTACCTCTGACATGGAGTCACTCTGGGGCCTCTCCATTAATCTCTCTCGAGGCTTCTGTTCCCCATTTGTAAAATGGGAAACCTGAGAGGTTTGTGAGGGCAAATCCACTCAAGATTTTTAAGCACTTTGCAAATTAAAAATGTTACAGAAATGATAAATAGTGGTTGTCCAGTTAAGCCTTTCTTCCTCATCTTCTCTTTCACATCAACCCCCCACTACCCCCCCCCAAAAGGAGGGGGAGTAGAGGATACACAAGATTTGAAATATTCCCCTCAAATGGCTTTTAACATTTTCCCCTCAAAAAAGATAATTTTAATTTCTTTATGTACTTTTTTTAAAAAATGTTACACCTATAGTTCCTATAGATTTTATATTTATGCGTGATCTTTAGTCCTTCAATGAACATTAGATATCCCCTAATCATCAACCTAACCATGAGACTGGACTGAGCTCTTCCGGTAAGATCTCTTCAACAGGACAACATCCAGCGCTTCAAACGCATTTTGTTCGCCTCTTGGCCGTCGGGGAAAGGGTAATGTCTGGAAAGCTATCGATACATCGGGTCCAGTCATGCCTTCTTCTCCACATGTGCCCCCAGAAGGACCACAACATTGAGAAAAACATTCAGAGGAATAATACCAACGAGCACCTCCATACCAACTACCGTGTTCCTCACCTTCGACAGTAACCCTAGCAGCGAATTGGTACCTAGCAGTATCTCCACCATAAAGGGTGATCACATTAAAGAATTAAGAAAACAAATAATGCAAAGACTCAACAGAAAAAGGATGGGGGAAATTTGTGGCCGGAAAGACTATTCTGAGAGGCAGATTTCCTATTCACACACACACCTATGCAAACTGCTCTACAGTCCTAAAAACATGGACCTAATACTTAAGATGTTTTCCAATGCTGGCTTGCTGGCTTCCTTTCTTATGAATGATTTTTTTTTCTTTCAGCCAAAGCCAAAATATCCTTTCCCCCCATCATTCTCTTCACGGTACAGACATAGGCAAGGAGTGCCTTTGGCCCCGATGCTAGCCTGCAGAATCCAAAATGCCCCTTTCCAATTTAATGTTCCAGTTTTCGCTTGTAAGCATTTGAACAATCAATTAGAAGCAGAGAAGGCCAGCGCCAGCCAAAAACAGATGTTTCATAAGGCTTTTGTGTGGTGAGCTCCCCCCCCCATTGGAATCAAGGGCCTCCTTACCCCTCCTCCCCTTCCCGCCTGGGCTGCCCACAATGAAATGGCAAGGCAGGGCAATTCAGCGTCACCTGATGAGCAAGTCATGAGGGACCTTCCCCCCTTTTCTGCCTATATCTTGATTTAGGATTACTATTTTAGCATGCTTTTAATTGAGAGCTACAAGGTTATACAATCTGCCTGCAAGAGAATCATAGACTAACCATGCCCCTTCTTGCTTTCTCTTAAACTGGCACAGCAGTCCTCAACTCAAGCCTTCAAGAAGCACACAATAAAACTGTGGCAGAATACTGACCACCTTCTTGCCCAGGGGAGAGGCATTTGTTTAATTCACCAAGCTTCTGAGGATATCATGGATGTTCAATGAAAAAGGGACTGGTTGCACCTCAAGCAAAATTACTTAGGAATTCCGAGGGACCGCAATATATTTAACTTGGAGACAGAACTATCCTAGTAAACTGGCGTGGTTCTTACAAGGTTTTTGCTAATTCCCAAATGTTTTCAGTGCAAAAACATATTGTGTTGCACTTGGCTCAAATAAACTCGAGAGTTTAAATGTCTGCAAGACTACTGCCAACCTAGCAGTTTGAATGCATGTAAATGCAAGTAGATGAATAGGTACTGCTGTAAAAAGCAGGAAGGTAAACAGTGTTCTGTGTGCAGTCATGCTGGCCACATGGCCACAGACTTGTACAACACTGGCTCTTTGGCTTAGAAACAGTGCCGCCCCTAGAGTCAGGCAGAACTAGCATGCATGTGCAGAGGGAACTGTTACCTTTTTAATATGGTACTATTGAAGGACATCCAACTTTGTCACAACCATTTTCTAGCAGTGAGCCAGAATCTGCTAGTTGGCTATGAAAACTTTGTACAGACATGCCAAAGGGTCTGCTAAATGAGTCCCCCCGGGGTTCTGTTCAGTCTCCTATGTTATTTAACATTTATATGAAACCACTGGGGGAGATTATCAGGTCTTTTGGGGTTCAGTGACACCAGTATGCCGATGACACCCAGCTCTACCTCTCGTCACCTCCGGACTCTAAGGGAGCCACCATCTCAACTTTACATGAGCTGCAGTAATGAACTGGATGAGGATGAACAAAATTAAACTAAACCCTGACAAGACAGAGGTGCTCCTGGTCTGTCGAAGGGGAGAACAAGGGATAGGGATGCAGTCTGTACTGGATGGGGCTCACCCTCCAATTGAAAAATCAGGTATGCAGCTTGGGGGTGCTCTTGGACCCATCCTTAAGCTTGGATGCCCAGGTCACAGATGCACATTTGCACAATTAAGGCTAGTACACAAGCTATGCCCCTTTCTCGAGAAACCAGCTCTGACCGCAGTGACACATGCCCTAGTGACGTTCCGGCTAGACTACTGTAATGTGCTCTATGTGGGACTATTGATGAAAAGTCTCAGGAAACTTAATGGGTCCAGAATGAAGTGGCCAGATTGCTGACTGGGGCAGGGTAGAGAGATCACATTACACCCCCATTAAAACAGCTCCACTGGCTGCCAATCAGCTATCAGGCACAATTTAAGGTGCTGCTGACCTTGACCTACAAAGCACTGTAGTGCCTGGGTCCTAGCTACCTCAAAGATTGAATCTCACAGTATGAACCAACTCGGATGCTAAGGTCATCAGGAGAGGCCCTTCTCTCCATCCCGCCACCCTCTTAGGTATGTCTCGTGGGAACCCATGAAAGGGCCTTCTCAGGTGCTGCACACAGACTCTGGAACTCCCTCCCACTAGAGGCCAGGACTGCCTCATCTCTGTTGTCCTTCCAGAAACAGGCAATGACCTTTCTCTTCAGGCAAGCTTTCCCTGAATGATGGACTACAATTATGTGTCTTTCATATCAATCTACAGGAGCACATAGACTTTGTGTTCATAACTACTTATAATCTTGTAGGTTTAATGTAATGTTGTCTATTAATGTTGTAAGATGTCCCTCAATTCCTTGTTCTCAATACTTGAACATTTCTTAATTGTACTGGACTGCATATTATCCCTCATTATTGTAAAACGCCTTGGGTCCTTTTCCAAGGAGGAAGATGGGGTAAAAATACTCCAAAATAAATAAATAAATAAATAAACATACATAACCCTGGCATCTGAGCCTTCCCCCCCCACACAAGTGACGTGGTTCTGTTTACAGTCTGGACCTCCACAAAGACACCTTTATACAAATGAAGCTTCTTCTGGCAAAAAAGAGAAACTGGTACGTGTACACACAAGTGTGTTGAATATACAGTAATAGAAATTGTATTGGCAGAGACCCTACAAGTCAACAACTCAACATGTCAGTTCAACAACCCATGAAAAGGCTGGCTTTCTTTCACTCATTTGAAAACACTATCATTTTATTTTTGAAAATCTAGGATCCCACTGACTTGCAGTGTTAAAAGAAAACAAATTCTATGACGCATTGCTCTTCTAGATGCTAGTGATAAATAAAGGCAGTTCTACCTTCCGCTACAAAGCTTGTGCCATCCAAACCTCAAGCATGCCACACACAGGTTATTTATGGGCTGCTCTGGCAAAGGTGCACTCTTCTCTGGTCCTGTATCAACAACGTGTGATGAAAAAGAATCAGATAATGTAAACTAATACAATCCCAGGCGCTCCTGCCCCTGCCGCACCAGCTATGCAGCGGGGAACTGTTTTTAGTCTGAGGCGTGTGTGTTTGGAATTCCTCTGGTGTCTGATTTCCTGTTACCAGACCCCACATCCCGGGTCCAGGCACGACTGCGCTTGGACAGGATTAGCAGACCACTCTACTATGTTATGTAGTACATAGTTTTGACTTTCTAGGCTTTGCAGATCCATAAAAAAAATAATGATCATTTGATGACCTAAGTTACTCGGGAGGAAAACAAATATTGGAAAAAAAAGAAAAACCTCCACTTATGCTACTTGGATTTGCTTTAGGCTACTACACAAAGGCAGTGTGCCTTCACTATTTGCTGGCCCTGCCAACAAGGCAAGGACAAACCCGTCTTTTTCTTTACACTAGTAATAAATATAGTCTTAACAATCTTACAGCTGCGGGGCTGGAGGGGACCCCTCTGATCAGTGGCTCTCAACCGGTGGGTCCCCAGATATTCCTGGACTGCAATTCCCAGAAATCCTGGCCAGCTCAGCTAGTGATGAAGACTTCTGGGAGTTGCAGACAAGGAACATCTGGGGACCCACAGGTGGAGAACCCCTGCTCTAGATCATCAACTCCAGCTTTTGTCAAGGGGGCCCTAAATTGAACCCCAAACCTCCAGCTCCACAGGCAAAGACCTAAATGCTTGCCCCACGGAGCGGTGGTTCTCAGTCTGCGTAGTCTCGTGTTGATGAGAGAGACGACAACAGTATCTGTGGGAAATCATTAATAACAATGCATCTTCCCTCGCCTCCAAACCCTCTCGGAAGGGTAAGGCTCCACCTCCTTCTGACTTGGCCTTTCAGCATGATTGCAGAAATTTTGGATATCCAGGGTAAAAAGTCAACTGCTAGACCTACTGAACCAATCAGCCTTGGTATATAAATACTAATGTAAACCACTTTAACTCAGCAGATCTCCTATAGGTGCGACTAGCAATTTGATCATGGTGCAATGTTTCATGTAACCATTGTCCCCCCGCATATATAAATACAGTGGACCCTCAAAAAAAATGGTTTGTAAAAATCTGTACAACATAAAAAATTCCGGAGATAGGGGAAATTTTCTTAACAGAATCGCCTATGGGGCAAATCTGTACAACATAAAAATGGTCGTGATTTGGGATTACTCTGTTTTCAATGCATTCCTATGGGAAACTTGTATAAAGGAAAATTTGCTTAACAGAATTTCATTTGGAACAAATTAATTCCTTTATACAAGGTACCACTGTATAAGCCTTTATAAAGCACAGTAATGTCCTTCTCAGAAAAAGTGTTACTTCTTTTATGGTTGGGTTCAGATTCTTGTTCAGTTTCTATTATGGTTGGGTTCAGAATAACTGGTGGTGCAAGTAATACCCAACGTTGACAATCTCTGCTCTACACAAGTATACTCAGTCACACCCTGGGCATCCTTATTCAGTCCCAGGAGTGAGGGCAAGATTCTGCTTGGATTTAAAACTATTTTTGTGTATTTCTTCCACTGTGACATTCAGAAATAAAATTGTCAAGTATTGAGAAACCTCCAGTGAGCTCACTGGGAATAGCTGGGTGCCTGATTAGACTTCCCTGAACTGGGAAACGGAACATTCAGTGACAGCTCTTCACGTCATGGGTTGTCATGTAAAACATCAATCAGCTTGGATGTTTTTACTGGCGGAATCTTTTTCACTATGAAAACACAGTGGTAGCAAACTTTGGAGACCAACTCCAGCCTAGCAGAAGAGGTACAAAAGAAAGCAGAGCTCCTGTCATTTTGTGACAGATAGTATTTCTCTTTAAAACACAATTAATATTACTACAGTGGTACCTTGTATAAAGGAATTAATTCGTTCCAAATGAAATTATGTTAAGCAAATTTTCCTTTATACAAATTCCCATACGAATGCATTGAAAACAGAGTAATCCCATTTTTATGTTGTATGGATTCTCCCCATAGGCAATTATGTTACGCAAATTTCCCCTATCTCCGGAATTTTTTATGTTGTACAAATTTTATGTTATACAAACCCTTTGTTATACAAGGGTCCACTGTATTAAATGTTTAGGAATTCATTTCCTGTGCAGTTACTTTGTACTCGAAGGAAGCTGCTAACTAGTTCTGGACAGACTTCACATAGTGTGTCTGGTAAGTACTTTATCCGTGCATTTATCTATGTACTGAAACACAGGAAGCTACCTTACATCGAGTCACACCATTCTTTCATTCAGCCCAGTTTTGTGAACACCAACTGGCAGCAAGGTCTTACCAAAGGTCCAGGCATGAGTCTTTTCTAATTCTACCTGGATGTCTCTGATGGTCTCCCATCCCAGTAGTAACCAAGGCTGACCCTGTATAGCTTCCAAAATCAAATGAAACATTTGCATCCAGATTGCCTAGAGGGTTT
The DNA here is from genome assembly GCA_037367245.1 of Phrynocephalus guinanensis. Lineage (NCBI taxonomy): Eukaryota > Metazoa > Chordata > Lepidosauria > Squamata > Agamidae > Phrynocephalus > Phrynocephalus guinanensis. The sequence goes on from CM074732.1 coordinate 18,277,088, forward strand.
ATATCTGCATATATAATACATGCATTTGGCATAGTACTTTGTAATTGGGTGACTGTCGTAACAAATGAGTTGTCCTGCCACTTCAATGCACTCAAGTTGTAGTTCGATGTCAATTTCAATGGTATTTTTTTTTTCAGATGGATAATCATGCAGTGGTATCCCATGGGGAGAAGCATTAAATACACCACATAGATAATTCTTGCAGTGCAAAGATGAAATTGTTCTGTAAGGCACTCTGTGTCAAAGACCGCATGCATGCCATGCTTCTGAAGGTTTTTACTCACTGCAGGGGACGGTGAAATAGTGATTCTTCCAAAATGTGAAAACAAGAGAGCAGGAGCAATTAGTGTGAACAGGGCAGTGTCAGCAATGGCCATCACAGTATTTGCCAAGTGAATACTAAGAAGACATTGCTGGTTCAGTTCCACCAGATGTAGAGTACTTGGTGTTGCAGCGGGTAGGAAGAGAAAGAGCTGGGTGATGCTGCATTGCTATTTATGTGGAAATATGCCCGTTTGGAGAACAATAATGGTTTCCACTGGAATATGCATACATTGGCTAAAATACTGTTGCTTTTAACGTAGGCCATGATGATGTCTCAGAAAGAAAAATATGATTTCTCTTTTGAAGCTTGGGCGGTATTCCTTTCCTCATGAGAAATCTCTTGGGAACTGCAGTATAGTGGGGTCTTTGAATGTTTGAAAATCGCCACTCCTGGTGAAATCATTCAAGTGGTGGAGATTTCCAGAAGCTAAAGATCTCAAGCTGTCCCGTAGCTTTCTGTGAGCAAAAGAGATCCCACTGGAGGATCAACACCTTCTGGGTGGAAAGAGAAAAATCTTTCATTTCTGAAAAAATAATCACAGAATTATGTAGCGTAAAGGAAAGCAACGGGATTTCAGCCTCTGTGTTGGACTTAAAACACAACAAATGTTTATAAAACCCAAAGAGTTCCTGCCCCGGAAAATCAGGCAACACAGAAGAGCGAATGAATCACGTTGAAAACATGGAACTATTTTATTTAAGACTAAAACAGCAACAGCTTGTGGCACTTTTAAGGCCAATGCATTTAAGTGCAAAGTCCCGTTCATGGCTCACAATCCACTTCTTCTGATGTACATCTGTTTAAAACTGACAGTCACCTGGTACTTTAGCTGGACATTAGAGTGGCTGGTTTTTTTTGTTAAGATTCCAGTTAAGTAAAGAGAGGGGTTGGGATTACACGCAAAACACAATAGATTTTTCTACTAAGCCACTAAAGAAAGGAGCCATTCAGATCAACCTGCCTTGCCTATGTGATCTTTATATTCAGATCATCTCAAGTTGAGCTAGCTTCTCCTCTAGGAGGGGGCATGGAATTAAAGAACCTATTGTGAAACACACTGCTATTTAGTGACCTTTTCAAAACTGAAAGGGGCGAAAACAGATTGTAATGATTTGCTACTTGAATTAACAACATGTGTCCTTCTCTATGTTGCACATTATTCTACGCAGCATAATACCTTGAGAATGATTAACCTCTTGGCACCAACAGCTCCTGTCTCCATGCTAAGTACTCAATGCCTTTTGTGTTGCAACCCCTTTGCCCTATTAAGAGAGCTCAGGATTAGAACTGGAGGTCTTTTCTCCGGCCTTTTGTTCCTTGGATCAGCTTGGTTATGAGGTCTTTATGCAGGACAGAAAACACTCAGCCTTCTGGAAAGAGTACTTTGCATCTCATTGCATTAACTTGTCTGATCAGCGTAAGAATGCCGAAGTCACCCATAATTCCCTTGGAACTCCCTGCCAAGAGAACCTAGATCAGCCTCCTCCTGCTTTTTCCTGCTGGCAGGCAAAGACTTCTTGTGTGGCAAGACAAGGGGCTGCTGATGAGTTGGCTACCAATGGGGGCTACAGTACTTCAACTCATTGCAGTGCACTATGATATTAAGCTAGTAGCTGTCCCAATATAATATGTTTAATTCAGTTGCCATAACCTAGTCTCTCTCTCTCTCTCTCTCTCTCTCTCTCTCTCTCTCTCTCTCTCTCTCTCTCTGTGTGTGTGTGTGTGTGTGTAAACCATTTTGTAAGCTGTGTGTTGGGTCAAGGTATTAGAACTGGAGGCCAGCAGGAATTTCAAGGGTCTCTAGGTAGAGCTAGCAAAGATTCCTGCCTGAACTTTTTTTGACAGTTATGTTCTTCTGTTTTCATACATTTGTAAATGCACACATATGTACTAGATGGTAGGTGAAGCTTATCCAGAACTAGCTAGCAATTTCCCTGGTGTGTGTGTGTGTGTGTGTGTGTGTGTGTGTGTGTGTGTGTGTGTGTGTGTGTGTGTGTGTGTGTGTGTGTGTGTCTGTCTGTCTGTCTGTCTGGATGGATGGATGGATGCCATCCACCCATCCATCCCTCCACCCATCTGGCAACAAGGCCACTCCAGGCGGTTAAAAACAATCAAAAGAAAAAAAAACCTCAAGGTAAACTGCACAGGAATGATCTGGAAGTTGAGTCGTGGCTATTGGACTTCTTTTTCTTGAGAGACAGAGAAGTTTGATCCCACAAGAAAAGAAATCCAGTTGCCAAGACTCAACTTCCAGGGAATAATAATAGTTGTGTTGCAGAGAGGAAAAGTACACTTTGTGTACATTTTGGCACAAGGGAAGACACTTTGGCTTCAGTTTTCGGTGGGATGGTGACAAGACATAAGCTGGGGAGTTGGCACAGCATTTTTGTCACCGCAGCAAATGGAGAGGGAGCATTCTTATCCCCAGGCTGGCTTGGAGTGTTGTACTGCGATTGTTCCTAGAGAATGGGCATGGCGTGCGATGCTATTAAGGAAAGGCAGCTGCCTGAAAGCCAAGGTAGAAGAACCTTGTGGCACTAAGTTTGTGTGTGTGTGTGTGTTGTGTCGTTACAGTCGTGACCGACTCTTTGTGACTCCATGTCCATGGAGTTTTCTTGGCAAGAATACTGGAGTGGTTTGCCAGTTCCTACTCCAGGCGCCTACAACACCTGGTATTCCCTGGTGGTCTCCCATCCAAGTACTAACCAGGGCCGACCCTGCTTAGCTTCCAAAATCAGGTGAGATTGGATGTGCTTAGGGCATCTAAATTGTAGTCGAAGAACTGGATAGGACAGTAGCGAATAAAGACAATCTGTTGGATCACTGAGAACTTCACTAGGCAAGCTTTCACCCCACGCTCTTTTTTCCTGGGTTGGAAATAATGCCAAAATCATCATCATCATCATCATCATCATCATCATCATCATCATCATCATCATCATCATCATCATCATCATCATCATCATCATCTTATATGAGGGGAAGCCCACTTGGTACAATCCTGATACCTGGAGGCGAAATGGAGAAGAAGAAGGAAGTGAGGGGAGAGAAGGAGGGTGAAGACTGAGGGACACCGGATGCTCTTGTAGCACAACAGAACCCAACCAGGCTGGGACAAAAACCAGTTTTGACAAAATTAAATAGCGCCCTCACGTGACAGGGAAGAGTCGAAAGAGGAGAAAACTGTTCTGGCATGAAGGGCACAGCTTGCTTAGAACACTTTAAAAGTCCAATAGGCCAGAAAAGAGCTTGTAGGAAACTAGAAAGACTTTGAGGGAATATGTTGCTTGTGTGTTTAAAACGAGCCACTCTGGTGGTGTGACAACCACCACCTTTCTCTTCCATGCCAGCCATGGCTACAGGGGCCAGGAGTGCAGAGTAACTCTTGCCGCGTGTCTGATTAGTCCCTCTTTTGCTTCTCTGTTCACAACACTCCAAATATCCAAAGGATTCAGCAAAGTGCTTTGGAAGTCATACAAGAACACATTTTAATCAGTTCTCATTTTACACATGAAATGAATTTAAAGCACAATGAATATTCAGCTGCATTGTTAAAATGATTTTCAACAAAGAATAGAAACCATTAGAGAGAGTCTCCTTAAGCAATAACTGCTAGTGCAGTGGTTCTGGATATTCAACCATTGGATTATTATCAATACGCTGCCTGATTTTTAGAGGCTATATAAAATACCATAACAGTATGTTATTAATGCTATTATGGAATTTTTACTTTTAAAGTTATCTTTCATCTAGAATTATTTCCTGTGTTCCCCACACTTGCTTTCAGTGCTCACCCTTCTCGCCTGGGTTCTGTTCTTTGGAAAAAAAAATATGCCTCCAATGAATTGCAAAGGTACAGAGGCAGAATAGATGATATTCCCCTCCCCCCATCTTACATTTTATTTCTAACTATGGTAACTTAATCGAAATCATTGAAATATGTCTTTATGTTTTTCATGTTTAAAGCTTCAAAAGACACTCACTGTACTTGTTTAAATAAAGCTATAAGCTGATCTATCAAATTTTTATAGACGCGCATGCCTCATCTATACAGCCCTGTCTTTTAAACAAATAACAAAAAAATCCAATTAATCCAATTTCTCGTTTTGTGTGTTAATGCACCATTCCTATCTGCAGGCATACAAAAAGGTGTTCCATATATAGGATGTCTCTTAGCTCTTCTGCCAAAGACATCCATTTTGAGGACACTTGATGAAACGCTGCTGTGGCCTCCTTTACGACCCATATTCCTTCACTGGTGCACTAGCCTTCCCCACCCTCTGTAACTTTCAAGAGAAGCCTGATGAAAAACAACAACAAGCGAGTGTTCCTGCAAGCATTTTGATGAAATTAACCAGTTTTTCTTGGCGCCCTTCCTTTGGCTTCTCCTGTCGCACTACAACAGCTTCCACGGTGGTAGCCCCTGGCAAGCAAATTCCTATTTTCTTCTTTCTAAGCTGATGAAATGCAGATGGTAGATTTGAAGGGAGGGGAGTCCGTTTATCTCTGATAATTCACTGATATTTAGGGAGCTTAACTTGTTAAAGAAATTTGATTGCACTAATTACCAGTGGTGTGCCAGAGTTCATCATGGCAACAATGAAGAAGCATTAACATCACCACTGGATATATAACTGCCATATTTAACTTTTCATTGTTCATCATCAGGCATTTCTGCACTAACCGGATATTGCAGCTGGAGATGTCTGGATTTCCTTACATTATGGTTGACCTAGACCTGCAGTTGCTTTCAGCTTTGCCAACGGAGATGTGGTAAGCATGCCTGGTATGGGTGGACCAGAGTTTTGGCAAAGAACTTTAATCATTATGACTATTATACTCATGCCTTTGTTTGTGCATCTTTCTTTTTCGCTCTCCTAGAAGTACTTCTCTGTGGATTCATTTCCATCTATGAGTCCTGGACAAACCGACAGACACATTTCTATTCAAACTACTGATATCCAGTGCCCCCTTACAGCCTGGCCCCACCTGGTCTTTTCTATGTTTAGAAGAGCAACACGTAGCACCTCCTCTCTTCCCTTGCTCTTACTCTCACCCCCCCCCCCACTTTGCCATTCTTGCATATAGACAAAGTTTTCATTTGGGGAGGACTACAGATTGTGTAGTTGTAGTTGCTGACCTGGAGCCAGACATCCTGGAAAGTGAAGTCAAGTGGGCCTTAGAAAGCATTGCAAACAACAAGGTCAGTGGAGGTGACGGCATTCCAATTGAACTCTTAAAAATCTTAAAAGAGGATGTTGTAAAGGTGCTGCACACGATATGCCAGCAAATTTGGAAAACCCAGCAGTGGCCAGAGGACTGGAAAAGATTGTTCTACATCCCAATCCCAAAGAAAGGAAACGCCAAAGAATGTTCCAACTATCGCACAATTGCACTCATTTCACATACTAGCAAGGTTATGCTCAAAATTCTACAAGGCAGGCTTCAGCAGTATGTGGAAAGAGAACTTCCAGAAGTGCAAGCTGGATTTCGAAGGGGCAGAGGAACTAGAGATCAAATCGCCAACATGCGCTGGATTATGGAGAAAGCCAGAGAGTTCCAGAAAAACATCTACTTCTGCTTCATCGACTATGCCAAAGACTTTGACTGTGTGGACCACAACAAACTATGGCAAGTTCTTAAAGGAATGGGAGTGCCTGACCACCTTATCTGTCTCCTAAGAAATCTATATGTGGGATGAGCAGCAACCGTCAGAACTGGATATGGAACAAATGACTGGTTTAAAATTGGGAAAGGAGTACGACAAGGCTGTATACTGTCACCTTGCCTATTTAACTTATATGCAGAGTACATCATGCGAAAAGCAGGTCTGGATGAATCACAAGCTGGAATTAAGATTGCTGGAAGAAATATGAACAACCTCAGATACGCAGGTGATACTACTCTGATAGCAGAAAGCGAGGAGGAATTAAAGAACCTCTTAATGAGGGTGAAAGAGGAGAGTGAAAAAATGGGCTGAAGCTCAACATAAAAAAAACTAAGATCATGGCCACCGGTCCCATCACCTCCTGGCAAATAGAAGGGGAACAAATGGAGGCAATGACAGAGTTTATTTTCTTGGGCTCCTTGATCACTGCAGATGGGGACTGCAGCAACGAAATAAAAAGACGCCTGCTTCTTGGGAGGAAAGCAATGGCAAACCTAGATAGAATCCTAAAGAGCAGAGACATCACTTTGCCAACTAAGGTCATGATAATCAAAGCTATGGTTTTTCCAGTAGTGAAGTATGGAAGTGAAAGCTGGACTATAAAGAAGGCTGATCGGCGCAGAATTGATGCTTTTGAACTGTGGTGCTGGAGGAGAGTCTTGAGAGTCCCCTGGACTGCAAGGAGCTCAAACCTATCCATCCTGAAAGAAATCAACCCCGAATGTTCACTGGAAGAACAGACTGTGAAGCTGAGGCTTCAGTACTTTGGCCACCTCATGAGGAGAGAGGACTCCTTGGAAAAGTCCCTGATGTTAGGAAAGACTGAAGGCAAAAGGAAAAGAGGACGGCAGAGAATGAGATGGTTGGACGGTGTCATCGATGCAGCCAATATGGATTTGACCAAACTCCGGGAGGCAGTGGAAGATAGGAGGGCCTGGCGAGCTCTGGTCCATGGGGTCACGAAGAGTTAGACACGACTGAACAACTGAACAACAACAGATTGTTTGGGACTACAGTGGTCCCCCTCCCTTTCATGATTCGTATATTGCTGTCCTGCTATATTTCGGGACTGCAGTACCCCGAAAGGGCTTGAGGGAGCGGGGGAAGGTTTTAAAAGCTGGGGCTTTTAAAAACTCCCTCCCTTCCCCAAGCCCCGGGCTCCAGCTGATTGGCGCTGGGTTGGGGAAACAAAAGGTTCCCCCCCAAACCAGCGCCAATCAGCTGGATCCCGGGGCTTGCCTCCATGGAGGCATCACACACCCTTCCCCCGCACGGGGTGGGTTGGGTTGAGAGATGTTTAAAATGATTGTCAGCAACAGAGCCAAGTGCTGAAACTCTGTTGCTGAAAGTCATTTTAAACATCGCACACCGCTAATCCCCACACCCCGGGTGCTGGGAGGCTGCACGCAATGTTCGTGCCCCCCCCCAGGCCCGACCCAACCTGCATCTGCATATCGTGGATTTTCAATGATCACGGGTCGGGTCGGTCCATAACCTCCACGATAGATGGGGGGGTTTACTGTAACAGACCCACAACTCCCCTTCCCTTGAAAGGTACTGTCCCATTTGTACTCTTGGTGTTTTGTTTCTCCTGTCACTGATACTTCTGATGTTTTCTGCTTCTAGGAAAGAACTACTGTAGCAGGATACGGTGGTGGGATGGGGGAGAATGCAAGGAGGCAGGCCTTTCAGCGTGTGTTCTATCACATTCTGTCTCTCTCTCCCCACGCTCCTCAGTAACTAGCCTGATACTTTCCCATTTAAATCAGACCAGATATGATCAAGGATCTCGCACCTCTTCAAAGCATGGAGCACTAGATTTCAGAAGGTGCTGGCTTCGTGGCCAGATTACTACCCCGGCTTAGAATAGCACAGCTTCAGTTACTACCCAGATGAAATGGCTGCCTAAAAAAGCTTGGAGCTGGACGGCCAGAGCATAATATGTGGATGCTTTTTCATATGCAGTGGCTATCTGTGTATTTCCAGTCTCAATTTAAGGGGTTTTTGGGGTGGCATAGGGCCTGCGTTGCAGCACCTGGCTGCAAAACCCGGGATCGAGTGCCTGAATCCAGCACCGCACTTTGCAGGACAATGGCAAGCCAAAATTCAGTCAAAGCATGTGTGGATGATGGATTACCAGCCTTTGGTAAGCTGCACTTGCTTCGGGCTGCACCAGAACGAGGCACACATAGGCCACTTCTGGGTATATTATCCTGTATATCTTCTTTTTAAAAAAAAAAAAAAAAGAAAAACAACCTTGGGAGCATCTGCGTAAGTCATAATTCACTTGATGGCATATCATTAGTATTACCAACAAAAGCCTTTAAAGCTTAAACAAGTTGAGTCTGGTAGGAAAATGACATTTTCCAAAGTTCTTCCAACATATACAAGCATACAGTGGAACCTTGACTTACATGCTGCTTGACTTGCAGCATATTTGACTTGCAGCAAGAAGGGGCCTGTTTGACTTGAGTCGCAGGCTTTGACTTACAGCTCGGAGCCTCAGCGCAAGGCACCGGAATTGGGCGGCAGCCACGACCCAGGATTGTGGCTGCCGCCTCCAAACTGCTCCTGCCTTCCTCTCCTCTGGCAGCAGCGGCTTCGGTGGGGCCAGCTCCGAGCACCTGGAGCTGGTCCTCAGCCTCACTGAAGCCGCCGCCGCTGCCGGAGGAGAAGAAGGGCCGGGAGCTTGGGGCTGGCCTCGCTGGTTAGACAGTTGGCTCAGTCTTGTAAAAAATCTGGCTGCAGAAGTCTGGTCCACAATGGAAGCGTTTTAGTTGGGGAGCTGTACAGTTGTGGGACTCTAATGGTAAGCATAGAGTTGCTAGAACTTGGAGCGTCAGGTTAAAAATCAGTAAAACTTAAATGTTAGACATTGTTGCTATGAACATTAAAAAGTGGAGGCGTATAACTTGTGGACTATAATTCCACTGCCTCCTCCTCTCTTTGAAGAGACATTTCATTTACATCCCCAGAAGGAATCTCCTATCCCAGTCAAATTTGTGTTACATTGCTGTTTTCGGGGGTCTTTTTCATCATCTGGAACGGATTAATCTGCTTTCCCATTACTTTCTATGGGAAAAGTTTGTTTGACTTAAGGCATGTTTGACTTATGTCTAGACCTCTGAAACAGATTAATGACGTAAGTCAAGGTTCCACTGTATATATATATACCATGGTAATAGTGTAGCCTGCTGGAGTTTCTTGGAGCTGTTTGATTTTATATCAATTTATTTCATTTTGTTTTTTGGTCTGTATAGAGGTGATGTGGTGTAAAACTAATGTAGCAATGCAGTGATCTGGTGCAAGACTCACTACGTTGTTGTTAAAAATAAGCAAATATCACTGTTTGATTCATTGTGCTTAGGAAAAAGTCAAAGTTCCCTGTGACAGAGGAAGAAAAACCGGAAGAAAAACATTCTGGCTGATTCACACCCTCCTTCCCCTCATGTGATCGCTGAAAAATACTTCAAACTCGCCCATGCCAATTCCAGAATAAATAAATACAAAGCATTTTCCAAAGCAGTCCCAAGCTAAGTTGGCTACTTGTTTGGAAATCACATTGGCAGACTTTGGGTAACATCAGATGACTTCCCAGTTTCACTGGCCAAAATCTTGTTGCACAGTTACACTTGTTAAAGGCAAACAGTGTAACTCACAGAGCTTCTCGCCGAGAGCCAAGGAGTCCTTGTACGGATGTTGGAATGCACACAGAAGTGGGGACTAGTTTTCGAGCAGCAAGAAATCATTCTGAGTTACTTCCAAATATTTATGGGCACATATTAAATATGATACATTACAGATTTAAAATGTGTTTATATTAGATAAACCCCCCAAAAATTAAAGATTGCCAGACACAAGCTTCCGGGTCCAAACCAGGTGTAATGTGCCTTCCCTATCCATTCACTATATTATACTGCACTGTGACATTTATTTCTGTTCCACTTTGTAACCACAAACACGCCACGGAGTTAACCATGGAAAGTTTGTGAATTCAGCCTTTCTGTTATACAGCACTGCAAACTCTTCAGGTTACCTGTCCTTCAGGTTACTAACTGCACTGAGCCAGGCAAAGTTTAATCTCACAGAATAGATTGCTCATCAGTGTGGATGATCATAGATATGACTCATATATATTAGCCAATGCCACTTGTTCAGGAATCCATAGACTCCCAAACCACAAAAAATGTAATAATGGTTTTTCATTTGTTCTGGCTGTGGAAGAGTTGTGTTGGGAGACAGCTGGTGCCTGCTGGAGCCAGATGGACACTAGGAGCAACTTCATGGCTGCGCACAAAACCTAGTCTAGGCAATGGTACCCAACCTTGGGTAACTCGGGTGTTCTCGGACTGCAACTCCCAGAAACACTGGCCAGCACAGATAGTGATGAAGACTTCTGGGAGTTACAGTCTTAACAACACCTGGGTTACCCAAGGCTGGGACCCACTGCTGAATGGAGTGGTACAGTATTAACTTTAGGGATGAGGAAGAGCGTTATCCTATTCCCATTCAAAAGGGAGAAGGGAGAAGTGAACATGTTCACAGAATAAATGCAGAAATGTACACAGAAGTGGGAGGTCTCCCTACCAAGAATCTCTCATGTCTTACAGGACGCCACTGCAGAAGGCCCTGGATATTATGGTGCTTCATGGGGACACTGGGGACCACAGAGGGAAGTTCAAGAACCACCAGTCTGTGAAGATTCTCCGTCGTCCAGGTGAGGTTATCTGGAAGTTGAGTTATGGCAACTGGACTTCTTTTCTTGAGAGATCAAAATGTTTTGATACTCATCCAAGCAGCTTTGTCAGTCTAAGGTAAGTTAGTGACAAGTCCTCCAATTTATGGTTCACCTTGATTTCGCATCACCCTGATCTGAATAGGCTCATAAGTTGGGCAGTGGCCTGAATAGGCTCGTTGGGTGGACAATGGGCTGAATTGGCCTGAATAGGCTGGTGGTCCGTGAGAGTGGTAAGGGAAGCCATTCATGTGTGCATTGAAAACCCCTCTCTCAAAAGAGACGGGGGGGGGACTCAGGCACAATCTGTCTGCTGTTTATCAAGCTACACTTTCATCAGTCCCCAGACAAATCAGAACCACTTTGCACCCCCACCAGCAAGGGCACAGCTAATGACTCATACTTAATGGGTGTTGGGAAGGGTTGCATAAGTGGGCCTTTCACGCACCCCAGGCCATTGTCCACCTAACAAGCCTATTCAGGCCACTGTCCAACTTATAAGCCTACTCAGACCAGGGTGATGTGAAATCCAGGTGAACTATAAATTACTGCAGAACTCGCCACTACCTTTCTTCAGACTGACAAAACTGCTTGGATGAATAGCAAAACGTTTCAATTTCTCAAGAAAAGAAGCCTCGTGGTGCAGTGGTTAAAGAGCTGTACTGCAGCAATAACTGTACTCACGACCTGGGGTTCAATCGCAGGTGGCCGGCTCATGGTTGACTCAGCCTCCTATTCTTTCTAGGTTAGTAAAATGAGTACCCAGCTCTCGGGGGGGGGAATGTGTAGCTTCCACAAATAAATTGTAAACTGCCTAGAGAGTGCATAAGCACCATGGGGCAGAATATACTGTACATAGAACAGTTTCTTTTGCTTTTTCCTTGCCAACCCCAACGGCTCCCAGTCATCTCAGGAAAGCAAGGGGATGGTGCATTATGAAGCAGGTTTAATTTTTGTGTTAGAGGAACTACAGGACAAGGTTTTCTTTAAAAAAGGAAAGAAATTAATTTGTTATGCTTATATTACAACTGTTGCTCCCAGAATATTTTTATTTAAAGCTCGTAAGGTTTACTGCATAGTTATATCGTACTTCATATACAGTATCAGCATTCAGCTGTCCTGGCTAAGGACGGGATTCCATGAAAATTGGGAACCCCTCATTCCTGAACAGCACCAACATTTAACATAACTAGATGGACATTTCTCCTCCTCCTTCCCCATCAGCAAATGTAAACTGGCTAACGGAGTAAGAGTAGTGCTACATGGGTCTACTCCCATGTAAACCTGATTTGAAGTCAATGGGGGCTACTCTTTAGGAGCAGTGGGTAGAGAGCTTGAGCCTAAAAAACCTTCTGTAGCAGCTTATGTTGCAGAATTGTGTTTTGAGTGGATCTCTAGGTGAGAAATTGATTTCTATAAAATTTGTTCTTTTTTTTTTAAGAGACTGCATTGATTGCTACATCACATACATTAACAATATCTAATCTGAAAAATGAAATTACCGAAGGCTATTTTTTTTCAGTTCTTCATGTTTTGGTTTTCTGTACTGTCTCTTCTCCTTGACTAAAATTGTAACATGTACTGCCAGGACTTGGCCTTGTGTTGCCTGGGGAATTCTGGGGGTGACAGAAGAAGAGTAATGCAAGTGTGGGAAAATAAAAAGAGCCACCTGCCTCAAAATTCCTGGAGGAAAGATGGAATAAAGCAAATACTTAGTGAGAACCCCTTAATTACCTCTGTTAAAAGAGAAGGATGGCGACAGTGTGGATATTGGCAAACGTAAAGTGCGGGAGGGTGTGTGTTGCAACATAAGACTAACAGTTTTATTTCAGTGTGGATTTTGATCTCCCAAAGCTCTCAGTGAAACAGGATTCTTCAACTCTAGCAATATTTTGTGTCTCTCCCCCCTTCATTTTCCTTTGCTTTTGCCAACATGCTAAAGCAGAATAACACGGCTGTTTGCTCATGCTTGCCAGTCGATTGGGGCATTTGGGAACACAGAACAGGCTTGCATGATCTCTTTTCCAGCTTAAGGCAGTAACATCAGAATTAAACCACACGGTCTGTGCCGAAAAAGGACACGATATTCCAGGAGACCCTTCCGATACTTTCCCGCACTGGTTAGCAGAGAAAAATGTTCTACCACGTTCTACCATTAAAGGGTAAGAAATGAGCCAGAAAGTGTTAAGACTGAAATAACATCATAATGTAAAATTGATTGGGAAAAATCAATCTACACTGCTGAAGTTGTCAGATTTTAAAACGAAAAACAAACATCCTAGCAGTTTACTGTGTGCTGATGGGGGGAAAAAACCAGGGCGTTACAAAGGTGCATTGAAAAGCTCCATCTTGCTTACTTAAGTGAGCCCAGAGCTGATCGTGAAGTGCAGGGTTAGCAGCATCTTCTGTAAAGTTACGCTCTTGATGCGCAAATGGATCCCGAACACCCCCACTCCCCGGGAGAGGATGTTGGATTTGTAGAGGAAGCCGAGCCATCAGTCCAGGCTGACTCGGGTGGCTGTTCACTTAGAACGAAGACCTGTGCAGTTTGCTTCTGAGAAGGAAGGCCCTGTGAGGCCAAAGGCCCAAGACCCAATCCCTGGCAACTTTGGCTTGGGATCAGAATCTCCTACGGCTAAAAGCCCAAGAGAGAAAGACCGCCACCATGGGGTAGAGTAATACCTTGGTCTACACACATAATTCGTTCCAGAAACATGCTTGTGAACTAAAACACTCTTATATCAAAGGAAAATTCCCCAAAATAAATAATGGAAACTCAAATGATTCGTTCTGGGTCCCTACAGACCACATACTGAACACACACACACACACACACACACACACACACACACACACACACACACACACACACACACACACACACACACACACACACACACAAATGCCGAAACTCCCAAAAGAAGATGGCTGGAAGTCCACGTTCACACTATGGTTTGGGCACCTGGCTGCGGAATCTGTTCTCTTTGGGACAAATAACTGGATTTTACTCTGTATTTTAATGTGGTAATAGTAAAGTGCAATTTGTAGCTCTATACATACTTGACGAGCGTCCCCATCAGTAGAAATGGCTTGAAAACAAATTAATTAAAAATATAAATATAAAGAAAAATAAAACCCAACCTGCACTCCCCTTTGAAAATGTTCCTGGCGGGTGCAAGGGAGATCTCCCTCCCTCTCTCCATCTGCTTTGGAGGCTGCCTGAAGCAGAACATTCCAGACAATCACCCACAATGCAGCAGGGAGAGCGAGCAAGCCACCATTGGCTCACTTGTGATCATGTGACTTGTTCTAGTGCTTCTAATCAAGACATTGCTTGTTGATCAAGGCAGAATTTAGAATGGATGTTTGCTTGTCTTGCAAACTGCTCTTAAACCAAGGTGTTACTGTAGCTGGTACAGTGGACTGGGAGAAAGGGGAATTAAGCATCCGCCTAGCATCCTATAGCCCCAAAACTGCTTCTGTGTCCTTCGCACCACATCTTTGCAAAAATAATAAGATAAAATAAAATCCCTTTTTTGGGAGAAAAAGTTCATGGTTGCTTCTGGAGCCTTCTAGTAATGAAGATTTACTGTTTAAACAATCTGCATGGCACCCTGCCCCCTTTGAACATTAAAAAACAACCACCAACTTTTAACAGGCTGGAAGCATGGATATTTATGGCCACGTTCCATTTCCCCCTCCTTTATGACAGGGGAGGCTCAGTGTCATTAATAGGTCCTGGGGGCAAGAAAGTGGACCCTAGACCTTTCCACCTGGAAAGAGACAACACTGAACAAGGTGGACCAACAGTTTAAATGCACAACACAAATGTTTACGTGGTTACACCAGCTTGACTGCATTCTAGGCAAACTAGATGAAAGGATGACATTAGGTAATTGGCTGTTCCATGACTGGATTCTGTTTGCTTCCACTGGCATTGGTTACATCGCTCTTGCTGCTGTCCTGCTGTTTGCAACTTCCCAGACTCCCTTATCTAGCACATGGCCTTTTCCTCTGCTATCTTGTGATATGGCAAAGAGGTAAAAAAGTCACGATGCTTTTGTTTGCCACACTCGTAAAGGGTATGTGTTAAAGCACACAAGGCAACTCAGTGAACTGCATCGTGGCAGGGGTGGATCAAATTAGAAAAAAGGGGGAAGTTGTGGAGGTTGGAAGTTGAGTTCAATTGAAACATATCAGGCAAAAACAAAAACAAAATTAAAAGGACAAAAATCTGGTGGCTCCTTCAATATGAACTAACTCGTTTTGATGTGACCTTCTGTGGATCATATCCCCTGGGAATGACTATTTCAAAGCCACGGAGACACTGAAAGTTTGCAGCGCTGAATCTGCCCTGCTGCGTCTGATGATACAACAATGTCATAAGCTCTACTCAAGCTACCCCAAAACATAACATACCCCCCCCCCCCAAAAAAAAACCAGTGTCAGGACTAACAACCACATGCTGCTGACCATCACGTTACCTTCAGATTTGCTCTTTGTTGACACAGTGCAACATCTACTACTCAAATTTTAGTTCTGACATGCATTGAGGGCATGCAATATGGAAAGTGTGCCTTATGGACTCCTCAACTCTCATACAACTTCTTGGTTGTATAGAGACCTCTATATAAAAGTAAATTGGTCTTACTTGGCTTCTTTGAGTTTTAAAAAGATGCTGTTAAGCAGAAATAATTAAAGGCACTGCAGTGATATTTATTTTATTCTATTTGGATGGTTGATTTCAGATACTACCACATCAGAGTACACACAAGACTCCCCCCCCCTTCATGTTTGCTTTTCTGCTCCTTCGAAGAAAAGTTTTACTTGAAAAAGATTTACTTGGGGTAAAAAAAGACAGTTGATAACTAAATGTCAAATGCTGGCAAATATAATACAAATGCAATGCTGCTACTGTCCCCTTGATATGTCTGTGAAGATTCTCAGACTGATGAAGCTGTTTGGATGGGCAGCGAAACATTTCTATCTCTCAAAAGAAAGATGTCCAGCTCCCATGACGCAACTTCCAGATACTGTCCCCTTGATCTAAGGAAAAAAGTCACTTCCTTAGAGGTTCAGCTGTGAAATTCTACTCCGGTTGTTTGAGCTTGCCAACTTTTGCTATTATCAATAGCAGAATGTTCAACAGCAAACTTTGCTTCACGAAGAAACCAGCGGGGTCCAAACCAAATGGCAATGTTTCAATTTAGAACATCATCATAAAAAAACCCCAATTCCCCATGGTGTCTCCCCCCCCACTCAATCCCCAAAAGATAAGGAGCTGATCGGAATATAGAGTTGCTTTCTCTTTCTTGTTTCTTCAGAGGATGCTGTGCCACCAGTTTCTAGAATACGGTATAGCCTAAAAATAGCCGGATGTGCAGTTCTCCATTCTCCACACTAAATTAACTTTGAAGTGGAACAAGCCTGAGAGGTAACTCACTTTCCTTCAAGGGTAACACCCTCCTTCCTCACTCTTCCTAGGGCTGTAAAGTCATCATGTCAAGCATGTTCTGCTGTTTTCTCAGCTGCTGCAAAACCACCGGATATCAATCACTTTGTGCACAGCGGATGCTGACCTGAATAACAGCTCTCCATTTAACATGGCTTCGCACCTCTCTATCAATTGCTCGCTACCATTTAAATTCATCGCCCACCCCCCACCCCCGCCCCGGACCTTGCATCTAGACTTCATGACTTCCTTTCCCCTTTTATCGTGCGGTTCAGAGGGGATTAACTCTTGTAAAGCTAACATTTATCCAAGCATCTCACTGGATTCCACATATTTCAGTCTGCCAAGGCAAAATTCGGATTGAAAGGCGAGTCGTGTAAGACCCACATTAGCATCCGAGATGAAAGTGAACAGGAAGAAAATTCACTAAATGGACACCACTGGATAAGGCTTAATATTAAGTTTGCTGAATGTTGCTCTCCCTCTACCCCACCCCACCCCACCCCAGAACAGGATGATACTACTACCATCATAGCAGGCTGTTAAGGCTACATTCATTTCAACTTTCTCTCAGAAATATGTCTAAGAAAACCCCAACACATGCTCAGAAACGTAATACATAGGTTTTGCTGACTTGCCATAATGGGCCATAATTTTTAAAACCAAATATTGTCCTCATCAAACTAAATGTGTTGGTCCACAATTTCACCTCAGCTTCTCCGCTGCCCCATCCATCTCCCTCTTTTTTCAAATATGGCTTTAAATCTGCTGAATTCTTCTCCACTCCTTTTTTTTAAAAAACATTGACGGTGGTTTTGCTATGCAGTCTGGCACTGCACAGGCTTCCTGCCCAATAAAGAAAATAAAAAGTTTTGCAACATGTGCTTTGCGGTTGTTTGGTTTTGTGTGTGGTTTGTGTGTGTGTTGGGAGCTACATTTCAGTTTTATTTCACATCTAAATCAATTCCTCATGGTTTGGGCAAGGCAGCAACTTATGTATCTACCATTTGCAGGGCCAGGAAATCCGTACATGCCACTGTGCCCAGGAGAAGGTAGGTGAAGCATCATTGAATAAATATACAGTAAATATAATCAGTGCCTGATGCTGACTTCAGAAGCCACCCCATATTAAAGCTACAAGTGTCTCTCTTTCACACATCTATCCTACTGGTAGGTACAAGCAGAATGGAACCATTGAGTCAGTGAGAGATCAGTGTTGACTCAGCATTGAACAAGTGATTCAGTGAATCTATCCTGGTTGGGATCAGCAATAGGATTTAGGCAAATACTGTATGGGCTTTCTTTCTGCTCACATTGCACGACGCTCTTGTTACCATTTGCATGCATGTCTATCTGTTCCTCTGTCCTTGCCACCTTCCCTGTCCGGGGACAAGGAGTGAGTATCCCCTATTATGCACGTAAGGGCAAAGATTACTCATGCTGCTGCTGGCCCAGAGGGTATAAAGTTCCCTAGGTTGCTAGGCTTTGAAAATTACCTTTGCTGCCAATACTGGATCATTGCTCATGGCTAGGGTCACCACTGCACAGGATAAAGTGGGGATCTCAAGGGGTAGAACACTGGGTGTGACAAATTCATTGCTCCATCTTGCCTACCTCCTTCTGATGGTGTGCAGAGGGCAGCAGGATGAGGAGAGGCTGCTGCCCCTTGTCTCCTATTCTCACTGGCACATGTATCTCCTACACCAGTGCAATGTGGGGAAGGCAGATATGAAATGCATGTAAAACAGTGCATGCCTGTAAATGGGGTGTGTGTTCCTGCTTTTTGCCTCCAGTCAAGGCCGTCCCACTAACTTCTGTGATTACTGCGATAATTCAGAAGGGGCACAAGCTAGCCACTAAGTGATTTTGCCACCAACAAGCCAGCGTTAAAAGATATTTGTTTCCTGCTTGAGAGAGAGGAGAAGCCTTAGTTCATATGCTCAAAAGCCTCTGTTGCTTATTTGGGACACTTCAGAAACCTACTACCAGTAGCTGATTTATAGAGGTAAGCCAGAAATGCACGGTCTTGGAAACTGGTGCATCTCATACATCAGAGCCAAGCATGATGAGCAGAGGATTTATCCAGCCTCATCCTTAAGGGTGACCTTAGAAGGTATGTTAGGTTAAAAATATTGCTGGCCAATAGTCCATCAGAGAATTTAATAGTAAGCAGAAATGTGAACATACTTCTCCCAGGTCTAAAATTGTATCACTATATCAAAATTTCTTAGGCAGTTATTTGTTTCACTTCCTCTCCAGTATCACAAATTTTCTTCAAGCCAGCCAGTGCAATTATTTAGCCTCCCTTTCCTTTGCACGGTTTCAGTGACTGTGTTGACAAATGTTCTGGTTGCACTTTTTAGCACAGTCCTGCATTTTGCTGGGACAAAACACTTCTGTTTTTAAATATATTCTCTTATTTGCATCTGATTTTATTCCCCTCATTCCCCAGGTTCCTTCTCGTTGATTCAGCCTTCCTTCCTTCCTTCCTTCCTTCCTGTCCTTTCTCATGGATGTTTTGTTTCTCTAAAATATCCTTGTATTCACACTTTGCTCTGAGTATGAGTGTCTTGCGTTGAGACACACATGAAAATCCGTGCTCAAGAGTTTGTGGTTTATGCAAATGTACTATTTAAGGTACAAGTTTTGTCTTTCACATTTATCCCGTTTTCTATTTTTTCAGCTGCTGAGATTCAAGAAACTAATTGATTTTTAAGCCATTCCAATTATATCAACCAGGTTGTGCTTTTTTTCTCGGGGAGACCTGAGACCCTTAAGAAAGCAAATGGCAAAATTCAATCTTTCCTGTTTATTTCTGATCTGACTCTACATTTCCAAAGTATTCTTCAGGGACAGCTATTTTCTTAAAGGTTTCGGTGTGTGTCCTGTGTGTGTTTTCTCCCTTCTGCTAAAATTTCTTTAGTTACTCCCTTGGAGATTACAGATCTGGTCGGACAGCTGCACTTTGTGACTTGCTGATTTGACCTGCTGACCTTTTGACTTCTTTGAAAAGAATGCATCTCACTATGCAGGACCTAATTTGGCTTTCAGAAAAAGCAACTTGCTAATTACAGGCTTTGTTCTACTTTAATTTACGGAAGCATAAATTATTCCTCCTTGTTGCTAAAGTCATCCTCCCCCCCCTTCCCATTTATGCATTTGGTCCAACTTCTGCTTGTCATTAAAGATGTCCTCTGAATTCAGAAACAAATCCATTCGGTAGCATATGGGAGGAGACAGCCCTCCAAACTCTCAGATTAGCTCTCCACTTGTGGCAATGGGGACTCAGGCTCAGCGGGACAGTCACTAGAAAACAACGGGCAGATCGCCTCTGAAGTCCGCAAGGGCTATCTTTTAATAATGTTTTTCTCTTGGTGGTGGTAGCTGACTCCTGCTGCGGGGGAGAACAGAGAACGTGGAGGGGCAGAAGTATGAAGGACCATCTGGAGTTTAATTACTAAACATGCTTGAGAGAGAACCAGTGCAGTGTAGGGGATACCTCAACAGATGTTTTTATATGTTCTACTATATGGACCTATTTTATTTGCGTTCTTGTGCATTCTGTGTTAACCGCCCAGAGTTCCTTCGGAAAGTCGGGCAGTCTATAAATATAAATATAAATATAAATAGATAGATAAATAAATAAATAAGGAATCAGAAGACCAAGTTTCAAATCCTGCCTAGCCATGAACACTTACTGTGTCTCTCTCTCTCTCTCTCTCTCTGTGTGAATGGGAAAAGCATCCCCTAAATTTCTCTCATACTGTACTTTGAAAACCCTATGGAGGGTGCCTTAAATTGGATACAAGTTAACAGCGAACAGCAACAACTACTGCACGCTTAGTTTGAAAAGTTTAATATTAATCTTATGTTCTCATGCTGCTTTCTCAAAACAAAATCGCAAAAGCCCAATCCTTCATTTTGAGATAAGAACAAGGTTTTTGGAAATCCCTGATGGCGACCCGTTAAACAACTGAAAACTATGTGTGCATTCGCATGATTAACATAAAACCTTTCTAACTGGAGGGGAAATATTTATTTATTTATACAACTTATATGCCGCCCACTACCCAAACGTATCTGGGCGGCTTACTGTTAAAATAAACAGTTAAACGATTAAAACATTAAAATGGCAATGGACAATTAAAAACAATCATAACATTTAAATACAAAACACTAAAATCGCCATCAGGACCCACAATCTATGTTATGTCAGTTAAAAACTTCAGAAACAGGAAGGTTTTTACCTGGTGCTGAAATGTCATCAATGCCGGCACCAGGCGGATCTCACTCAGGAGAGCATTCCATAACCTGGGGGCAGCTCCTGAAAAGGCCCTAGACCAAGGTCCTGAATCCGGCTCCTGGGACCAATTGCAACCCCCCACCTACCCCCTGTTTTGTGAGCAAGCCAGCCTCCGCAGCTGCTTTTGGACTGTGATCCGGCCCCCAGTGGTGTCTGGGTGGTGGTGGACCGGCCCACTGTTTGAAAACTTTGAGGACCCCTGCCCTAGACCTACAAGCCATCCCTTTCACCTCCTTGAGGGATGGTTTTCTCGGGAGGGCTCCGTGGCTAGATCTTAATTGCCGGGTAGGTTCATATGGAAGGAGGCGGTCCTTCCAAAATTTAGGAAGGGGGTCCCATAACACACAAACACATACACACAGAGCTAAATGTAAAACAGTACATGATGGGCCAAATGAGTAGCTGTGCTAACTGGCCCAGTTCAAGGAATTGTGGTCCATAGAGGTAACCTAATTATCTCACTTGTGAAGGCACTCTGTGGAGCCCAGTGTCCTCTGTTAACCCGATGGAAATAAAAGAGGCAGGGGACATCTCCTAGGCAAGGGTAATGGAAGGTATACTCCTTGGTAAGCATCAAAGCTTCTACAGTGTCTACACAACCATGACAACTAAGGTTGTAGAGGCCGGTCGATTTAAAACAGAAGCACTTGTGGTGGTGGTGGTGGTGGTGGTGGTGGTGGTGGTGGTGGTAGAAATCCAGTCTTGGATTTCACCTCCCCTTCCTCTTTACCATTTGTCTCCTGTGCTGCACCCAGCATTTCTTCCTTAATTCATTGCCCTTTAACTCATTTGCTGCAACCTTTATTTTCCTTATGTTGCTTGGCTTCTGCCTTTCCCATGCCTTTCACCAAGATGCCGGCTGCTTAAGTTTTGTAATTATAATGAGTCTTTTGACAAAAATCATTATTCTTTCCCTTTTTTCTCTTTCTCTCTCTCTCACACACACATATACACTCACTCACTCAAACAAAAAAACCCTTCTATAATATTGACACTGAACACTGTCAGTTTAAAGGGTTATTCACATTAAATCTTTATAGTAGAGGTGATAATCTGGAGATAAGTATATTCTTTAAGACAAGCTCATAAAGAATTGCTGTATTTATTTATGGTGAAGTACTGCATTCAAAGATGGGGTTTTTAATATAATTATTCTTAATTTTGAAAGCACTCTCATCCCTCAAAGTCAGTTTCTGGGGATTCCAGAAACACAAAAGCAGTTGCCTCCCTTTCATTTGGACGGTTCTGAAGACTAGCAGCCACACATCTTTAAAGATACAGTAGGACCCCCATATCCACTGATTCATTATCCACTGATTTAGTTATCCATGGTTGGCAGAGGAAAAAAATTAAATAATTCAGCAGCCACAATGCAAGCTATTGTCACAAACAGCAGCTGTAAAGCAAGCTACTGTCACAAACAGCAGCCATACAGCAAGCTACTGTCTCAAAACAGCAGTCACAAAACAAGCTAATTTCAGGAAACAGCAGTTTGGGGGTGGTGGACAGGCGTTCTCTCTTATCCACAGTTTTCATTATCCACGGGAAGGCCTCAAACCAATCCCCAGTGGATACCAGGGTCCTATTGTACTACATTTCTTGTAGTAGTGGGGTTACTATGATTTCTAAATATGCCCCAAGGCCACAGGGAAAGATGGCAATTACTTCTCAGCTCCAGTCTTAAAACGTCTAAGTACAGTGGTACCTCGGTTTAAGTAATTAATTCATTCTCTGGGCCATTTTGTATTGTGAAAAATTCTTTAACCGAAACCCAGTTTCCCATAGGAATGCACTGCAAACCAATTAATCCATTCTGGAGGTCGGGAAAAAAAAGGCAAACTGGGGCATTCTATTTATTTTTTTTCTTAAATGGAGGCATCCCCATTCTTTAATCATGTGAACATCACACATCAATTTTTAACATGTGAACATCGCACACCAACAGTTTTTTGGCCTTACCCCCCCCCCCCCAAAAAAAGCCTTAAACCAGGGCATTCCATTGAAAACAATCCTTAAACTGAGTTTTCCCCATTTCCAATTTATTTATTTCCTTAAACCAAGTTTTTCTTTAATCGAGGCACCACTGTACTATGGGTAGCATTTGCTCACCATGTGCTTCCTTCTTTCTGTGACTCAATAATAACAGAGCTGAAAGCAGATCTAGCTCACTTCTCATTCTGCACTGTTTGTTGCAACTTGATCAACTCGGGCACAATTTTGGCACCAAGACCTTATGTTTCTTTTCCCCCTAAGCCATAATCACTCATGTTCTGCCTTAACCTAGTTCTTGAAAGGTGATGAGGGGCTAAACCTGTTTCTGCTTACAGCACAGCATACTGCAGGCTACAAAACTAAACAGCCTTATGATGAAGCATTAGCGGTGGAGGACAGTGCGGTGCAGCAGATAAGAGTTCAGGATTACGACTCTGGAGACCTGGTTCCAATTTCTGCTCAACCATGGAAAATGTTGGGTATGTGTGTGACAGTGATAAACTACTCCTTGGACAGCATACTTCAAAAACCCTATTAGATCTAAGATAAGTTAGAAGCAACATGATAGGACACAACAACGAGTACCCAGAGGTGACTGAGCTCTGAACACGTTCACAGACGACTAAATATTTGCAAACGAGTAACTTTTGTGTGGCTTTTGGGGGGTCTGAATTCAGAACATTCTATATTGAAAACTGCTACGTATGTTGATTAGCTTGATTCATTTCTATCTGGTGTTCTTATGCAACAGGACATTCTGTTGGACATCCTGTCGCCCTGGTGAATTGGACCTGGCCACCATAATGTTTCAGTGCATTCCGGAGTAGATTACTAATGTTCTCTTTTTCTTGGAATACCTCTGAAGACTTTTTGAGACCTCAGGGGGGTCTATCCAAAAGGAGTTCCATGGGTGCTACCTCCCAGCAAACATGTGAGTCTGATGTTACAATGGCTGCCCTGGCTTCTGCTTCATTTCTGGGAACATTTGAAAGTGATGGTTATAATTCTTAATGTTAGAAACATGTTGGGTCTGAGATAATAAGGAAGGTGTCACTCCAGCCATCCACACCCCATTTGAAGATGTCACCTTACTTGAGGCTTTTGGAAAAGGCCTTCTTTTATAACTCTGCACCCTCCAGCTAGCTCATGGAAGAAACTTTGTGTGTGTGTGTGTGTTGACATCTACGCTGCAGAAGTCCTCTAACCACCCAGGAGACATCTTCTGCCATGTACTTAATCTGCTGCACCCTGCTGTTAATTGTGTGTGTACAAATAATTGCATTTTTCTTCATATATTTACATTGTTTCCCACACAGTTTTAATAATGGGTATAAGTAGCATGTCTACTCTACATAAATACATCTCGCAGGGTTTTCTATTTACAGATGTGTGGGACTGAGCCAGAGACTTCTGCCATGCAAAATGTGTGATCTGTTACCAATCTGTGCGACTGTTCTGCCACCAAAGCAAGAGATGAAGACAAATGTGGAACAAGCAGTCCTTTGAGGTAGATAAGTCTCTATAAGCCCAGAATCTTAGGCATCATTTGTGTTTGAGAAGCAGGGGAACTCAGAACGGAATTGTCAGCATGAGGATCAACCGAAGAAGAAGAAGGTGATGGTGATGATGATAAAGAAGAAAGAGAGAGCGAGAGAGCAAACATAAATCTGACAGCATCCTTAGCCCAGAATCTACTGGGGCAAAATATCTGAGCAATGACACATTGATTGTGCACATACGGTATGTAACAAGGCCAATAGGAGAAGAATAAAATACAATTGCCCTAGTACGCTGCTGAGGAATGTGCAAGATAGATGAGCAGTTCGAGGCTAGAAATTAAACACAGACAGAAGCAGCAATTACCCCAAACCTACATCTGTATGTAACCTTGCCAGGACAAAAAAAAAGGGGGGAAATAAGAGAAAAGAGAAATAAGAGAAAATTGCAAAATCTGCATCTTGTTTCAAGCTCACAGGGGATTTATTCAAAATGGGAAGGTGACTCCAGAAGACAAATGCCTTCTCCTGAGAAGATTAATTTTCGCACAGTGACATGGGAGAAATTCCGTGGGCAGAATATGTGCAAAAGAAAGGACATGTATCTTTAAATTAAAGAAAACAAGAGGGTGATTATAGACCTGAATTACTGCATTCTTTCAAAGTTTGGAAAAGAGGGCAAATTTATGCAAATGCAGAAGTTGCATTATATCACATTGACTCTTCCTGTGTCTCAAGTTTATTTAACTCACCTCTGAGATTGTGCAAAGGTTTGCCCTCTTGTGTCATTCGCTGAACTGTTCCTATTGAATGGCCAACACACACACACACACACACACACACACACACACACACACACACACACACACACACACACACACACACACAGCACTCCCCCCCCAAAAAAGGACTTGAGAGCCTACAGCCCTCCTACTGATGTTTCGGACCACAACTCCCATAGTCCTTAGTCATTGGCAATACAGGGAGTTGTGGTCCAAGACATCTGGAGTGCCGAAGATTTGCCACCACTGGCCTAGAGCCCTATCCTGGCATGGTAATTCGGGTCCTCTCACCTTTGGCACTGCCCTGTCCTTCATCACTTCTATCACCCTCTTGCACGTGGATGACAATGGGTCAGAACAGGAAGTGCTCCCCTAGCCATGTACACCTTCCACATGAAGCCGGAACCCTAGGAAGGCAGGGTCTCAACTCACAGCCAGTGCAGGTGGGCGAAAGGAGAAGGGCTAGCTAGGGTGTCCCCCCTTTGTGACTGAATGGTTCCAAAACATAGTATCTAAAGAGAGCTTAGATGCTTCTTCTAAACTCCACTTTCCACCCCAATTTCAATAAGCTGGTCACTGACGTGGCTGTGACCATTACATCGTTGCTGTTCAACCCATGCCCTCCCTTGGTTTTCTTCAGTCTTCCAAAACTGGTTTGTACAATGAAAATGCTCCCTTTAATCGTCTCAGTTTTACCTTGGTGTCCTTTATATTACGGAAGTGTTCTTGAGTCAACACAAGGACTATGAAGGATCGAAGCATTGATTTGTTTAGAATCAGCATTTCTTGCTGGAAAGGTGGTGGGGCTCAGGAGATACATCATATTAATATTGATCATTAAAGGTCTTCGTGACTGACCTCCTTTTCTGCTTAAAAGTCTGTTTCTGTTTGCAAGCGGAGAAACTTTTCCCAGCCACAGACATCAACCCAGGTAGGCTGGGCAAGTGGATGGGAGACAGACAGAGGCATGGAGGGTAGGCAAACCATAAAACTGCAAGCTAACGTCTCCATCCACAATGGGGGGGGGGGGGCAGCTGGTGGGGATGCATGACAGGCTGAGCCGGTGGGGAGAAGAGGCTGCGGGTCACTTGCAATTTTAAAACGGGCTGCATTTGGCCCCCGGGCCTGACTTTGGACATGCCTGAACTAGGCAAAAAGACCAGTTTCAACAAGAAAACTGTTTTCTGATTTTATCAATAAAATAGAAATATTTGGCATTTAAAACAATGCAAAATTATTTATGCATTGCTAACAATGTTGGAAATACAACGGCTTATATTTACGGAGTTGGCATGGGAAGGGTCAAATTTTTTTAGCAGTCAGCCTGTTTGGTCGCCTTGGTGCCAAAATGTCACTCCAGGGCTGGCAGGAACCAAGCTTCGCTCTTTCTAAGTGGGAAGAAGCTTTAACACGGCTCAGTGCTATTCAGCCACAGTCTGCCTCAGCGTCCTGGGGCAAATACCAAGGGTGAAGAATTCTAGCTTTCCTGCAAATCCCTGGCTTTTACTCTTGCTCTCTCCAATTCTAAAGATTAAATAACACAACCCTGGTGTGAGAGCAGGTATCCATCACTCCTGAGCCCCTGGGAAGACCTGACTTAGCAGGACGTTTCCCATGAAAGGTTGCCAGACGATGGCAATCAACTTCGATTAATATTAGGTTTTTCTAAAGGCTCACACATGATTGATTCGACTGACTCTTGTTTATTTTCTTTTACGGCTCTTCGGCAGAACAGAGAAGTCACACGGGGTTAGAAGCCTTGCTCTATTAACTCTGACGGTGAGTTAAAGTTGCCATTATTCAACAATTGCAAAAATAGGTTACAGGCCATAACTTTATAGGCCACTAATAAAAAACAAAAAAAAAAGAACGTTGCAAGCTTTCGAGTGTAAATCACTCTTCTTCAAAACAGGTCCCAGAAGTTCAGACATGGTTAAATATGTGCTTTACCAGGAGGTTACTTCTAAAGTCCTTGGTTAGATGATGTTCTTAAAGTCCATGGCTAGATGATGTTGCAGCCAGGGCAAGAGTTGTGTTAAGAGGCAGGAAGTTGGAGAGCAGTTATAAAAGCTGCTTAAGCACTGGGTTTCACACACCCCATTCTTCAAACAAAGGAACATGGGTCATACAACAACAGCAACAAGCAAAGTAAAAAAACAATGGAGGGGGCAGAGGGGAACTACAGGGTAAAATGGTATTAGCAAGTCTGAGTCTATTGGTTTGGAATGCCAGCTCTTATACAGTATTCCCTCCCACTGCTCCCACCCCAATATACTTCCCCCTCCCATAAATCCTGAAAGCACAACTGTGAGAATTATGTGATGGCAGATTACTGCTAAACTGCTATGAATGACTATTCTTTATTTAAGGTACAGATCTCAGTTTTGTATAGGAATGTCCCCGGATCCCGTACATGAATCATATACATTATTGCCTCATGACCTATTTGCCCTCTGTACAACTATGTGTGTGTCCCTATATGTGTATGTGTCTTCACATGCACTTCCCCTGTTTTCTGACAGAGAGTAACACCTCAAGTAAATTTTTGTATACTTCCTGTTTTTAGCTTTAAATATTGTATTTTGATTATTTAAGCTGCCTTGGTTTGTTTTTTAAGGAGAAAGAGTTGTGTATGTGTAAAATATATTAAATAAATAAATAAATATTACAAAGTGATTTTGAGAGACCACATTGAAGGGTACATGCCTTGAGTGTTACAGATTTCTAGGGCTGTTTAACAGTTTAAGGGTCACATTTTGTAATGTTTCATAATGTAGAAAAAGAAATCCTACTAAGTCAGATTGGATATGTGAAAACAAAGACATGAATATTGATTTGCTTATTGAATAAACAGAATTTGGCATATTATTTTAGAAACTGAATATTGGTGTGTATATCAGCTGTTTCTTTTTCAGATTACAGACACTGGGTCAAATGAAATCCCCTTTTATCTGCACAGATTCGACCGCTGTGGAATATCTTGATGGATTCATAAATACTTTCCAAATGCCAATCTCAAATACAGATAAAACCAATTAGGATATTCATAGCCTGATTGGGGTACTGATTAAGAAATGTTTGTATTCATGTGAACCCGTTCACTCCAAATGTCTAACACAAACTGTAATCAAAGTCGTAAACAAGATATTAAGATGATGAAGAACTGAATGGAAAATAATACCGAAGAAAACTCCGAAGTCATAGATAAATCAATAAGTACAAGCGCAGCTGGGTACTATATTCAGTTCCAAAGATCTACTACAGAGCAGATGTAAAAGAAATAGAGAGTCTTCTGAGACGAGGGGGGAAGAATGCAGTGCCTGCAGGAGTAGGAAAGACTTGGGCCTGAAGGCAGAGATGGAACGTAACTGATCCTATTAAGCAGGGAGAGGAAATGAACACAAGAGGATGCAATAAAAGGACGGAAGGCAAGATTGGGGCAGACGGGTATATTGGTCACTGCGCTTTCAGCTGCTCTTTGACAGAAGCTCAAAATGAAGACGGTGGTTTACAACATTTAATCAGCCCATGGAATGCTCTGCTCAAATGGACAGTTGTTCAATGAGAATTTTTAATGACTGAAATGGTTATTGAAAATGCCCCGTTACCTGAGGCAGAAGAGAAGACTGCGGGGGACCGAGCGTTCTTTGAAGAAAAGGGGTCCCTCTAATATTAAATTAGCAATTTATGGACCACATTAGTCACAGATGTGAATGAAAGAGATGGCTTCAAATGTAAAATCCCCTTTAAACAAGAGTGGGTGCTTTAACCATTGAAACTTACATTTAAAGAACGCCGAAGCCTGCAAAAGCCCTTCTCCTAAGAAAGATCCAATAAATTCAGCTGGATAGTCACACTACTGTTTAATATAAGCCCCGGGCTTTAAAAGAAAGAGCTGTGCTTAAAGTATGTAACGGCAAGTCCGAGGAACAGAAATGGGAAGTAAAACTTGCAACTGAAATACTTTTGAATTACATACACAAGCAAAATGACCTTCCTTGCCAGTATTTAAGCTTAAACAACAACAAACCACCAATACACCAACACCCCCGCTAGTGAATCATATTAAGTGTCCAGTATTCAAAATGGGGTGTGGGGTCGGGGTGGGGGTGTATTTAGGTTGCCCTCACTTGGGAGGCAGCTGTGTTTTGCCACACAAATGACAGGCATCTTAAGAGCTAGACTCTTTCCCATAAAATGTCAGCAGGCCGCCAAGTATGGGAAACTGGCCTAGGCCCAAAGGCGGACATTCAGAAGACACCAGGATCGTGCAAAACGGCTGGATTTTGTAATGATGATCAAGGAAGTCCATAATGCTATCATGATTCGGAAGTTTGGAACCCACTTGCCTCAGAGTAGGAAAAGGTCTGTATTTCTGAAGGAGCAAGAAAAAGGCACTTGGATTGGCTGGCTGATCTCTTTAGAAGCAGAATCATAGAATCACAGAGTTGGAAGAGATCTCAAGGGCCATCCGGTCCAACCCCCTGCCATGCAGGAACCCCCATCACAGTGCTCCCGACAGATGGCCATCCAGCATCTGCTTAAAAACCTCCAAAGAAGAAGACTCCACCACCCTCCTTTGTGGCAGCATATTCCACTGCCGAACAGCTCTGTCATGAAGTTCTTTCTAATGTTCAAATGGAATCTCTTTTCCTGTAGTTTGAAACCATTCCCTCGAGTCCTAGTCTCTGAAGCCATGGAAAACAAACCAGTCCCCTCTTCTTCAAATATTTAACCATAGCTATCATATGCCCTCTCAACCTTATTTTTGTAAGGCTAAACATTCCCAGTTCCATAAGTCATTCCTTGTAAGATATTTCTTCCAGACCTTTAACCATCCTGGTCGCCCTCCTCTGGACCCATTCTAAGTTGTCAACATCGTTTTTAAATTGAGGTGCGCAGAACTGGACACAGCACTCCAGGTGGGGTCTGACCAGAGCGGAACAGAGAGGTAGTACTCCCCGGGGCATGGGAGAAGTGGCACACAATGTTTAAAATGTCTTTAAGCAATGGAGCCAAGCGCTTGGCTCTGTTGCTTAAAGACATTTTAAACATTGCACAAACACACACAGAGGCCTGACCTGCATCCGCATATTACGGATTTTCAATGAGTGCGGGTCAGGTCAGGTTCCTAACCCCCGCAATAGACAGGGGGTTACTGTACCACTATGTTAGACTCTTGCAAGAATGTTGTGGCATCTGAAAGATTAACATGTTTTATTGTATATAAGTTTCCATATACTGGAACCTACGTCATCAGATGCAGGAAGTGCACTGGGGTGCAAAAAAGCTTACACCAAACAAAGCGTGTTAGCTTTTAAGATACCAAAAGACTCTGTGTTGCTAATATTTATATTTTTTAAATTTTGATTCTAAAAAACATTAAAATTTAGATAATGAATGTCTCAAATTTAG